>CM033355.1:12079482-12455011 GCA_019395295.1 Osmanthus fragrans | reverse complement strand
TTCACGTGTCACACCACATACCAGGTTTAATTTCTTTTCTTTCTCCATATCTATGTGCTTAGTAGACTTTATATTCTTTTTATATTATTATGTTATCCAAATAAAGCGCACATCTATACTTATTAATGTTCATGAAGAATATTTTACCATTCTTGAAGAATCCAAAATTTATGTATATGATGTTAATATTCTAGGAGAATATTACTTGCGCTAGAATAGCAAATTTTATGAGATCTAGTTTATTTTATGATCTGAGAAATTTTCTAGATCGATATCATAAATGAATATAATGTTGTTGCTCCTGAAGAAGTTCATCTCTACAAATAATACACGACTCTTGAAGAGTTAATATTTTCTAAATAATAATTCATTGCTCCTGAAGTAGCACACAATAATTTATGTTCTAATAATATTTTACTTGCTCTTAAAGATGATAATTAAAAAATTATGTCTTTACTCTCGAAGAGTAAATTCTTATACAATTTATTATTTCAAACAATAATACATTATTGCTCCTAAAGAGCAAAACACTCTGATTCAATAGTCCAGAAGAATGTTATTCATAGATATGTATATTACAAATATTTTGTTGCTCATGAAATAACACAACATTATATTGATATTCTAAAATAATATTATTTGCTCCTGAAGAGCATGATATTACAATTTCAATATTCCAGAAGAATATTAATTGATTTCTATGTGAAATCACAAATTAAATTATGCAATTTTTTTACATATCCATTCTTCTACATTAGGATTTATATATTGATATTCTAGTTATATTTTATTCGCTCTCAAATAGCATAATTAAAAAAATTCTATTTTTACTCTCGAAGAGTAAATTTTTATCCAATTTATTATTTCAAATAATAATATGTTGTTGTCCTTGAAGAGTATGATACTACGCTCCCAATATTCCGGAAGAATATTGATCTATTGCTCTTGAAAAATTTATAATTAAAAGTAATGTGTTTTCGAAGTATCACATTTTCAAAAAATATATCATTTTGAATTCGTGTTTATCTCTGAAGGAAAGCATATAACTAATGTCACGAGAACATTGATTAGTTTGACTACTTGAATGATATATGACTATATAATGTTTATTCATATTCTTCGAAATTAAATAATTGAAATATACCTTATATTGAACCAGAAGTTCAATTTGATTGACATGACCAGTTGGACCATCGCTGGATCAATAATGATGCTAAATTTAAAATTCAAATGGATATTCAATGAAGAACCAGAAGATTCTTCAATCCAATGAATTTAGATATATCATTTGTTCTCTTTATCGACAATTGATCATTAAACGCCGCTAGCTAAAATATGATTCAATTCACTACATTTTTGAAAATTAATTAGGGTGATATATGGGGCCCCATCACCCACCACGTTGACCATCTAAATATTATTTGTATCTAATAGATTTGATACAAATATTAGATGATTGCATGGTTCGCAACCTGAAGTTTGCGAAATTATTGCTCAAGTTATGAGCATAATTTTCAAATTATATAATCAAGACCGTGTTTTATTAATGCTAGTGGGCTAAATCTCAATATTTGAATAAGTATTAGTTGAGATGTCGATAAGTTATTTAACACTATTGTTTGTTAAATGCCTCCAATTAATTTAATTGAGAACAAAGTGTTTTCCCCTTTTTGTTTGGGTAATTCTATTACGCATCATTGTCAACTTCATAGTTCTCTCTATTACAATTGGCTTATGGTCAGCCTAATTTTTCATCTAATTATTTTGATAGTGCAGTATACGCAAAATCAACCCATCACAATGCACTGAGATGAAAATTAAAGAATGTTGAGAATAAATGCATAGTTTGAACCCTTATCCCAAATATGTGATATTTTATAATGCTGAAAAAAATTATTGTCAAATTGACTGGACAATTCTTTCAGCATTAGGGGGGAGGAATTAAGAAGTTGAAAATAATATACAAATGCATAATTATCTAAATTCTCGCAAAAGATCGCTCGAACCAGAAGTTCTAAAAATAATTTATTTAGATGCATTTACTGATCAAAAGGATCAAAGTGCTCCAATACGAATTGATGTTCTAAGAGGACAATTTGATATCATTGTATTTGATATATCTATGGCACGCCTGAAACGTGATGTGTTCGATTCTAATACAAAAATCTTTGAACAAAAATGGAGCAATTAGCAAAGATGATTTTATTAAAGAGGCATATACTTTTAATGAGTATTTAGACATATCAAATTATAAAACCCCTGAAGAGGTTCAGGTACCTGATATATTGAAATTTGAGATATCTCAATAAGTTATGTCGTTATGGAATAAGAAATAGAATCGAAAAACGAAAAGTTGTCGACAACAATTTTGTACATGATGTGTTGCATCATATATGAATAGCAAGGAATTAAAATAAATGCGTCAAAATATATCGATCGAAATAATGTTTGGCCAAATAAAAAAGACGCAATACTAAATTGAATTTACTAGAGAAACATGATATTTTTGGACCTGTAGTCCAAAAATCTAAAGATATATATTTATGCAAAACGAAAATGAGAAAAATAAAGTCGTGATGTATAATGTATGACTCACAACAAAGTGATTTTCTCAAAGATCGTCGTGAATGAAATCACGAGTCTATATCTTGACGATACATGAAATTGGAAATACGTGATAGTCAACTCATATGTCATGACTATTAATGTTATCTCTGGAAATATTTAATATGCCTGAAACATAACTCAAATGATGCATGTCCGAGAACCATGTTCTCAATTAAATTGCAAAGATCATTTTATGGATTGAAACAATCCGGAAGCATGCGATAGAGTCACCTTAGCGAATATTTGTTGAAAGAATGCTATAGAAATGACGATATCTGCCCATGTGTTTTCATAAAGAAAACAAACATTGGATTTGCAATTGTGACAGTTTATGTTGATGATGTAAACTTAATTGGAACTCTTGAAGAGTTTAACAAAATTGCTAATTATTTTAAAAATGAATTTGATATGAAGGATTTGGGAAAAATCAAATTTTGTCTCGGGTTGCAGATTGAACATTTCCCAGAAGGATTATTTGTTCATCAATCTACATATACAGAAAAAGTTCTAAAACGATTTTATATGGATAATGCACATCCATTGGCATCACCTATGGTTGTTCGATCACTTGATGTGAAAAAAGATCCATTTTGTCCACTTGAAGATGGAGAAAATATTCTTGGTCCCGAAGTACCATATCTTAGTGCAATTGGAGCATTAACATATCTTGCAAATTGCACTCGACCCGACATAGCTTTTTCTGTAAATCTCCTTGTAAGATATAGCTCTACACCAACTCAAAGACATTTGAATTATGTTAAACATATTTTTCGTTACCTAAAGGGTACATTGATTTGAGATTATTTTACTCTCAAAAGTCGGGATCTACTTTAGTGGGATATGCAAATGCAGGTTATCTATCCAACCCACTTAAGCAAAATCACAAACATGATATGTGTTTACACATAGAGGAACAACTATATCATGAAGATCTGTGAAGCAATCCTTGACGGCAACATCCTCAAATCATTCTGAAATTATTGCAATCCATGAAGTAGGGCGAGAATGTGTATGGTTGAGGAACATGACCCATCATATCCAAACATCATGTGGGTTAACTTCAACAAAAGATAGTCCAACAATTTTGTATGAAGACAATGCAGCTTGTATTGCACAACTCAAAGGAGGCTATATCAAAGGTGACAGGACGAAACATATTTCTCCAAAATTCTTTCATACACACGAGCTTCAGAAGAATGGCGATATCGATGTTCAAATTCGCTCAAGTGACAATTTGGCCGATTTATTCACAAAAGCATTGCCAACATCTACATTCAAGAAATTAGTCCATGAGATTGGAATGCGTCGACTCAAAGATTTTTAGTGATCAACATCAGGGGGAGTAGCTGTACTCTTTTTCCTTCGCATAGGTTTTATCCCACTGGGTTTTCCTAGCAATGTTTTAATGAGGCAGCATTTATTTTTAATACTCCAAAATAACTGTACTCTTTTTCCTTCGTTTGATTTTTTTGTCCTATTAGGTTTTTATCAAACAAGGTTTTAACGAGGCAGATATTTTGTAATGTGTCATTCAAGGGGGAGTGTTGTAAAATGAAAGTTTATTAGGGTTTGTAGTGAATGACAATTATACCCCTGCAGCCTTAGAAATTATTACCATTGTATCCCCGATTCTTACCTATAAATATAGGGCTTTGTTCATTAATAAAACATACACAAGTCTATTGACTTAATTCTCTCTTCTTCTTCTTCTCTATTTCATAACAAGAATATTATTTTTAGGAAGGATTATTATCTTACGGTCTGATGCCAATTATTGAATATAATAATAATCATGCTAATAAAAAAAAATAACAGAATAATAAACTGATAGTTCAAATTCATACATTCGAAAGACATCGTGGATATTGATATTAGCAGCTAGATCTTTCTTTCCTTTCTCCTCATAAAGTATTACCTATCAATAAGGCAAGTCAATAAAACAATATGGAAAGGAGAGGAGAGGAGAGGAGAGGAGAGGAGAAGGGACCTAGCCTTTATATAGGAATATATGAAATTGTCTCATTAACGATTTAAACTTTAATTAGAGTTTACATATTTATGACCAACATATTCAAATTATCACATTATATAACGCCTAGACGCGATGCGCAACAAAAACGCCAAGCGATTTGGCTTGACGCCTTATTTAATGGTCAACGACAATCGTTGACCTTTAATGCGCGCTTAGGCATGATTATGAGCGCCTAGGCGCACATTATTGTCCTTTTTTTTAATTTTTTTTTTTTTACAATTCTTCTAAGTTAAAATTTAAAGGATGATTTTTTTCACTTTGTCTGCCCTAAATTAAAATAGCCGTTTGAATTATTGAACGAAGAAAAACACTCAAAAACTCATAACTATTTACTATTAGTATTTACATTACAAACTTGTTCTTTTGTTGGAAGTTTTGAAAAAATGTATAAAGTTCCAATAAATATATTTTAGATATTTGGTAGATATTATTTTTAATTATTAAATAATTTTTTGAATGATTAAAAATTAAAATAGTATTAAAATAAGAAAATGTCTTTTTGCGTTATTTTACGCCTATGCCTCGTCTAAACTCGTCTAGCTCATAGTTTGGTCTCCATACATTGTGTCTTTTAGAACACTAATATAAATTATAACCCGTAAGGTGTAAATCGACTCAATAGATTACTTAACATATTTGGACATAATCACATTATCATTATGAGCCATACATCTAACCCTTAAAAATTGCAATCAAATGGAAACCCATATTAGAATATTTCCAACAACATAACCATACATTTCCTCGTTGTTTTTGGGTTATTAGCTTAGTTTGCAAAGACTGCTTTAATTAGAAGGCCTTTCTTTCCTTAAACCGAAATGAAGTAGAGATTGTCTATTATTGGTGGCCCCAACATGAGCAACACGTTTTTTAAATGCCTATTGTATTGGGTAGTGCCAATTTTTTGTTTCTAAATGAAGTCATTTCCGCAATAATTACAATATTTTTTCAAATATATTCCTCATTCTCAATCGTCTTCTTTTTCGTGGTGTTTCCAACATTCTGAGGTTGGCTCACAAGCTTTTTAATCGTTTCATCTATTGGTAGAGAGTGCTTTTTCAAACTCTTCGTTTGGTGCACACATATTGTCGGTTCCGTAGTATTGGCATTTTGTAGTTAGAGGATCGCAGGCTCGAGAAAAATCATATATAGGATAGCTAAAATTACCAAGAAATTGGTTAGCATCCACATCGGGGTTCATGAATTCAAAGTAATCTATAACGAATCTATAGTAAATTTATAATAAATACAACTAATAGAAAGTTGTAATTGAATAAATATTTGGAACCAAAGGAATGACGATATAAATTGAAGAAATGTTTGTACAAGGAAAATAGGAATTGAAAAAAAAAATTAGAAGCAAAGGAAAAACTATATATATTTCAAAATTATACTGCTAAAGAGATGGTGAGAGTACTAGCAGATTATAGAGAATAATGAAATGTAATGAATTTGATTTGCACCCATCCTAATTTTTAGACTTCAAATTGGACCTTCAAAAAAAATTGAAATTTAAGTTCTGAAATTCAAATTTCAAAATTCAAAATTGATGGTACCTTACAAACTAGCCTTAAAAAATCAACTATGCAGACTATAACTAGGCGAGCCTACAGCTCGTGAGCTAATGAGCGGCTTGTACGAATGTTTTGTTACTCGACCACTTCCCACCACTAACCAAATATATATGTCTATTATAGGTTTTACATTTGAGCCCCTAAATTTTTGACCCTTATGTCCCTATAAGAAGGTGGATTGCGATACTATGTCCCACGTTTGATTCTTATTAATTGTAGAATGAGAATAAAAATATAATCGTTATATGCCCCATAAAAGATATGAAAAGTAAAAAATGGTAGTTGAATGTGATTGATAATGGTTATATTTTTTATTTTTATGGATGATTAATGGGAAACAAACGAACCTATATGAATATTGGAATTTCAACTTAGAAAGTGAACTAATTTGTACAAACCCTTGTGTGATGTTGATTAACT
This sequence comes from Osmanthus fragrans, assembly GCA_019395295.1. Taxonomy (NCBI): domain Eukaryota; kingdom Viridiplantae; phylum Streptophyta; class Magnoliopsida; order Lamiales; family Oleaceae; genus Osmanthus; species Osmanthus fragrans. Next base: position 12,448,378 of record CM033355.1, on the reverse strand, counting down.
TACATGAGATTTTCTTCTTTAAAGGTTGAACCCCAACTTTGAGGGTCCCACACCATCCCTACCCTGAAACATCGTAAGGGAGGTAAATCACAAGTTATGCCTCCAAGGGTTTAGGGTGGAAGACTGCTTGTACACTTGCACTTACCCAAGAGTCAAATCCATATTTCAGGATTCGAACCCTTGACGCGAAGTCTCAAGCAAAACTGAATTTCTCCACCCTCCCCTTTTACCACTTGGAGATGTAGCTCATATGAAAACACGATCTTCGAATCCAAATACTTAGTTAAATGTTTTGAACATTACTACAAAGTAGGTCGAAACCTTAAATGCTAAGGGCGTTCTTTTTGCTGTTTTCAGGCCGTTTTTTATATTTGATTTTCCAAAATATTGAAAACGCGTTCTCTTTCCAATTTTCGAAAACGAGTTTTTGAAAGCGACTGAATTTTTTTGAAGAAAACAGTAAACAACTTTTTTACGTTTTGGCTGTTTTCTTCACAAATTTGTCAAAACTCAAAAAACACGGATTGAGAACTATTTTTCAAAATGACAAAAAGAACGAGTTTTCAATAATCTCAAAATGGACACTCAAAACACAAAATACAAAACAAATTCAAAATTCAAAACACAAAAGTGAAATACGAAGAGAACGCCCCCTAATGGTTTTGTTTTTCATGTGTATGCCACACAAAATATTTCTCATTTCTTCAATAACTAAATAACAAGAACAAATTAGTTACGTGCTTACTAAAAAAATATGTAAATAACTCAATCTCTAGGTTGAACCAGCATGCCAGGCTATAGTTAGCCAATTTATGTAAACAATGTTTCTCTTTGGTGAATTCCTATGCGAATGTTAAGTTTGAAGGATTGCTTAAGTACCATGTTAAGATAATGGTTATACTCTTTCTTACGATCATGTTTTGAAGCATATAACTAATGGTATATTAAGAAAAGAGGATTTTGCATAGATGTCACAAAATTTAAAAGTGCAGCAAAATTTGTATCTTTTACAAATGGTGGTAAAAAATATCATTTTTCTTTGGTGTGAAATGTCCAAATGACCCTTGAAGATACCTTTTTTGATGCATTTATTACTCATTAATACATGCATTTAATGCTAAATAATGTCATGATTTGATCATTTGACTTGTGTTAAAAAAAACCATTAAATATATTTAATATACAATGGGTAATAGAATTGTTTACCAAAAAAACCATAACTTACATTGCTAGGTAACGACATTTTCTAGCTAATAACTCCAACTTTCTTTACATATTCTCCATCTCAATATCAAGAAAAAAGTAATAGTGGATTCATGTTCCATTTTGAGAGGTTAGCATTTACAAATTATTTTATGTTTTTATCTTATGACTTACTAGTTTTGAATTATTAAATATAACATACTCATACTAATTTGCAATTCTTCAAATTATTATTCATTTATTCAGTTTGGTTTTGCAAATCTTTTTGAATAAAGATAACAATATCCTCAAAGCAATGTGTAAATTCTTTGGGATGATTTTGACATTTGGTATTTGAGTATTGATGAACACACTTAATACTATGAAGAATGTAATCCAATCACACCCATTGAAGCATGCTTTTCGTCAGTTGCTAATCGAAATATTGACAGTTCAACTGTCGAAATAGAATGCAAAGACCTACAATTAAAATACATTACGGCTACTCCAGGTCAAGGCCTCTTATTCTCTGTCGATTCATCCTTACAATTACATGCCTCCGCCGATGTAGATTGGGGTTCTTGCTTAGATTCCAGAAAATCTATCACCGAGTTCTGTGTTTTTCTTGGAGATTCCATGATATCTTGGAAGGCTAAGAAACAAAGCACAATATCCAGATCATCTGCTGAAGCTAAGTACCGTGCATTGGCCTCTACTACTAGTGAACTTGTGTGGATCCATCACTTGCTTATATATTTCCATATCACTCTAACAGTTCCGGCCTTGATCTTTTGTGACAACCAAGCAGCAGTCCATATTGCCACTAATCCTATTTTTCACGAGCGGACCAAACACATAGAGATAGATTGCCACTTTGTAAGAGATAAATTTAGTGATGGATTCATCAAGCTACTGCTTGTTCGGACCAACCATCAACTTGCTAATATTTTTATAAAGCCTCTATCTGCGTCTATCCTATTTCCTTTGCTTTTCAAGATGACTGTCATTAATCTTCACAGTCCATCTCGAGGGAGGGGGGGTATCAGAATCACTGAAGGAACTTGGCACCCATATTAGTTAGTTTAGTTTAGTGACAGCTGTCATCTTTCACTGTAAATTCACGTATTTTACATTCTGTTGGTTTGTTATTTATAGTGCATATACATTTCATTTACACACAAGTTGAATGAGAAATTCTATTCTCCAATACGCCTCTTTCCTGTAATAACTCTCAATACTTTCCTTGATCTCGTTATGGTGTTGGAGGGTGCGGCAAAGTTGGTCGACGACATGGGTAATGTTTTGGTGTGGTGGATCCCGATGGTAGAGGAGGATTTTATGACATTTGGGGTCTATTTGACGCGATTCTCCGAGTTGATTTCGGGATGTGGAATCTACATGAGGGGCTGAGGCTCTAATCAAAAGTAAGTGGTGTTGGGGAGATGTTTTCGCTGGTGGTGGGTGGTTCCGATTGCTTTAGTGGTGGTTGAGGGTGAATATGTGGCGACAACGCCATTAGGCTTAATCAATTTCTGATTTTCAGATTGATAGGGTTTTTGGGAATGGTTCGTGGTGGTGGTGCATTGGACGTAGAGGTGGGGATGGTGGTGCGATAATGGTGTGTTGCAGGCGGTGGTGGTGCTTTGGAGATGGTGATTGTGGTGGTGCTATGGAGGTAGAGGTAGGGATGACAATTTGGCTTGGCGGCTCGGGCCGCCCGTGGCTCAACTCGAGGCTCAGTGAGCTCGGGCTCGGCCCAAGCTGCCTTGAGCCTCACGGGCCTGGCTAGAGGAAAAAAAATCCAAACCGGAGCGTGAATAAGGCAGCAGTTTGCTACCTAAAGAAAAAAAAAGCCCGCTCTGCTCTGCTCGAGCCTGAATTTTTTGTGTGGGCTTTTGCTCGGCTCGAGCTCGAAAAAAGCTCAATTCGTTTTACTTTAGCCTAGCCTGAACCTTGAGTTTCGGCTCGACTTGTTGACACCTCTAGGTAGAGGTGGTATAGTGATTTTTTTGGTGGTGGGTCCTCAATTTGAGGTGAAGAGGACGACTTTGGTGGGGCCAACAGTTATGGGATGGGGTGGGGAGCGAGATAAAAAATGATTGTAATAAGTTAATTAGGTAATTTATGATCGATGAATAATTTGTGGCATAAAAAAGTGTTATTTGCTCATAAATATGTAATTGTGATGGATAATTATTCTCAAATAGGGTCACATAGGCCTTTTTTTTTAGGGAGACACATGTCCCCCTATTGACAGGGTGTCTGCCCTGTTTTGTAGCAAAACTCAATTGTGATTAACAATTTGAATTTTTTTTTTTTTTTTTAAAGACATTGTGTAATTTGTTATCAGTATGTGATTGTGATAATAAATTATGTGATATTGGCAAGGTTGCTCCTATATTTGTAATATAATTGTTATCCACAATTTGTATTTTTTTTTTACTGATATTGTGTGATTTGTGATTTGATTGTGACCATAAATTATGTGATATTCGAAATGGTAAACGGTAATCAAATTTCTAAATTAATTCAATTAGTAACCTATTTGATTACCAAGTTTAATATTAAATAATAAATTAGAGTCAAACACTAATTTTAATGCGGGGTTATCAATTAAAACTCTATTCAGGGTTAAACCCTAAAATTGGTTGAAATTAAGACTAAATGAGAATTTCCAACTTCTATTGGAATACCCGATATAGTGCAAAATTAATTTAGGTTATAATCTCATTTTTAATTAAAACTGAATGAAGTTTAAATCCAAAATTTTAGGTAAAAATAAAAACCCTAATTAGAATTTATAGAACCAACCAGAATTGCAAATTGGCCAAAATCAAAATTGCACCTCTTATTCTACACTTAAAAATAGCACAGCAAGTTCTTCAATACAAAGTACATAATTATTAAGAGAGGAGTGTGCAAACAGGTTTGTTTGTTTGTTTGTGTTTTCCTTTTTTAATTAAACAATATTAGCATGACAAGATTTCGTAGCGTGAAACTAATTGATCTTTCGAAATACTTTCAATTCACGAAGCGAAATAATCATTAAGCCCATCAAACAAACTCGTTTTTGTAGAATAGCAAGTTCTTAAATTTCATAATTAGTTAATCGACTCAAGAACTTAGTCAGGCCAATGGCTTAAAGTTGAAAGTAACAACATATAAGAATACTTTGGATAAAAATCCACAATAAGCAAGAAAATAATTGCTGTCTGGGTGATCCTTTGGAACCAATCTCTCATCCACCCATACATTACACCAATCCACTGAATCAATATGCTATGGCTCCACCAATTTCCTTCAATTTCATTGACGATATTGATTCCAAAAAAACGAAAAATATGAGTATTATTGAATTAGTTTTAGAAAAGGGTACAATCGTCCACATCATGTGACACTTAATATCGGTGTTCTAAAAAACGTAAAACGTGATTAGGCGTGAAGGTCAAATTTCAAGTTTTACGAGTTCAAGTAGGACAAAAAAAAACGTTTTCTTATTTTTATAATTATTTTAAATTTTTAATCATTCTAAAAATCATTTAATAATTAAAATAATACATACCAAACAACTACAATTATAAAATACTACTTAATAATTTCTACAATTATCAAGTTTTTTAGATACAAAAATTAGACTAGTTTTCATAGTTTCAACTTTCAACTAAAGAACTCCTATTAAAATTTTCTAACGTGTTTTCATTTTTTTTTTCTTTTGTAGAGATAAATTCATTGAAAAACTTGAAACTATAGTCAAATAAAAAAGTCTTTAAAATAATAATAATAATAAAGTTGACGTCATTAAACTCTCATTGCTAAGGTGTGACGTTTGGCCCGAGCCTTGTGGTTAGGCAGGTTTTTTACAACACTGCTTAATATATATTGAATGGTGACATAAACCTAAGTTAGACTGCCTAGGCTTCGGACGTCGCATCTAAATCATTTTTTGTTTTCTTAAAATAACTGATCTAGTAAACAAAAAAAAAAAAGAACTTGTGATATGATCTAGGATGCGGGAGTGTCCAATGCAAGTTCAAATCGAGACCCGTTGATTATCCAAGAAGGGGCAATGACGCGATCGAGAGCAAAACGAGTCAAAGAGGCGTTGGGGATGCTCTTCAAAGCAACTATTGATGAAACTATGTTCGAGACACAAAATGGAGCAAGTTTTATGTTGGAGTCGAAACCGGGAACCAATTGGATCAACACGATACAAGCAACCGAAGAAAGAGGTCTGCCGGAATAACCAAGCGACCGCTTAAAGTAAAATGGCAAGCGGTCGCTCAATCCATACCGAAATCCAAAAGGCGTTAAAGTGATCTTCCAAGCGACCGCTTGGAATATAACTAAGCAACCGCTTGGTTATAAAATTTAGCGAATTTCTTAATTTTGGTAAGAGACCATGTTTCCTTAGAATTTTATTTCTTTTCCATATTTTGACATTAATTGTTGTTTTATGTACGTTTTTTACTAAATTTAAGACTCTAGTATAAATTCTTGAATACTTTGTTATTTTACAACTTTTGACATATTGAATTAAACTAAAACTTTGCTTTTTCTTTTATTCTTCATTGAACAACAAATCGAACTTCCAAATCAATTCTTGTGTGTTCAATATCGGTACGAGAGTTCTTCATTTGTGTAATCAAGGGGTTCAGCGCATCTTGCTATCGTTGAATTTTTTGGTTTACTTTGTTAGGTTTAAGGCCAACCCGGGTTTTATTGGCGTTCTTGGGTTCCACATTAATCTAGTTGTGAGTTTCGTAGTCATCGTTGCTACGGGGTTCACATCAGTTGGTATCAGAACTTTGGCTCCAATCTAATCAGGTTCTATATTTTTATTTTCGTTGTTGAGTAAAAAAAAAAAAATCATATCCAATTCTTCTTCTTGTTCTTAAGTCGTTCTTCATTTTTGGACCCTTATATCCATTTTTTTACTTTGTTGGTAGCCTAATCTTGTGAAAAAATTGAGTGTTTGTTTGAATTGCTACCAACACCTTTTCTTTGGCACAAATTTTGATTCACCATCTAAATCTTGTTATATAAGTGACGTCTAAATTCAAAGTTAAACTTTCATCTAATCTCTTAAATTCTTCATTCCAAATTATTGTTTCCATATTACTCTTGTTTCACATTCCTTCTTGTATTCGTTTTGAATTCACAATTTTGGTCCAGAAAGTTCTTTGTTGACTTTGTAAGCACTTGAGAAGAGAAATTGAGTGGTAAAAGGCAGAGAGTGAGCTTATTAGAGGGTAAAAGCCAATTGAGTGATTTCGAGCGAAAATTGGTGAGACAGAAATTGAGAGAATGTCTGACATTGAAGGTTCAAATTTCAGCAGGTATGGTAATCAAACCAATAAACAGAATGATATGATGGATAAGTTTGAGTAATTATTGATGGATATGGGGAAGAAGATGGAGAAATTGAGTACTTCGATGATGAATATTAATAGAGAACAGCCCGTAGGAGTACCTCCTGCTAGGGGAACAGGTGGGCGGGTTCCTAGGATGGATGAACATGAGATAGGTAGCGAGTGGGGAGAAGATGAGGGCGAAGGAGTTGATATGAGACGGATAAGACATAGAGGGGATATGTTGGAATGACGGGGTAAGAATGATCATGGAGGTGATGTTGATGGAGGTTTGGGAAATGTAAAAATGGTTATTCCACAATTTAAGGGTAGAAGTGACCCCGAGGCATATTTAGATTGGGAGAAGAAGATAGAGTTGATTTTTGAATGTCATAACTATTCTGAGGATACGAAGGTGAAGGTTGCGGTGTTGGAATTCATTGACTACGCCATCACTTGGTGGGATCAAACGGTTACTTCACGACGTCGGAATCGGGAAAGTCCTATCAATACTTAGGACGAACTAAAGGCAGTTATGAGAAAATGGTTTGTGTCTAGTCATTGTTACTGGGAAGTCCACCAGAAACTGCAAAGTCTATATCAAGGGACGAAGAGTGTGGAAGACTACCATAAGGAGATGGAGATTTTGATAATTAGAGCAAATGCAGAGGAAGATCGAGAAGCTACTATGGCCAGGTTCTTGAATGGGTTGCACAGAGAGATCGCTAATGTGGTGGAATTGCAGCATTATGTAGAGTTGGATGACATGTTGCATGTGGCCATGAAAATTGAGAAACAGTTGAAGAGGAAGGGAACAACTAGATAATCATTCGGTAATTCAGGTTCTAACTCAAACTGGAAACCAAGGTGGTATAATAAAGGGGATGAGGCTGAGTCGAAAGGGAGAACTGAAAGCACTAGAAGGACAACACCAAAAGCAGACTCATAGCCAACTAGGAATCAGGATATTCAGTGTTTTAGGTGTTTGGGGAAAGGAAACATTTCGTCTCAATGTCCAAACAAAAGAACCATGATTCTACGCGATGGGGAAGTAGAGACTGACAGTGAGAATGAATTTGAAGACATGCCGCCATTGGAAGATGTTAGTGAGCATGGAGACACAATGGAATTTGCTCCTACCGCAATGTTTATGGTCACAATGATAGCTCTCAACACTCAAGTCAAGGCAGATGATACAGAGCTGCAGAGGGAGAACATTTTTCATACACGATGCCACATCAAGGATAAGGTATGTAGTATGATTGTTAATGGAGGTAGTTGTACCTATGTAGCTAGCACAACTTTAATTGAGAAATTAGGTTTGGTACTAATTTAACACCCTAGGCCTTATAAATTAAAATAGTTAAATGATAGTGGAGAAGTTAGGGTGAATAGACAAGTGATGATTTCTTTCTCGATTGGGGGCTATAGTGATAAGGTTGTAAGCGATTTGGTACCTATGCAGGCGGGTCATATTTTGTTGGGGAGACCATAACAGTATGATAGAAAGTTAACCATGATGGGTATAGAAATATGTATAGCTTTGTCAAGGAGGGAAGGTCTATTATTCTTGCGCCATTAACACCGGCTCAAGTTTATGAAGACCAAATTCAATTGAGAGAAGCTTAAGAGAAAAGAGCAAGAGAGTTTGAAAAAAGGAGAGAAAACAGTGAGTTAGTGAGTAAAAGAGAAAATGGAGAGGTGGCCGAGAGTGGGGAGAAGAGAGAGAGGCCACATGAGAGGAAAGAAAAAGAGTCACTTGAGAGGAGAGAAAAGTCGAAAGTGAACTTCTTTGCTAGTGGGAGTGAGTTGCAAAAGGCTATAATTAATAAGATGACAGTGTTGATGTTGGTATATAAGGAATCACTCCTCAACTTTGAGGAATCTAACACACCCCTCTCTAGTTTGGTTGAGTCTTTGTTACAGGAATTCGAAGATGTGTTTCCGGAGGACATGCCAAGTGGATTGCCACCAATTCGAGGCATCGAACACTAAATTGACTTCATACCAGGAGTTGTCCTTCCAAACCGACTGGCTTACCAAAGCAATCCGGAGAAGATAAAGGAGCTTCAAAAGCAAGTGGAAGAGTTGATGAGTAAAGGATATGTGAGGGAGAGCATGAGCCCATGTGCTTTACCTATCCTAATGGTACCGAAGAAGGATGGGACTTGGAGGATGTGTGTGGACTGCAGGGCTATCAACAACATAACGGTAAAGTATCGTCACCCTATACCTAGGTTAGATGATATGCTTGATGAGTTACATGGTGTTTGTATCTTTAATAAGATTGATCTTAAAAGTGGGTACCATCAAATTTGTATTCGGGAAGGTGATGAATGGAAAATTGCGTTTAAAACTAAATATGGATTGTATGAGTGGTTGGTTATGCCATTTGATCTCACTAATGCACCGAGCACTTTTATGCGTTTGATGAATCATGTTTTGCGCGCTTTTATAGGAAAGTTTGTTGTTGTTTATTTTGATGATATCTTAATCTATAGCACAAACCTAGATGAGCATTTGGAACATTTGAATTGTGTGGTTGTGGTACTTAGGAAGGAACAGTTGTATGCTAATTTCAAAAAGTGTACATTTTGCATGAAAAAGCTTGTCTTTCTAGGATTTGTGGTAGGTGTTAATGGGGTAGAAGTAGATGAAGAGAATATTAAGGCTATTAAGGATTGGCCAACATGTAAAAGCATAACTGAAGTTAGGAGTTAACATAGATTGGCTAGTTTTTATAGGCGTTTTGTGAAGGATTTTAGCACTATCACTACACCACTAATTGAAATTGTTAAGAAGAGCGTAGGCTTTCAATGGGGTGATGCACAAGAACATGCATTTAATACTATTAAGGATAAATTGTGTAAAGTACCAGTTTTGCATTACCTAACTTTGACAAAACTTTCGAGATTGAGTGTGATGCATCAGGAATAAGTATTGGAGCGGTGTTAATGCAAGAACGCAGGCCTATAGCTTATTTCAATGAGAAGTTGAGTGGAGTTGCCTTAAACTATCCTACACATGACAAGGAGCTGTACGCGCTTGTTCGGGCATTGAAAACTTGGCAACACTACTTGTGGCCTAAGGAGTTCGTGATACACACTGATCACGAGTCGTTGAAATACTTACGAGGTCAAGATAAGTTGAACAAAAGACACTCAACGTGGGTGGAATTCATAGAGTCATTTTCCTATGTCATCAGGTATAAACAAGGTAAGGAAAATGTGGTGCAGATGCGTTGTCACGAAGGTACGTATTGCTAAATTCCCAACATGCACGGTTACTTGGTTTTGAACACATTAAGAGCATGTATGTAAGTGATTCAGCTTTCTCTGACATTTATGAGTCATGCAATAAAGGTGCTATTTATAAGTTTTATAAGTATGAAGACTATTTGTTTAGAAAAAATAAGTTGTATGTTCTTAATTGTTCTATACGTAAATTGTTGGTAAGGGAAGCACACAGTGGGGGTCTAATGGGTCATTTTGGGGTACAAAAGACTTTAGACAAGTTAGGGGAACATTTTTACTGGCCTAAAATGAGAAGTGTTGTAGAACAAATTTGTGGGAAGTGCATAACTTGTAAAAATGCTAAGTCTAAGATTTTACCTCATGGTTTGTGTACTTCTTTACCTGTGCCTAGTGAACCTTGGGTGGATATTTCCATGAATTTCGTGTTGGGTTTACCTAGGACAAAAAGGGGTCGGGATTCTATATTTGTTATGATAGATAGGTTTAGTAAAATGACACTTTATACCATGTCACAAAATCGATGATGCCACCAATATTGCAGATTTATTCTTTAGGAAAATAGTTCGTTTGCATAGGGTCCCTAAGAGTATAGTGTCAGATTGGGATGTTAAGTTTTTGAATCATTTTTGGTGTGTTCTGTGGAATAAGTTAGGCACTAAACTGTTGTAGTTTACGACTTGTCACCCACAAACTGATGGGCAAACTAAAGTGGTCAATAGGACCATGACTCAATTACTTCGTACGGTGATAAATAAGAACTTAAAGAGTTGGGAGGAGTGTTTACCCTTTACTGAATTTGCTTATAATAGAGCTATACACTCTATTACTACATTTTCACTGTTTGAAATTATTTATGGGTTTAATCCACTAACACCGTTGGATTTGTTACTGTTGCCTGTAAATGAACAGGGTAACTTGGATGGTACAAGGAAAGTTGAATTGGTCAAGTCACTGCACGAGAAAGTCAAGGAGCAGATTGAAAAGAAAGGGAAGCTTGTGGCACAGAAGGCGAACAAAGGAAGGAGGCGCGTGATATTTGAACCAGGAGATTGGGTCTGGGTGCATCTTAGAAAGGAGCATTTTCTGGAGCAGAGAAAGTCTAAGTTGCAGCCGCGTGGAAATGGACCGTACCAAGTCCTCAAGAGGGTCAATGACAATGCATACAAAGTGAATCTCCCAAGTGAGTATAATGTTTTAGCTACCTTTTATATTGCTGATCTCTCTCTGTTTGATGCAGATAAAGATTCGAGGACAAATCCTTTTGAAGAGGGAGGGGATGATATTATCCAGGATGCGGGAGTGTCCAATGCAAGCTCAAATCGAGACCCGTTGATTATCGAGGAAGGGGCAATGACGCGATCGAGTGCAAAACGAGTCAAAGATGCGTTGGAGATGCTCGTCAAAGCCACTATTGATGAAACTATGTTCGGGACACAAAATGGAGCAAGTTTCATGTTGGGGTCGAAGTCGGGAACCAATTGGATCAACATGATACAAGCAACCGAAGAAAGAGGTCAGCCGGAACAACCAAAAGACTGTTTAGAGTAAAATGACAAGCGGTCCCTCAGTCCATACCAAAACCCAAAAGGCGTCAAAGTGATCTCCCAAGCGATCGCTTGGAATATAACCAAGCGACCGCTTGGTTATAAAATTCAGCGAATTTTTTAATTTTGGCAAGAGATCACGTTTCCTTAGAATTCTATTTCTTTTCCATATTTTGACATTAATTCTTGCCTTATACACGTTTTTTACTAGATTTAGGGCTCTAGTATAAATACTTGAATACTTTGTTATTTTATAACTTTTGACATATTGCATTAAACTGAAAGCTTTGCTTTTTTCTCTGTTCTTCATTGAACAACAAATCGAACTTCCAAGATCAATTCTTGTGTGTTCAACATCGGTAGAGAGTTCTTCATTTGTGTAATCAAGGGGTTCAACGCATCTTGCTATCGTTGGATTTTTTGGTTCACTTTGTTGGGTTTAAGTCCAACCCGAGTTTTATTAGCGTTCTTGGTTCCGCATCAATCTAGTTGTGGGTTTCGTAGTAACCGTTGCTACGGTGTTCGCATCAACTTGTTTGCATAACCCATTTTACACTGAGCAATAAGAGAGACAATAGACATTACACATAACTAAACATAACTATATGTTCTTTTATTTCATAATGTAAATATAATGTGAAGATTACAATATCTAAGGGGATACTTCCCAGTCATATTTTTTCGTCAAATCAGAGGGAGAAGGGGGATTTTTTTTGGCAAAATAAAATCCATCTGCTTTTACAAGCCAATAGCACTGATTATGATCATTCTCCCCTACACCAATATTACAGGCGTTGGAATCCTTAAAAACATCAAAAGCTTTTTGCCTGTTTCCACACCAAAAGTGACAGAAAAATAATGTTCTGGCAAATAGATCTTCAAAAAAGTGCCAATGAAAATCTTGGTTTTCACTTAGTGTATGATATCCTAAATCATCATCTTTAGAAGCACAATGAATCCTCAATGGATTGGGACTTAGGTGTATCCCATTCACAACATGAACATCATATCCTTTAGAGAAGTGAAAAGAACTCAGTATTTGAGTAAACTGAAAAAATAAGATGAGTAAACAGTAAAGGATTTTCATTTTCTAGAAAAGTAATTCGCTGGTAGTGTTTCTGGTTATTAACATTGTCTCTTTATATAATGATTTATAGAGTTAAGATTGACAAAATTTACATTCACAATATCATGGTAGTTGACAAAATATTGCCCCTTATTCTATGCATGCATTTCTACGTTTTGAAATTGAATCTTAATTTAATTGTTCAAATATCAACCAGATTTTGATAATCTTGATGTAAAACTTGATCTAAGATTTTGAAAATCTTGATGATTTTGGTAATCTTAATTTCATTGTTTAAATTCATAAAGTTGTTTAAAATAGTACTACTAAAATTTATTAATCCATTTGAGAAGTGGACAAACGGAAGGGCATTTTGTAAGGATGAGTTTTCCACCCTACCTAAATTCACAAGAGAAAACACAAATGTCAAAATATTAAATTATTTTCATCAGAGAAAAGTTTTTTTTTTTTTAAAAAGCAAAAAAAAAAAACTATTTTCTTAAGAGAGGAGGATTCCCATATTTTAGAAGCATGAAAATATTTTCAGAAAAGTGGAGTCAAAGAGTCAAAGGTAAGGAAAAAGGCCAAATAGGACAATAAGGAGCACAAAATATTTTTGACTACCCGTGAAATGGTTATAGCCGAAGGTCATCTCAATGGTAAATGTTTCACAAAGCATGACTAGGAATGCCTGATTTTCTTGTTCAACAAAACCACTAGGAAGAATTGGAACAAGACATGTCTGAAGAACTACTGGGATGCCATGAGGAGAGACCACGTTCTCCATCGTAACAAAATCAAGTATAACCACAATTGTATCATTGCGGACGACGAATGGTGTGATTGTAAAATCAAGCTATCGCATTTTCCACTTGAATTCATTTTTCTATATGTTAGTTTCATTTATAATATTTGTACTGATGTATGTTAATCTGCTCTTCTTTGGGGTCTGAGTAAGAAAAAAAATGGCAAATCAACATTGTTTAGCTTTGGGTTAATAGGACATCTCCAATACCAAATTTGATGTTTGGGTGTTACACTATTAATTTTTGAAGTTTTTCATTATTCTTTTTTGCCCTTCAATTTATATTACAAAGCATTTTAATTTCTTCTATATCATTTTTATATCCATTTATAATTTAATGATTTTTAACTTTATTTATATTTATTTTAACTTGATTACTCCCCCGCCCCCACAAATAAAGGCTTGCTTCTCTTTTCACATAGATTAAAAAAAACTTAATTATTATAGCTAGAACTATAAATTTTACTTATTTTTTTCTAATATACCCCTTCATTGAATATTGGTAGTTCATTTTTATTATTATTTTAAATACTTAGTCATTTTAAAAATTAAAAAGTAATTAAAATAATATATACTAAATATCTAAAATTATAAAATAGTCAATTCAAAATTTCAATATGTAAAAGTTAGACTATTTTTTCATATTTTTAACTTTCAATTAGACAAGTCATACTTAACAGATTTATAGGAATTTCATTCATATTTTCAAAGTTTCTAACAAAACAATGAATTTCAAAATTATAATTACATCATATAGATAGCACCGTAGCTTAAATTTTATCTAAATCATTATCGAATAAAATCATTTTTTGTACAGATATAATCATTAAAAACTTGAAACTAAAGTCAAATAAAATTTTTTTTAAAAAATAATAATAATAAACTAAAGTCAAATAAAAAATTTTTAAAAAGGAAAAAAAATTAAAAAAGAACGTCTAGGTGCGCATTGAGCAGTCAACTTAGCAATTGATTGCTTAATTTGCACTCACTGTCGAGGAAAAGCATTTTGCTCATGCCTTGCGTCTAGGCGCATTTTTTTAGAACACTGGTCCTATCTTAGTGTACGTCCAAAAGTGCCCCAGGCTTCGATGGCCCGATCTACTTTGACACCACAACATAAGTTCAACACCTCAAGATACACAAACCAGCTTCCAAAGCAATAGCTCAAATTGAAGTATGCAAAAGTGTAAACCTAAAATATTTACATTCAGAAAAACTGCAAAATGAAAACGTAAGTGTAGGCAGGAATTAAAAAAGAAAATCAAATCAAATCGATTATCTTACACTTCATAAATTCATAACCCAAACAACTAAATTATTATTGATAAGATATTTTTGTTTATACAACTGAAATTTGGGAGGCCAGAGGCAGCTGTTTCCCAAATATTATTTTAGTCATTAGTTGCTATAAAGAATGCTCCTGAAGGCTAAAACATGAAGCCTCCATTTTGAATATCATATTTTAAGTTTATTTTAATGTATTTTGTTGCAACTTGTATAAGTTTTACTGTAGTGATGTCATATTGTATTTTAATATTCAAATGTAATCTATCATACACCATGATATATCTTGTGTATGGGCTGAAGTATGGTGTATTGTATCAAAAAGGATTTTCTCCTCAGTTCTATCTTAGCTTCTCTTCTCTTTCCTTCTTCCCTTCCAGTTCGTTTCTTTCAGTTTCAAAACAAAACAAAAGGATCAACATTGATCCATTTTTAACTTGAAAATGATATTGCAAGTGTTGTATTAAGCTCATTATCATCTTTGATTTGAGCTAGCAGCTCCTAGAAGAAGGACTACTAGGTCAAAAATATTCATTTCTGTTCGTTCTATCTATTCGACTAAACCTATGAATTTTACAATCTAATCGAGTAATACATTCAGGTCAGCGTCAATGATATATATATATATATATATATATATAAGGAGAAATCTATCTAGTGAATAGTGGAGTGAATTTGCATTATGGGATTGGCCTGACTAGAGAAAAGAAGAGCCTTATCCCTGTCAAAATTGAAAGGATGGATGTTTAAGTAGTCCTGCTGTAGGTTTTACACCAGTAAAATTAGAATCCAGGAGAGAACTGCTAATATGTGCAGTAGCAAAAACAAGATAATTAATATATGAACATAATTTTATGAGTCTAGAAAAAAAATCTCTTACGACAATACCTTGAGTTATCATCCATCAAAAAAGAGTACCTATCGGCATCATCAAAGTCCCCGTCATGATATTCTTCATGCTAGAGATTAACTGTAGAAATCCTATGTAGGAATATAAGAGAAAATCGAGAAAAAAATTTTGAATTCATATTTGCAGTCGGAAGAAGGGAAACTTACGTCTGGAGATACACTGTGTTTGCTCTATTCCAAATATGAGAATAAGCTTTGATCAAACACTTGCAATATCCTTTGCAAGATTAACAATGAATCAATTCAATCCTTTTGATTTTTGTTACTACTGGAACAATACAAACACAGGGAAAGAGAAGAGAAGCTGAGAGAAAGAGAGAAATCTCTGATGTTTTCTTTATTGATCACCCTTACATCGAGTCATGCAATGCAATCTATCAAGATACAAAAGAGATTACATTTGAATATAAAAATACATAATGACATCATGAACAATAGACACATGACAGATGAAATAACCCAACTGTAGCAAAAATACATTAAGAGTGTGTTTGATGAAAATTATTGGGGAAGAATGAATTTTAAAATAGTGATATGATGGAAAATATGTGGTTGAAAAAGAAGAAAAAGTTATTGATGTGATAAAAAATATTATTTTATTGAAGAATGTATGGTTGAAAATGAGTAAAAGAATGAGAATGAAAATGAGAATGTGGGTCAAACGGGGCCTAAAATAAAACTGAAAAAACGTGGAGTTTAAATTGAAGTCTTCACATCAGCCTTCAATCTCCTCCTTGAAGCTTCCATTTAACACTCCAATTTGATGCTTCAATTCTTCAAAACGAGCCTTTGCAAGTGGCTTGGTAAACAGGTCTGCTAACTGGACTTGAGATGGACAAAATTGCAAGTTAACTTCACATTCCTTCTCAGCTTGCCTGATTGCATGAAATCTGACTTTAATATGCTTGGTCCTTCTATGATTAACTGAATTCTTGACCACGACAATAGCAGACTGATTATCAACTAAAATTGAAGTAGGATTAATTTGATTCGGA
Organism: Osmanthus fragrans; assembly: GCA_019395295.1. NCBI lineage: Eukaryota > Viridiplantae > Streptophyta > Magnoliopsida > Lamiales > Oleaceae > Osmanthus > Osmanthus fragrans. The sequence goes on along the minus strand of CM033355.1, from coordinate 12,431,991 downwards.
TGCAAATCACTCAAAAAATTTCTCAGTCAAACCACTTGATTAACAGTTCCTGATGCAGCCACGTACTCTGCTTTTGCTGTTGATTGAGCTACAATATCTTGCTTCTTTGAGTTTCAACTGAATGCACCAGACCCCAGTGTAAATAAATACCCAGAGGTGCTCTTCATATCATCCACTGAACCAGCCCAATCACCGTCTGAATAACCAATTAATCCGATCCAACTCCTCCTTCAAAATAGATTCCATGATTGAGAGTACCTCTGATGTATCTGAGGACTCGTTTAACAGTTGCATAATAAGTTTGTGAAGGATTGGACATGAATCTGAACAGCAAACTTGCAACAAACATTAGATCTGGTCTTGTTGAAGTTAAGTACAACAAACTTCCACAAGACTTCTGTAATTTTTCTCATTGGTCAGCTGAACACCATCATCCTTAGATAGCTTTATATTCAATGCTATAGGAATGTCAATTGGCTTGCAATCCATCATTTTAAATCTCTTTAAAATGTCAACAGCATACTTGTGTTGTGATACAAAAATTCCATCAGACCTCTGCTCAATTTCGATCCCAAGAAAATACTTCATTTCACCCAAGCGTGTCATCTCAAACTCCTTCTCAAGTTCAAGTGTGAATGATTGAATCAGCTCAACATCATTTCCAGTGATTAACAAATCATCTACATACAATGAGATGATTAAAACATTTCCAAGAAAATCTGATTTTACATAGAGAGTGTGTTCACTTTCACTCATTTGAAATCCATTTCCACACAAGTAGCCATCTATTCAACTGTACCAAGCTCTTGGGGCTTGCTTCAATCCATACAAAGCTTTCCTTAGCTTGCATACATGATCAAGTACTGATCCTGAGATAAAGCCATCAGGTTGTTCCACAAAAACATCTTCCTCGAGTTCACCATTGAGGAAAGCTGACTTGATGTCTAACTGATGAATTTTCCACTTTCTTTAAGCTACTAAAGCAATCAGCAACCTGATTGTGTCTTGCCTTGCCACTGGGGCAAAGGTTTCAAAGTAATTCATTCCACATTCTTGAGCAAATCTCTTAGCTGCAACTTGGGACTTTGTTGTACTTGTAGATAGAACCATTTGGATTCACTTTGGTCTTGTAAATCCATTTAACTCCAATCACTTTCTTGTCGGTTGGCCTTGGCACTAGTACCCAAGTTTCATTCTTTTGAATCATTTTCATCTCTTCCTCCATTGCATCAATCCATTCAGGATACTTAGCAGCTTCTTCATAGTTGTTTGGCTAAAAAATAGCCATGTAGCATCTTTCATAAACCTCATTCAAGGGTCTAGTACCTCTAGGAGGTGGACTAATGCTTGAAGTGGACTCAGATGGTCTATCATTTGATGCACTGGACTCCATTACAAGTGGCTGAGCTTCTAGTTCTGCCACTAGATCATTTTGTTGCACTATAGGCACAGAAATTGAAAGTTGTTGTGGTTCAACCTCTTTCCAATTCCATTTTGCATTTTTATCAACTTTTATATCCCTCGAGACTACAATACTTTTAGTTTCCAGGTTATACACTCTATAACCTTTTGCTTGAGAACTACAGCCAAGGAAAATGTCTTCACAACTTTGTTATCCAACTTACTCCTCCTGTGAACTGGAACATGGATGTAGCACAAAGATCCAAACACCTTGAGGTGTTTTGCTGTAGGTTTCAAACCACTCCAAGCCTCAATTGGAGTCTTGTCCTTCACAGCTTTAGTTGACAATCTATTTTGCAAATAGACTAAAGTATACACAGCCTCGCCCAGAATTTCTTTGGCAAATCCTTTTCAGCCAACATACTTCTCGTCATCTTCATCACTGATCTGTTTTTCTTTCAGCCACTCCATTTTGTTGTGGAGTATAGGGCACTGTAAGCTGGTGATGAACTCTATTCTCTTCACAAAATTGATCAAACATCTTGGAAGTATACTCATTGTCATTATTTGATCTCAAGACTTGAATCTTACAGCCTGACTGACCTTCAACTAAGGCTTTGAACTTTTTAAAGATGTGAAACACATCAGATTTATTTTTCATGAAGTACATCCAACACATTCTTGTGCAATCATCAATAAAGAGTGCAAAATATCGATTTTGACTCAATGAGGGTGTTCTCATAGGTCCACAAACGTCAGTATGCACCAGCTGCAATTTCTGTGTTGCTCTTCAAGCTCCATCAGTTGAAAATTCCTCTCTATACATCTTTCCATAATTGCAACCCTCACAAACTCCTCCTGGTTCTTGAATTGCAGGAAAATCCCTCACCAAACCTTGAGAATGTAGATAGGCTAAGGATTTAAAGTTGTAATGACCATATCTCTTATGCCACAGATTCAAATCATCATAGTTAACCTTAGCAGCATTTGCAATCACATTTTGCCAATAAATACTGAAACTTTTATTCTTCATAGGCACACAAGCAATTTCAACATTATTTGAATCATGTATCTTGCAAAAATGATCTTTAAAATGCAATGAATAACCATTTTGAACCATTTGACCAACACTTAACAAATTTGAACTCAAACCAGGCACAAGTAAAACATTGTCAATATACCTCATACCTTTCTTGGTTTGAACTGCTATGGTTCTCATTCCTTTGACAGATACAATTTTACCATTTCCCATCTTGATTGTAGCTTTGCAATCTGGATTCAAGTTGCAAAAGATCTCCTCTTTGCTTGTCATGTGATTTGTGCAAGCACTATCTATAAACCATGAATTTACCTCCACCATGTTGGTCATATGAAATGCCAAGAATACATGATCATCAGCCTTCTTTTCATGAGCTAATGAAGCTTGCTGATTCTGATTTCTAGGCTGATAATGGATAGGAGTTTGATTTGGTCGATTTCCAGGACAATACTTTTCAGGATGACTAACTTTATTGCACACTCTGCACTTGTCTGTTTTCCAGTAAGATTTATTTGGATGACCTGATTTACCACAAATACCACATGGAGGTAGTGGATCACGATTTTCTTTTCTCACTTACTGTTTTTCTCTACTCCCTTCTTTTTCTTTTCTAGCATCAAATTGCTTCCTTCCAAAATTTCCTCTGGAATACTGCTGTTTATGTTTGGCAGAAAAGACACCTTCACTGATTTTCATTTCTTGCTGTTAACCTTTGTTCATAAGCTAATAAGACACATGTAAGCTCAGTTAAGGTGAGACTTGACAGGTCCTTAGTGTGCTCAATAGTTGTAGTAACTACATCATATTTTTCAGATAGAGTAATCAACACCTTTTGAACAATCTTTTATCTGAAACCTTCTCACCATTCAGCTTGATTTGGTTCACAATATCAACAACTCTTGAAGTATAATCTTTGATTTTCTCAGTCTCCTTCATCCTGAGATTTTCAAACTCTCTACGCAAGGCCTGCAATCTCACAGCCCTGACCTTTTCTGAGCCTTTTAACTCTTCTTCAAGATTATCCCAAGCTTCTTTTGTTATAGTTGCAACAACAATCTTTGGAAAAATTTCCTCTGAAACTGCTGTAAACAAAAAAGACAATGCCTTCATGTTTTTCATCGACTAATCTTTTTGTTGCTTCAACTGAGCTGCTGTATAGTTTCCTTCAGCCTCAAGTGGATCATACCCTTGTTCAATCACATCCCAAAGGTCGTGAGCCATCAGAAAAGCCTTCATTTTAACTGACCAAAAATCATAATTTTCACCATTGAACATAGCAGGTAATGGTAGTGAAGATGAGCTTGAACCAGACATTTTAACTCCCAAAATACTGTATATAACAATACCGAATTCAAGGAACTTACCGGATTTTATAGCAGCTTACCGGATTTGAAGATATAGAAATACGATATGTAATAGATACCGGATATAGAGATTACCGGATATTGAAATACCGGATTTGAAGATACCGTAATTGGAGATACCGGATATGAGATGCTTACTGTATATCACCAATGTCTTACCGGATATAAAAAGCTTACCGTATATTGAGATACCGGATATGAGGGGTATCTTTCACTTTCCGGATATCACAATGCAACAGTGGATTTTGATTTTGAATACCGAATATCAGTTTACCAGTTTCCTTCACTTACCGTATATTGATTTCTTCCTCTTTAGCTACTGGTTTCGAACTATTCTTCCTCCTCATCCTTCCTGGTCCCCTTTTCAACGATCCAAGGGCTCCGATACCACTTGTTAGCTCTATTCCAAATATGAGAATAAACTTTGATCAAACACTTTCAATATCCTTTGCAAAATTAACAATGGATCAATTCGATCCCTTTGATTTTTGTTAATGCTGGAACAATCCAAACACAGGGAGAGAAAAGAGAAGCTGAGAGAAAGAGAGAAATCCCTGATGTTTCCTTGATTGATCACCCTTACATCGAGCCATGCAATGCAATATATCAAGATACGAAAGAGATTACATTTGAATATAAAAATAAATAATGACATTATGAACAGTAGACATGATGAGATCCCAGTTAGGGGATATCATGGAACTCATGGAATTGATTTCGAAAAAGTCGGGAAAACCCAAATTCAAGTTGTAGACGATAGGATTTCGACCTGGAGATTATTATACCAAGAAACCAACCAAGAATGGAGCTTGAAAGACCTCTTGATCACAAAACCAACGAACCTCGATTTGCGAACGCTACAAAGGTTGCCTAATCCTTTGATAAGTTCTAGGTTTTGGACTTGAATCCAACGAAGTGAAGCAAAAAATCCAACGACAACAAAGATGCGTTGAACCCCTTGATTACACAATGAAGAACCCATAATCCGATGTTTGAATGCCACAAATATAATTAAATATTTGATAAGTTCGTTTTGTGTTCATTCAAGAATATTGGAGAGAAAATCTCAATTTAATTCATATCAAAGTTAATAAATCCTAAGAAATATGGAAAATATGAAATTTAAGAGTACTAGAATATAGAAATTACCAAAAATAAGAATTATAGTCAAAATAACCAATCTCGCCAAAAATAGGAAATTCGGCTTCAGTTTTGTTCTAAGCGGCCGCTTGGTATGTTTCTAAACTGTTGCTTAGAAGGTCAATTTTGCTCCTGCAATTTTCGGTAGGCAACTGAGCGACCGTTTGGCCTGGATAACTAAGCAGTTGCTTGGTTATCCCGGTTGCTTTCTTCTTCGGCTGCTTCTAACACATTGATCCAATTTGTTTTCGGCCTCGACCCAAACATAAAACTTGTTCTTTGGCTTGTCGTCTTCAACATTATGAACTCCGTTGCTCGAACATGTAAATGACCGACTTTATTAGCTCTTTGAAGTCTCGCACTTGGCTCTAGTCTCTTTCCAAGGAGCTTCGATTTCTTGCTAAATTGTGGCGCATCCCGAATCATATCAAGACACATGACAGATGAAATAACACAACTGTAGCAAAAATGCATTAAAATAAAACTGAAAAAACGTGGAGTTTAAATTGAAGTCTTTACATCAGCTTTCACACTGCTAGTATTAAAATTGTCATCCCCGTAGAGAGTATAAATTCTATAAAGCTGTTTAATAATTAGCATCTGGGAATATCAACAGATAATACAATATCAGTAAAATTGAAAATTATAGAAATTTTGTGAATTATCATTGCATTGAGGTAAAGACTAGCATTTCTATCAGTGCAAGAATTCATCAATACTTTGAATTCAAAGTGTAGAGAAAATTGCACTAATCCTACTCTCAATCAGGGAGTGAATGGAACATGAAGAAAGAAACAGGTAAAGAAAATAAACATAAGAGAATGAGACAAACAAGAAAAGAAGGAAAATATTTCACAAAGATGGACAAACTTACAGGGCACGGGTCAAAAGTAAGATCTTCATAGGTTATTCGTACCTTTTGGTGTATGACGTGCAGATAAGGTAAGATTTTGAATCAAACTAGACTGTATAATTCTCGTCATCTCACCGCATAGGTGAAAAGTATAAATAAACTTTAGCACTGTTCAACATGTGTCAATTTCAGTTCAATTGATGATAAATCATCATAGATGACAAAGAAATTGCAGTAAATACTAGTGATTTAAAAATTATTTGCCTGCGAAAGAACAAGAAACATACCAAAAACCCTACAGCCTGCCGTACATGTTTTAATTCATCCTAAGATGAGCCCACATACTAAAACATGATTCATAGTTAGACAATCTACAATTTGCAGTATGAGTAATTCAAGTGCATAAACACAGCTAATGCTATAAAAATATAAAGGGATAGATGCATGGCATATAACTAGCTAAAACCAAAAGTCTACATCTTCTTTTGCATGTCTGCACCAAAGTTCTAATACATCTAAACCTGTTTTTATGTATTCACCATTGCTAAATGTGCAACACTTTCTGTGAAGGAGAAGGCTAAGTACTCAGAGTCACCTTTAGAATCTCAATGATGCTTTTCCAGTCATTGGTAGGATATCTACTGTCGAAGGATAGACCAGATGATTGCAAAGAATTCTGTGTTGAAGTTCCGGGTGACTGAATTGTTTCTGTTGATGTTCTAGGCGCCTGAATTGTTTCTGTTGGCGCTCCAGGCAGGGGCGGATTTAGGCACCGGCGAGCTAGAGCGGCCGCTATAGCTGGATCCGCTTGAAAGAATTTTTTTTTTGTTGAGAATAGATAAAAGATTTATATTATATATTCAATAATTCATTTTTTTTTAACATTCATCATTGATAGCTCAGTTGGTTTGTGCTTCCTCTATTAAACTGGAGGTTTTGGGTTCGAAACCTTCCAATGACAATATGTAATATATTTTTTGTAAACAATTTTTACCAAAAACAAGTGCAAAGTAGATTTGAACATGTGACCTTAGCTAAAGGATATTGATAACTTTACCATTATAACAAGCATTGATTTGTGACACTCAATGAAATAAAATAATATATGTTCATTTTACCCATTTTAATACAAATAGAAACATTTTAACCGGTTATTTGTCCCTCTTTTTGACTTTTTCCTCTAATCAATTTATTTGAGAATTTGGTCAATTAATGGCGAACGAATTTGTAAAAAAAATAAAAATTCCTTATTGTCATAAGGAGTCTTTCAACAAAATTTATTTAATTAATAGAATGGTCCACTTTTCTTTCAAAAAATCAATCGCAGAAAAGTGAAATCATACAAACACATAAAATTGATATAAACACATAAATAATTTCAAATTTGTTAATATAATAATTCTTGTTTAATTAACTTTAATTGTAAATTGAATATTGATATTTTGTTAATATATATTGCATGTTTGATTACAAAATAAATTAAAATATTTTACAGAACGATTTTTAATCCGAAATGAAAGTTGGTACCTAGTTCTAGTTTTAGTGGTGTATTTAGTTCTTCTAGTTATTGTTCGTACGATTTTTTTGAATATTATTAATTAAATTTTACTAAGTAACACCGCTATCACAGACGTTGACCGTTGACGGTAAGAAGATAAATATTGAGTACCATATATAAAATATTAGGCGTCTGTTTGGTTTGAATTAAAATTTGATTTTAATTTAAGTCAAAGTCAAACAATCAATATTAATCACATCTTTCATGATTCTCACAACTTTTCAACCACACATTTTAAAATTTTTTATCATAATCTACTAAAAAAATCTAATTTTAATTCCTACCAAACACCCTCTAAATATGAAGTTCAAAACTTTTGAATATAGTGTAAACAATGAAAAAAATGGAAGTTATTGAAAAAAGAAACAGTAAAAGAACTGGTGGGAAAATATCCTTTTTTGGTAATAGTTAGATGATATTGGTTTCAAAAATAAATAGTTCTTTGAAGGGTGGTTTATCTTCTAAAACTCTACTGAAATGCAACTAATACAAAAACATTATACATCATTTATTCCATTAAGTCCTGAAACACGAAATACAAAATCTAAATACATAAGAAAAGAAAACGTTAAAGGCAACATCATACAAAACCACAACAAATCATTAAAGATTTGATTTTGAAACAAGGAAGCAACCTGGATACATGAAGAAAGAAGTGATGATAAGTCTTTCTTTGAATTATCTCGAATGATACCATATATCTTCTCAATGTAAGCAGTCAGCTGCTGCTTAAAAAGCAAAGCAGGATACTTGGCCTCAACCTGGCAGACTTTATCAAGTCCGCCAATCGAGAGGTTTGTAGAAGTAGGGGACGAACGAAATCCTTGAGAAAATAGCATCACGTTATCACTATTTTGTATTTGCCCAGATTCTTATTTAAATGCTTAAAACCAACTCATTTTTCAGCAATTCGATAGCAGTACCAAAACAATTAAACAAATAATATCTACATACTCAGGGCCGGTTCTGTAGTGAGGCGGATGAGGCCTCCGCCTAAGGCCCAAACCTGCTGGGGGCCTTTTTTTTTTGCCAAAACTTTTTAAAAAAAAAAAATTACAAAAGAAAAATCTGTTTTCACTTTTCATTTTCAATCTTACCTCCTCTGCTCTGCTAGACATCAATGCCGCGACCGGTGACTCCACCAACTCCAATCGAACCGACGATCAGGCGACTGCGTCATTTTCATCATCTCTTTACATCTCTGTGAGTTTACTTTGTCTCACTACCTCTTTTTACATCTCATCTCTTTGAACTTCCAGGGAAGATTTTTCCTCTTAGTTAATGCAAAAATCAAGGGACGATTGGGATATTGGTGGCCTGTGGTTGCTGACTGTGGTCTGTGGTTGGTGGTGGTGCCAATAGATATATTATCTGCAAGTAGTTAAATGTAGTTTATAGAGAAGAAGCTTCTGCTGCAATAAAATAGAAATTCAATCCCCTTTAAGGGGAACATTGAAGAACCAAAAGCTCTTTTTATCATAACAAAAAATGTATTTTTCCATGCCTGTCAGTTCTCTGTACTACAATTTTCTGATGCTTGTACAATACCAATCATATTTCTGCCCATCTTTAATTCCAGATTTCATTTTTCTCTTCCCTTTTCTTTATTTATCTTATTAAATATTCAAAGTCATAAATTATCATATCCTGGTAGTGGAATATGTTGCGGGTAGGAATTGTAATTTAGAGTGAAAATGTGAAAGGGTGATTCATTGAACGAGTGAAAGAGAAAGTATGTGAGTAGTACAAAGCTAAATAAAGAAGAAAAGAGCTTGCCGTGTAAGCTACGAGCACGTGTTGAAGATTGGAAAGCTGACCTGGTCCCATGTAGGCGTGGGTTTGGAGTCTGGACTGGACCTATTTCTTCATTTTTTTAACCCTTCTTTAGTAGCACTAGTGTTTTAGCGGGTTGAAAATCTGGTGTTTTCTGGATTTAAGAGCAATTCAAGATCTCCAATTCATTTTTTTTGGTGTTTTGTATAAATTATACATTTGAGCTAATTATATTGAGCTGATTTTTATTTATTTTTAATAATTTTTTGGGGCTGATATTTTGTTAATTTTTATTGTAGAACTATGTTGTTGATTGTCTTTGTAGGTTCCTAATTTTTGTGTTGATTTCTAGTTCCTTTGTCGTAGAACAATGTTCTAGGTTGCCTTCTTACATTGGTGATATCCAATTTCAATTCAGAAATGAGGTTATTGTGTTATAGCACACAATTAAAGTTATTTGGTATTTTGAATTTAAATTACTGCACAGGTTCAAAAAAATCATTATCATTGGAAGTTGTGGTTTTTTTATTAAAATTGTGCATTGGAAGTCCTAATGTAGCTGATATTTTCTTTGTTTCATTGTTGACTCCTGGGAACAACGGGTGCTGGCTTATCTACAAATTACAATTTATGAATTTAATTGTATTCTTTTCACCAATCAGTTCCAATCTTAAATAGTGGGGAGACTAAATATATTTAAGTTTTGGAATGTACATATGTTCTCTTTTGAGACCTCTCTCTCTTGTGGAAGGTTTACCAATATTGTGTCTCAAAATTTCTTTTCATTGCTGCTGTATAGAATTTGAAAGAGATGATGAATTATTTGCTACTATTGGAGTATCAAGGCGTATCAAGGTTTTTGAATTTTCATCGGTTAGTATTTGGAAATGTTTCAAAAATCATCGAGATTGGAATTGACCTGTTTATACATCATTGGCGTCGGAACTCTACTTTTTAGGTAAGTGATGGCTTGTCCTAACTTGTTATTGAATACATTGAAAATGTTTGAAACCTTGTCGGTTTATATGATTGGTTATTGTAAGATCAATTGCACATGCGCACATAGTAACTATATTGAAAACTTTAATTGTGAGATGATTGATATATTTTGTAATTGTCTTTTAGGTTAATCATTGAGCATTAAATATAAACTCATACACCATGCCTCCTAAATATGAGTATGGAGCTCTAGGTTAGCAATATAGGATAACAATATGTTGCATAATATATTGTTGGATTTTGCGTTTACCTTGATTTTGGGGGGCCTAATTTTTCGAATTCGCCTCAGGCCCCGAGAATCACAGAACCGGCTCTGCACATACTTGGGCCATCCTTCCAAAAAAGTAGGTTGGGAAGGTTTCCTTGGAGTTGATGAACCAGCACTAGTGGATTTTAGAGTTTCCTGAAGCAAAAACAAGAGTGCTGATGTGTTGGAGAGCCAGTAGGCCATGTGATTGTTGTCTGCCTCATTCTGTAAAAATACAAAGCATCTCGAATCATTTAAGCTACAAACTGCAAAGAAGAAAAAAGTTGAACGACTTCGATGCAGAATGACATACTGATTTAGTCAACAAGATGAGTAAAATATATTGTATTGTAATGATCTCTTTGTTATTTTGTTATATAGAAGACATAACAATGTCAAGATTTTAACCAATAGCACATTACTAACAATTTCATGTTGTATTATGGTACAGTTATAAAATTTTCCATTCAAAAAAATAACTATTAAGGATGAGCTCTAGCAATGATCATAACCCCTTGACTTCAAGACTTCAAGGTGTAAAATCAATGAGTTATGAGATAGAAAACAAATCAATTGACTATCTTTAGATGAAAATGGAAGAACAGAAACAAGTGATTATGACAAACTAAATCACTAAGACCAATGCCAAGCATTATCCCTCGGATGTCATACTGAATATATGTCACAAAAATGTTATATACCGATAGAAAACCAGAACCTCTAACAATAAAATCTGATAAGTTCATGATAGGAAAGAGAAGAAACTTTGCTTCAGGAAGAGCATGAAAGAGAAACACAGCCATATGCTGGTCTAGGATGAAGCAAAGAAAATAAATTGCAGGGACTCAATTACTATCAATATTAGCGCATAGCAATACTAAAATGCTATAGTATTTTTGATGAATTTAGTATGACATTTTTGTTGTTACTAGTTGCATTTTGGTTCTAGACTTGTCACACGTTTTTTGTTCATTTTGTAACTTGTAATAGTTAGTCTAGTTTGGTCTAATGTCAAGTTGCTGATGTAGACTAGCTGTGAAACTGTAGTAGGCACTTTAGTTGGTAGAATATTATTTTATTTGTGCACTATATGTATGGAGCCATGTGCTATCAATTTGTGTAATCAATTAAGTAAATTTCCCTCCTCTTTGTCTTTTACAATCTATCAGTGGTATCAGAGCCTCCTTGAGGTCTTTGAAGAAACGAAAAAATATCAGCAAACAAGAGAGAAAACCAACAAGAACCTTCAAAAAGCTGAGTGATCCTTAGTAAAAAAAAAAGTGATATGGCGTCAACCGGTTTTTCAGCTCCTCTACCTGCAGTATTCACAGGAGAGAACTACGACTTCTGGTCTGCGAAAATGAAGGCTTACTTAAAGGCCTACGACTTGTGGGAGATAGCTGAAACTGGAGCAGAACCACCACCCTTAAGAGCCAATCCTACCATAGCCCAACTGAAGCAGCACAGTGAGGAGACTGCCAAGAAATATAAAGCTCTTTCCTGCATACAATCAGCTGTCTCAGATTCCATATTCACAAGAATAATCACTTGTGAATCAGTAAAGGAAGCTTGGGATAAGTTGAAGGAAGAATTCAGGGGCAATGAGAGGACGAGGCAAACGCAGGTTCTGAATTTAAGGAGAGAGTTTGAAACTCTAAAGATGAAGGATTCTGAAAAGGTTAAAGAGTTTGTTGATAGACTGATGAAGGTGGTTAATCAGGTCAGATTACTTGGAGACGATCTACCAGACAAGAGAGTAGTGGAAAAGGTGTTGATAAGCTTACCAGAAAGGTTCGAATCCAAAATATCTTCACTAGAAGATTCAAAGGATCTGGCAAGCATCACCTTGGCTGAGCTAGTCAATGCTCTTCAAGCCACTGAACAAAGGAAATTGTTCAGGCAAGAAGAGCAAGTTGAGGGTGCTTTGTTTGTAAAAGGCAAGCACAGAGCACAGACAAACCTTGGTGGAAAGAAGCTACAAGGTGAAAAGAAGGAAATGGAAGCCAGAGGTTCTGGAAAAAATACTAAGTATCCTCCTTGTCGACATTGTAAAGTAAAAGGCCTTCCTCCTAGACGATGCTGGTTCAGACCTGATGTTCAATGCAGGTCTTGCAAGAAATTTGGACATATGGAAGTGGTTTACAAAAGGCAGAAGGAGAGAGCTGAACATCAGCAAGCAAAGGTTGCTGAAGACCAAGCTGAAGAACATCTTTTTTCAGCTTTAAATGACACAGCTTGCAACAAAATTCAGACATGGCTGCTTGATAGTGGATGTACTCATGACATGACATCAAATGCAGACATTTTCGTGGAAATGAATGATAGCTACAGATCAAGAGTAAAGGTTGGAAATGGGGAATATGTGGCAGTAAAAGGCATTGGCAAAGTGTCAGTCCAGACTCCAACGGGTAATAAGTTCATTTCAGATGTCTTATATGTTCCAAATATTGATCAGAATTTAATAAGTGTTGGCCAATTAATTGAGAAGAGCTATTCCCTAGTATTTAAGGATAGTTGTTGCACAATTTTGGACCAAAATAACACTGAACTGATGACAGTTGAAATGAAAAATAGAAGTTTTCCATTGGAATGGAAAAACATGAGTGTACAAGCTTTAACAAGCACTGTGGTTGAGTCTGAACTATGGCATAAACGATTGGGGCATGGTAATTTCAATTCACTTAAGCATTTGAGTGAGTATGAGCTAGTGGAAAGTATGCCAAGAATAGGTGATACTGCTTGTGTCTGTGAAATCTGCCAAAAAGGAAAGCAAGTCAGACTTCCTTTCCCTCAAAACCAATCTAGAAGAGCTCAAACTAAACTCCAATTGGTTCATTCTGATGTTTGTGGACCCATGAATACCTCAACCTTGAATGGCAGTAGATACTTCACTCTGTTCATTGATGATCTTACCAGAATGTGCTGGGTATATTTTCTAAGAATGAAATCTGAAGTGCCTGCTGTTTTTCAGAAATTTAGGAGCTTTGTTGAGAATGAAAGCAATTGTAAGATCAAAGCTATCAGGACTGACAATGGAACAGAATATACCAGCAATCAATTCAACAAATTTTGTAAAGAAGTGGGAATTAAACATCAATTGACAATTCCCTACTCACCCCAGCAAAATGGAGTCTGTGAGAGAAAGAATAGAACTGCAATGGAGATGGCCAGGTGTTTATTATTGGAAAAAAATGTTCCTAAAATCTTCTGGGCTGAGGCTGTTAACACCTCAATCTATCTGCTGAATAGGCTGCCCACTAAGGCTTTGGACAAACTAACTCCCTATGAGGCATGGTATGGTGTTAAACCAAATATATCTCACCTGAGAATGTTTGGAAGTGTATGTTATATGCATATACCAGATGCCAAAAGGGATAAGTTATGTCAAAAAGCTGAGGCTGAAGTCATGTTTGGATACTGTGATAATGCTAAGGGTTATAGGATTTATATTCCTAAAACCAGCAAAGTTGTTTCATCCAGAGATGTCAGATTTGATGAGAGTTCTACATGGAATTGGGATTCAAATGAAGTGAATAAATCTAAAGCTCCAAGGTTGATTTCTCAGGCAGAAGATGCTAGAATGATGATGAAAATGAAATAGAAGGTGAAGCTGAACCTGAAGCAGAATCAGATTCAGAAAATGAAGTGGTTAGAACAAGATCACTCCAGGATATATATGCTACTTGTAATTCTGCAATTTTGGAGCCTGCAAATTACAATGAAGCAGCACATTCTAAGGAGTGGATAGAAGCCATGAATGATGAGTTAATGGCAATTGAAAAGAATAAGACTTGGGTGCTTGTTGACAGACCAAGTAACAAAAATGTCATAGGAGTTAAGTGGGTGTTCAGAATAAAGCTGAATGCAAATGGTTCAATCAACAGATTCAAAGCAAGGCTAGTTGTTAAAGGCTATGCACAGCAATTTGGGATTGACTTTACTGACACTTTTGCTCTTGTTGCCAGACTCGAAACTATAAGGGTATTGTTTGCATTAGCTGCTCAATCAAAGTGGAAAATACATCAATTAGATGTAAAGTCTGCCTTTTTGAATGGAGACCTGAATGAGAAAATTTTCATTGAACAACCTGAGGGTTTTATCAAAGAAGGTGAAGAAGATAAAGTGTATTTATTGAGGAAAGCCTTGTATGGCTTGAAACAAGCGCCGAGGAGCTGGTACAGCAAAATTGACACTCACCTTTGCAGCTTTGGTTTCAATAAACGTGTTAATGAGCAAGCATTGTATGTTAAATCAGTGGAGGAGGATTTGCTCATTATTTCACTCTATGTAGATGATCTTTTGATCACAGGAAGTAAAGAGGAACTGATTGATGAGATAAAGGATAAGTTGAAGGATTTTGAGATGACTGATCTAGGAAAGATGAAATTTTTCCTTGGAATGGAGGTTGATCAAACTGAAGATGGTATCTTTGTTTGCCAAAAGAGGTATGCTAAAGAAGTGTTAGATAAATTCCACATAGAGAATTGTAAAGCTGTTAACACTCCTTTGATAGTGAATTTAAAATTGATGAAGGATGATGGTGCAAAGAAAACAAATGAAAAAATATACAGAAGTCTGGTAGGATGTCTGCTGTATCTCTCAGCCACAAGGCCAAATTTAATGTTTGCTGTTAATCTGTTGTCCAGATTTAGACAAGATCCAAGTGAAATTCACTTCCAAGCAACTAAAAGAGTGCTGAGGTACATTAAAGGGACACAGGATTATGGAATCAGTTTCAAAAAATCAGGAAATCTGGTGTTGAAAGGATTTACCGATAGTGATTGGGCAGGTTCGTTGGATGACATGAGAAGTACTTCGGGTTATGCTTTCTATGCTGGTTCAAGCCTTATTTGCTGGAACTCTATCAAGCAAAAAACCGTGGCTCAATCTACTGCAGAAGCTGAGTATATAGCAGCAACCGAAGCAACAAATCAAGCAATATGGCTGAGAAAAATTCTGAAAGATTTGAAGCACCAGCAATCTGAGGCAACTACCATCTTGTGTGACAATCAATCAGCTGTTGCAATTGTAAAAAACCCAGTGTTTCATGGAAAAACAAAACATATAAACATCAAGTACCATTTTATTAGAGAAGCACAAGAGAAGAAGGAGGTGAAGATGATGCACTGCAGCTCAAATGAACAAGTGGCTGATATCTTCACTAAAGCATTGCCAAAGGACAAGTTTGAAACATTAAGCAAGTACCTTGGTGTTTCCAACAAAAATGCCAAGGAGGAGTGATGAATTTAGTATGACATTTTTGTTGTTACTAGTTGCATTTTGGTTCTAGACTTGTCACACGTTTTTTGTTCATTTTGTAACTTGTAATAGTTAGTCTAGTTTGGTCTAATGTCAAGTTGCTATCAGTAGACTAGCTGTGAAACTGTAGTAGGCACTTTAGTTGGTAGAATATTATTTTATTTGTGCACTATATGTATGGAGCCGTGTGCTATCAATTTGTGTAATCAATTAAGTAAATTTCCCTCCTCTTTGTCTTCTACAATCTATCAATTTTTATGTTCCTAGGCCTCACACCTAATCCAAATTAAAGTAAAATTTCAGTTCATAATAAAAGAAAAGGAATCATACTAAAAGTATAACCTAAAACTTAGAAAAAAAATAAAGAAGCAAGTAAATCCTAAACTAATTAGGAAAACATCTAAACAAAATAACTGCTATAGGTGATGCGAACATCCATTCTATTTTATTTTCTAGTTGGACTTTATTTATATTTTGGACTATTATTTATGTAATTGGGTTTTTATAATGGGGTTTGGCCTAAGCCTGTTCTCGTTAGGGTTTTGTTTTACTATTTAAACCTGTTTTGTCGTAAAATTAAACAGTGGATGATTGAATAAAATTATTGGTGGCTTATTGCGAGCTTTTTTTCTCTTTCTCCACTCTCTTCTAGTTCTTTGTGATTCTTCTTCTTCTTCTATCGTTCTTCCTCTAATTTTCTGTTCGTTATAGATCTGTTTTGTTATCTATTAATTGTTCCAGTTCATCCTGTATCAAATTTGGTATCAGAGCCAGGTGAAGCTCTGATACCACTTTGATGTAGGATCAATAGGGGATTCCATCAGAGAACTTAAAAACAGCAGAATAGTAGGGCAGAAGAAGAAGACAGCAAGAAGGGAGAAGGAGCTGGAGAGAATCGGGGAAGAAGACCAGAGTAAAAAGAGGGGAAAAAAGAAGACAGGGAGGAGAAGACCTATGCTTCAAGCATATCATTAATTTTCATAATTCATCGTCCGTCTTTCAAACTAATTACAAACACTTAAATAAAAGAAAACAACCCTAAAACATAAGGACTTGGGCCAAACCTGTATACAAGCCCAATAAAACATAAATAGTTAGCCCAAACAAATTGATGTCCGCATCAATTCTCCTGGGGTGGGAGAAAACTCGACCCTGCTGAGTGGGTAAATCACAAAATACTGTTGTCAATCTGATACTCAAGATGCTTCAAGTCATGCCACGGGTGACGATCTTTTTGATGAACCAAATATTGAAATTCAAGGGATAATAACAATGAAAATGACAACTTATCCTCAAGAATATGATCCAACCAAGGAGGACAATCTCTTCTTTTAATCAAGTACCGATATTGGACTCCAAATAACAAACGCACATGCAACTCATCACCTTAATCTTCATGTGGTTGTGCATAATGAGGAGCACAAGGAGCTAGCATCGGAGACTGGCCCGTAAAGACTAAAGATTGCAACATCGAAGGCTCGAATATGCCTTGATTAGGAAACAATTATTCTATATTGAAAATATAACTTTCATTTAAGTGTGATGGCCAGTCAAATAGGAAACCCTTATATGAAGACTCTAATTTATAGCGCACATCGAAAGTAGGTTAAAAAATTTCATGATTGGAAATAATTTGACTTTTTAACTTGGCATGAAATTTAGGAACATTATCAACAGAATTATAAGCTAACATAGCATGTCGATAATTAGTGGGTAACCTCCTAATGTTAATAGGAAGAGTGTGCAATCGAGTAATTACCTTAGAAAACAATGTGGCAAACCTTGGAGTATCATGTAATTGAGGGAGAACTAAAACAAAATCAACATGAAAGTCATGCAACATACTAGGTACGAGATCTAGGACGTCTGAAATGTTTGACTTCGATGGCATTGCTCTAGGTACTCTCTCAATTATGTCAATTTTAAGTGTATCGACTACAGATGTGGTAAAAAAAGGGTACACAATAAGATTTTATAGCTCGTGAAAAGTAAGGTTTGATCTTGTCAGTACACTTCTCAAAAAGTCTTTCCACCACACTAAAGGCAATAGGAGAACCCTCTTTGTGTTTATTTTGAACACTATCTAAAAGAAGGGTAATCAAATCGAGAGGAATATTGTCACTTTCTTCTAAAGTAGAGATCATGATAGTCTCTATGGATGTGAAGACATTCCCTAAATGATTTTCTTTTAGAGCTACAAAAAAGTGTTGGAACATATCAATTATTATACGTTCACAATCTAGGTCCAACATGATAAGGTAGTACTTCGCATTAGCCATAGTATCTAGTATCCTGACTGTCGTAGCATACAAATTAATTGATGTGCTCGTGAGAGATGCAAATGACGATATAATCAAGGGAAACATATCTTGCATTGTTTCATCACAAAAAGTATCGTCAGGTGCCGTAATGCGAAATATTTCACTAAGGCAAGAAACAACAACTACTTGTATAGCAAAATTGGGATATTTTAATAGCCTATGCTCACACCTTTCACTACACCAAAGGGATAGTCATCACAATATAAGTACATTGATGTTTTACAAGAGTCAATTGGGATGATTTCTGAAGGCGAAAACATCTGCTACAAGGGATAGTACACAGGCATACCTGAGGCCCCTGCGTAGCAATTCAAACAGACAGGACTACATGAGTCACAACTAGACTACAGGGAGTCACTATTCTTATCTATCTCTAGTTTACACTGCTACTTCATTTTAAAATCGCATCAATTAAATTCATTGTGTTGCTGTTACCTCGAAAATCTTATCTTTAAACCACTTGACTGGATTCATTGAGTGATTAATTTTCCACTTGGCACCACTCATCCCACTTATCCTACGTGAGTAGAGATTTTGATTAGTCATTTGTATCGTTGCTTCTATTTTATTTGCATCAACACTATTAGCTTGCCACGTTCGAATTTACGTAACCCCCGAAATTTACTTTAACAAATAAATAAATAAATTCAATTGCTAATTTCGGTGACACCCGTTGTTTATTGATCTCTCTATTGCACTTTATCTAGCTAGTGTTGTTGTGTATGCATTTGCGTAGTGGTCGCGTTACTACCCCTAGTTCCAGTACTTTTACCATGGACCCTTCACAAATGGAGACCCTCACCCGACAATTAGCACAACTTGCCAATGGGCAACAACAACTACAGGCTCAACTAGCAACTGTCCAAACTGAGATGGGTACTACTCATGAAGAGAATAGAACCTTAGCTGCTAGGTTGACCGCATTTGAGCATAATCCATACGCAACCGAAGCTGAAAACTCTGAAGCGTCCAATGATAGACCTCGTCGTCGTCCATAAGGTGGTCGGTACCATGTTAGACATGATCGTGGGAATGGAAATCTGGTTCATGAACGAGAGCGGGAACGTCACCGTCATGCTACTCAGTCTCTCCCTCGCCACGAGGAGCATTTCTTTAGGAATATCAAGTTGGATGTCCCTACATTTGATGGTTGCCTGGACCCTAGCGTATTTACTCAATGGACTCGTGATATGGATCGTTTTTTCGCCTAGTATGGGGTTCCGGAAGATTGGAGAGTTCAATTTGTCAGTCTGAAATTAATTGGGACTGTTAAGCTATTTTGGAAAAGTGTTGAGGATCTTCTTGAGAGACGTCTTGCTCCCCCTACTGGGAGCTGGGAAGAAATGAAGCGTCGCCTTCAAGATAAGTACTTACCCCAATCTTACAGGGAGAACTTATTGGATCAATGGAATACATTTACGCAAGGCAGTCGACGTATAACCCAGCACGTCGCTCAGTTTGATGAGTTTCGAATGAGATGTCAGGTCGTTAAGGATGAGGTCATGACCTTGAGTAAGTTTAGGAAAGGCCTAAGAGATGATATTAGGCGTAAGCTTGTTCTTCGGGGCGTCACCACCCTTGACCACGCCTACTCCTTCGTTCGAGATTACGAGTTAGTGACTAGGATGCCGTATAGGAGTCGTAGTGACACCCGCACTGCAGTCTCTTCTACGTCCACTCCTTCCCCTAAGTCTATTCTAGGGCCTCCCCCTCCTACTGCTACCTCTGTATCAGATAATAAAGGTAAAGATCCTAAAGTTTCACGGGCGCCCTCTCGTTTGCAATGCTTTAACTGTAAAGGTTTTGGTCACATTTCTTCTAAGTGTCCTAGTTGAGCCCTAAATATAGAGGAACGTGAAGATATTATAGACGAGCCATTAGAGGACCAAGTTTATGAACCTAAGATGGAAGAATTTGATGACTTAGATGACAGTGAAGATGCCTTCTTAGGTTGTATTCAGACTAGTTTCCTTACCCCACACATGCCTAGAGTTGGTGTTGTTCATGAAAATATGTTCGATTTAAAACCACCGCAAGTGTACGGTTCGTTACAAGTAATAAAGTGGACTTTTAGAGTCCGGATTGTCGATCCCACAGAGATTGAGTAGTTCAATATTAATTATTTCGACTTTAACCGAAACTAGATGAATTTTTGATGAGTTTTGTATTAATTGCTAACCAAACTAACTATGAAAACTAATATGGATGAATTGGCTAAGCTAAATGCAAATTTTACTAGAATGAAATATGAAATTTGAATGCAAATTAATTTACTTAAGATGAGAGAAACGTACTAGGATCACGAATCCCCATGCAACAATCCATTTAAATCCTAGTTTTACACTTTGACAACACGATTAAATATTGAAGAATCAATGTTCCTATTAAATTTAACAATCTCTTTCGAGTAATGTTAAACCTATTCTACCATGCGATTCAACTATATTTCTATGACGAATACAAACATAAAAGAACGCATTAACTTTTATGAACACTTAAAGATTCACATAGAGCATAGCGGTATATTTCTATCCCCTATCGGACCCTATGACAATTTATACTACGTCGAATCTATTTCCCTTCTTTCAAATGTATAAATAGATCATCACATTTATACAATTAACGTGCGCACAAAAATCATATGGAATAAATACGTATAAATCGTTCAAACATCCAAAAACGTGTTTTAATGTCCAAAATATAAAACTAAAGATTAAAATATCATGTTACAAGGTTCATCGATCTCCTAGTACAAGAAAAACTAGCCTAACATGCTAAAAAAAGAAAAACAAAAGAATAAGTGAAGAAACGCCATCACCCGAATAGATATTCAATTAATTCCTTGAAGTGCTTGATGAATCTTCGCTTTATTTCCCGTGTTCTTGCTCTCCAATGTCAAAATTAATCTCTAAAAGTGCATCCCCCTCGTTTTCTATCGAGTCTAGGGTTTTAAAGCCGTCCCCAATTAGTTTCCATAAAAGTTTCAATTAAAAACGGAAACCAGAAATTTTCGCGTAAGAAATAACCATGCGGGGTCGCATGGATATAAACCATGCGACCGCATGGTTCAAGTGCTGGGCTCGAGCAGCGTTCTGGTGAAGCCATGCGACCGCATGACTGATTGCACCATGCGGCCGCATGGTACAATCAACTTCCATCTTTTGTCGTTTTGGCCCCCGAACTCCGTTCTTCCTCATTTTTACTTCTTTTCTTCATTCTCTTTCCTCTAACACTCGTTGATTTCGTCAATCTCGTACTTAGTTCACTTTTGTTCTTGATTTGGATTTCGAGTCAACTTTTGAATAATTGCATCTTAGTCCCTGAACTTTGGCTTTCTTCCATTTTAGTCCTTTCTTGCTCGTTTCACTCATTTATCGTTGTTTTCATCGATATATTCCTGCAAACATAATTTACATAGAATTAAGCCATATTTCAACATAATTACAATCAATTGTCCATATTTTGTGACCTAAATAAGTGCGTAAAACGCACTTATCAGGTGTCGTGCGTTGTACTCTTAGCCAACCTAAGGATGTCGATGTTGGCATCGTCATGCCATCTTCCATACTTTTATCAAGATCAATAATAAGGGTTGTAAGGTTATTGTGGATAGTGGTAGCTGCATTAATGTGGTCTCAGTGGCTACGGTTTCCCGTCTTGGGTTGAAGCTAATTCCTCACCCTCAGCCATATAGTGTCTTTTGGGTTGATACGTCATCTATAACTGTCAAAGAGCGTTGTCTAGTCCCTATTCAGTTCCTCGAGTATAAAGATCATATATGGTGTAACGTTATTTCAATGGATGTCGGGCACATCATCCTGGGGCGACCGTGGTTGTTCAACCTGGACGTAACCATCTATTGTCGATCCAATTCTTGCTCCTTCGTGTTTAATAGAAGGAAGATTCATTTTAACTCGCTACCCCTGAAACCCGTTGGCCCACTGGACACAAAGAAAAGTGTAGAGTGAAAGGGATTGCATATCATTAGTCCCATAGAGTTCAAGCACGCACTTGCAGGTCACTCTATTATATTTTCCCTAGTTGTCATAGAGGTTCCAGTGATCCCCCCAGCAGCAGCCCCCGTTGAAGTCCAGTCATTGCTTCAAGAGTTTCAGGATGTCCTCCCGAGGACTTGCCTGACCAATTACTTCCTCTACGGGACATTCAACATGCCATAGATTTGGTCCCGGGAGCGGTTCTCCCAAACTTACCTCATTATAGAATGAATCCTACGGAGCATGCTGAACTTCAGAGGCAGGTCGGTGAGCTCCTTTACAAAGGTTTCATCCATGAGAGTTTAAGTCCTTGTGCAGTTCCCGCCTTATTGACTCCTAAGATAGACGGGTCGTGGAGGATGTGTGTAGATAGTCGTGCCATCAATAGGATCACGGTGAAGTATCGCTTTCCCATTTCTAGGCTTGATGATTTGTTAGATATGATGGTTGGTGCTACGATATTTTCTAAGATTGATTTGAAGAGTGGATATCACCAGATTAGGATCCGCCAGGGTGATGAGTGGAAGACTGCGTTCAAAACGAAAGATGGTCTTTATGAATGGCTGGTCATGCCTTTTGGGCTAACTGATGCCCCGAGTACTTTTATGCGAGCAATGACACAAACTCTTCGACCTTTCATGGGTAAGTTCCTCGTTGTCTACTTTGATGACATTCTCATCTATAGTAAGACTAAGGAACAACATCGAGACCATCTCACACAAGTTTGTTCTACCCTTCGTGCAACAAAATTGTTTACTAACATCAAGAAATGCTCTTTCTTCACCGATAGAGTCATTTTCCTAGGATTCATTGTATCCTCGACAGGGGTATCTGCTGATCCTGACAAGATTCAGGTGATTGTTGATTGGCCCGAACTTAAGACTATACACGACATCAGGAGCTTTCAAGGCCTCGCTACATTTTACCGTCGCTATATCAAAGGGTTTAGCACTATCATGGCTCCTATAACAGAATGTATGAAGAGATGAGAGTTTCATTGGACACAAGAGGCGACTAAAGCTTTTAAATTAGTCAAAAAGTGAATGACAGAGGCTCCTGTCATGCGCTTCCCGATTTTATCAAAGTCTTTGAGGTAGAGTGTGATGCCTCGAGAGTAGGAATAGGTGGAGTTTTGACTCAATATCGTCACCCTATTGCCTATTTCAGCGAGAAGTTAAATGATGCAAAACAACGCTACTCAACTTACGATAAGGAACTGTATGCAGTTGTCCAGGCCTTACGCTATTGGCGCCATTATTTGCTACCCCACGAGTTTGTTCTTTATTCGGACCACGAGGCCCTTCGTTACCTCAACTCCTAGAAAAGGTTGAGCTCTAGGCATGATCGCTAGGTTGAGTTTTTGCAGGCCTATTCTTTTGTTTTGAAACACAAGAAGGGCATGGAGAACAAAGCAGCTGATGCTTTAAGTCGTCGTGTCTCCCTTTTGTCGATCATGAGTGTCAAGGTTATAGGTTTTGAAATGCTTAAGGAGGATTACGAAGCATGTCCTGATTTTAAGGATATCTTCCTTGATTTGCAAGGTGGACGGTCAAATACAGCGGATGGCTTCCGACTTGAGGACGGTTACCCTTTTCGGGTCAATAGGTTCTGCATTCCTCAATCTTCGGTGCGGGACTTCATAGTGTGGGAAATTCACGCGGGAGGGCTAGCTAGTCACTTTGGGCGTGATAAAACCATTGAAGAAGTTGAACGCCAATTCTATTGGCCTAGCTTGCGGCTAAGATTGTTAGTACATGTAACACTTGTCAGTTGGCCAAACAGAAGAGGCAAAACACGGGCCTTTACACACCTCTTCCCATCCCTAATTGTCCTTGGCAAGATGTTAGTATAGATTTTATGTTAGGATTTCCACGCACCCCAAAGAAACATGATTCCATTTTCATGGTAGTTGATCGTTTCTCAAAAATGGCTCATTTTATCCCTTGTAGCAAGACCTCAGATGCGTCCAAGGTTGTTACGTTGTACTTGAATGAAATTGTCAAATTGTACCATTGTATCAGATAGGGATGTTCGTTTCACTAGCCATTTTTGGAGAACCTTGTGGCATAAGGTTGGTGCTAAACTGAAAATTTCTACGACTTACCACCCTGAGACGGATGGTCAAACGGAAGTGGTTAACTGAAGTCTTGGGAATTTGCTACGATGTCTGGTCAAGGAAAATCTTAGAAATTGGGATTTGATTCTTCCTATAGATCAAATTGCATATAACAGTTCCGTGAATCGATCATTAGGTATGAGTCCATTTGAAGTTGTCCATGGGTATAAGCCTAGAAAACTTTTAGATCTCATTCCAATGTCCCCACACGCTAGAGTGTCTGTGTCAGCCGAGGCCTTTGCACAACATCTTCATGATTTTCATATTGAGATCAATAAACAACTTGAAGCCAGTAATGCATCATATAAACTCCGAGCTGATCTGCATAAAAGACATATTGAGTTTAAAATTGGGGATTACGTTATGGTTCGAATTAGGCCAGAGCGGTGTCCATTTGGTCCCTACTCTAAATTGCAAGCCCGTAGTGCTGGTCCTTTTAAAATTTTAAAGCAAATTGGTCCAAATGCATATGTTGTTGAATTCCACCACACTTTGGATACCACTCTACTTTCAATGTTGAGGATTCAGTTACTTATAAAGGCCATTTTAATCCCTCCAATGATCCTCTTCTACCTCCATCTGTGGACCTTGACCCTGCTTCTTTTGCCACTCTTAACCCAATACCTTCCCTCACAGCACACAAAGATAAAATTGATGTCATTTTGGATGAACAGACTGTGTTGACTAATGATGGAGATGTTCAGCGCTTCCTTGTACGTTGGGTTGATCGACTTGATTCTGACTGTACATTGATCCCCGGAGAGACGCTACAGCAACTTGACCCAGATTTGTTAGAGCTTTATCGGAGTCAGCAGGATCTTCCATGGCCCAGATCACCTCCCATCCACTCAAGGGGAGTTGCTGAGGACACCAGATTCAAGCCTCCATTGACACATTTCTACATACGCCGAAAGAAGCTTGGCCAACCACTCAGCTTATGGTTGGGAGAATGACTACAGCCTCTCATGATCTATCCACTCGACAGGGTCGAGTTTTTCCTCCCACCTCGACCGGGAGAGTTGATGCGGACATCCATTTTATTTATTTTCTAGTTGGACTTTATTTATATTTTGGACTATTATTTATGTAATTGAGCTTTTATAATGGGGTTTGGCCCAAGCTCGTTCTCGTTAGGGTTTTGTTTTACTATTTAAACCTGTTTTGTCGTGAAATTAAACAGTGGATGATTGAATAAAATTATTGGTGGCTTATTGCGATCTTTTTCTCTCCTTCTCCATCTTTCTTCTAGTTCATTGTGATTCTTCTTCTTCTATCGTTCTTCCTCTAATTTTCTATTCGTTATAGATCTATTTTGTTATCTATTAATTGTTCCAGTTCATCTTGCATCAATAGGTCTTAGGACTACTTTAGCATAAAGAAAAATTTGTTAAACAATCTTCCCATCCGGAATAAATAATATTCATCTTTATCCTGAATACCGTAACCAGTGATTGAGTAAAAGTTAAAAAAATGCAGCAGAATGTTCCTGCTTCACTGTGAATGTAACACCCCAAAAATTTTATAAAATAAAATTATTTATACCATCTACTATATTTTGAATGTTGAGTGACAAAAGTAATATATATTAAACTCAATTTTATTTTGATCAAATAATTTGATTTTGGTAGAGCGAGTATAATTATATCGATATTGGGCTCATTTTGTAGACTGAATTATTAAATAATGTATGTTGGGCTTAAGAAAACATATGGTTGTATAAGTTAAGCCCAAGTTATTTCAATTCGAAGGAACGTATTTAATACATATTTGTTTATTATTTAATAATGTACCTTTTAAGATAATTAGCAAAACAAATATAATGTTTTAATTCATAATCACTTTTGTCTTCAATTTGAAAAGGATTTAATCATATCCATTTCTTTCCCATTCGAAATCCACGATAACAAAATCTTTTTTTTTTTCTTCTATTGGTGTACACGTGTATTGTTTGATAGTAGTTTTTCTTTTTCTTTTTATTACAATTAAAAAAGTTAACAATGGATTGAATTCTTTCCTCACGTCTTAGTTGATATGGAGGAGTATGACTTGACTGACGAAAAATATAAGGTACACTACAACAAAAACGCTCTTTTGCAACACTAAAAAAAAACAACAGAATAGTTGCAAATCATTTTTATAAATCAAAATTCATTTTCAAAAGAATACATTGCAAAATTTCTTTCAAAGAGAATACATTGCAAATCATTTTTATAAATCAAATATGTTTAAGCTTACGCTGCAACTCCGACTTCAAATAATATCTTTATAATATAATCCATTTGAAATAATAAAATTAAAATCTTATAACAAAGTAACAATTAAATTTAACCATCCATTTATAAATTACCTCATCAAGAATTGAAAACGATGAAAAGTCATTTTGAGAATTTTGTTGAAAACACGGTAAATGTTGAGAACACGAGAAACAACTTCATTCTAAAACCTACATGTGTGAGAGAAAATCCTCTTCTTCTTCCTCAACAAACGCTACCACGACCTGCCGCCTGAACAACCTCAATCGACTTCCGTTCGAACCCTGTAACCTCCTTCTTCTACCCTTTATACTCGTCCAGGACACTTAGTTGCAAAAATCGTCCCCAATAGGGGAAAAACTGCGTGATTATCGACGGTTTTTCCATATTACCACCGTCATCGGCCACCATTTCAAAGTCAGAGCATCACCATTCCACTTCTCTCAACCAGGTGCATCTAGTATCACCATGGCATCCTGCAATTTTGATCCAGAATCGAGTGATTTTTGTAGAACCAGTCGACTGCCTTTTGTGAATTCGTTTACTGGGCTCGTTCATTACCAGGTTACTTGTTCATTTTACACCATTTAAGTTCAATTGATCTTGAATTGACAAAGTAATTGTGAAGTTTGATGTTGAATTTTGCCTCTTCCTTTGTGGTTCGTCTTGTGTATTTCTCTTGATTGCTCTGCGTGACTAGGTTTCTCTTGCTGCATTGGTTTCTCTATGTTTCACATTGCTACTTAATTTGAGGCTACATAGTCATTCCTTTGGGATGGTGGGTGTGTGAATGATGAGTATCATACTGTTTCCGCTTCTTCATTAATTCTTTGACACTAATCTCCTTATATTTTACATACTTACAAAGAATTTTAGTCGCTCCTCACGAGATTCAAAGAATTTTTTTCAAAGCTATTAATTCACATATCCTATGTTATAAATGAATTACATACTTACAATTTACATCTGCATTATAGGTAAAAATGTCCTTACTCTGACATCATATATTCCATAGTAATCCTGAAATAAGTTGACACAAATGCTTTGTTATTTATACTTTAGATTTTGGTTTACAAACCAAGTGATCTTTACAAGTATACGTCATTTGCATTAGATTATAAATATTTGTTAGTTCTTTGGTCTCGTTATCTTGACTTCTGTATATTTAAATTTTTATTTTATTCATTTTCGATGTTCTGTTGGCTTGGGAGGTGATGATGCATCCTAATATTGTGTCAATATATATTAATCTTGTGGCTGAGTTGGGATTGAATGCGTTTGACATTAATCTAGTGTGTGCCTCATCTTTAGCAATACTATAGCAATGACAGTTCTTTTAAACTCGTTCTTATTGGGAATTCACAGTACATAATTTGGATTTAGTTTTATTAATGTTAATGTCTTCCCTTGTAGGCTTGATAAGACTAAGTTCTATGTTGTTGGGACGGGGATTTTTACTAGTCTTACAGTTGCACTTTATCCAATTTTAGTTGTGAAGACCACGATGCAGGTTGCTTCCATGATGTTATAGAAAGAGATGCAGGTTGCTTCACATGATATTTCCAAATAACTTCTTGATTATACCCGAAAGGTTATATAGCAAGACTTCGACCCGTCCTCAAATGCTCTTGGATTGGAACCTGAAATGGCTGCTGGCATGTACAAAACAACTTTTTTTTTCTTCGTAATTGTGAACTCTAATTTAAATTTGTGAAAGATAGAATATCCAAAAATTGGACTAACTATTCTTGTAATTTAGTTTTATTTTATCTTCATTTGAATTTTAAAAATTAAGGAATTAAAGGGATATATTTACAATTTTATGTACGTTGTTAGTTTTTACATTAAAATTTGAATGTTAATTTTAAATTATTTATTTATAGATAATAAAAATAAATTAAAGAATATAAATATTATTTAATTTACATCAAAAATATTTAAAATTTAAATAAATAAAGAATTTAAAGTTTGATAATGACTAAATTTAAATTAATATTCTTTTGAATAACATTCTTATAAAAATATTATTCATTTAATATATCGACTTAATTACCACTTAGGGGAATATGATTGTTACAATTTTGACGAGTATGCCCAATGACTCTACACCTGCTGCATCTATGCGGTTGATGAAACTCTCCGGTAGATTGTATTCTAGACGTACGTAGACGACCAGGACTACGCGGTTGAACTTCTGGTGGTAACAAACTATTAAGGTGAATAATGTTGTCGGGAACTTTCTGGTCAACTTCATTCGGTAGAGGAAATATAGTCTCTGCGTACGCTGCTCTCCAAGAATCAGTCGTGTAATAAGAAAAGCTATGATATTCTCGTTGCAAATTCTCGATACATAGCCACCGCGACTGCATGCTCACATGAAAAACTCTCCAACTGAAATAGACTACAAGTGCATGTGTTATCAATCAAGTCAACCATGTATACCGTATTACGTGCACATTTCACAAAGAAGCACAACTCATCCAGTGGTTCCGCATTCAACTTTCTCGCAACATTTGCAGCTTTAAAGAGTTTTTCCTCTTGAGCCGGCGCTAGCTCGCTCGAACAATTATGTGATTCCGCACGTCAATCGTGAAACCACTGCTGCAACTTGCTACAAATGTTCTCAATCATTGCGAGGATGAGTAACTCTCGATTCTTCTTGAATAATGCATTGAGAGACTCTACGTTGTTCGACGTCATCATGTTGTATCGACGGCTTGGAAAGTGTGAGCGAGCCCAATGTTCAATCCCCATTTTGGTTAGATACTCCCAAGTTTGGAATGATTTAGTTCTTATTTCTTCCATGTACCTATTACACTCTTCAACACTGTACGCTTCGGCCGCTCTTCTAAACAATGAAATAATGTCTTTGCCCCGATACCTGGTCTTCAGGTTGCCTTGTATATGGTACATGTAATAACCATGATGTACCTCGAAAAAACTTCAGCGATACCATTTATCAAAGACTATCCCCGATCAGCTACAAATGCAAGGTCCTCGACTTCCCCGATTACTTCCCTTAGCTTTGTAAAGAACCAACGCATCAACAGATCATTCTCATTATCGACTATGCCGAATGCAATATGGTAAATTTAGAAATTGGAATCTTGACATGTAGCAATAATCAACTTTCCTTCGTATTTAGATTTCAGAGTTGTTTCATCGACTAGAATTATAGGTTGCATGGCATTTCGAAATCCCCGAATACATTGTCCAAGAGCCATGAAGAAAATTTTGAAGCAATTATCGTCCTCCGTCTCAATAAAATATGTCGATTTAGGATTAGTTCTCTCCATGTTGTGGCAATACTTGACCAATTTAGCATAGTTTTCCTCTGCCGATCCCATTAAATCCTCAAATGCGCATTCTTTAGCCTTTCAAACCTTTTGGTAGCTCAAGACCACTCCGTAATCTCGACAGACGTCGTTAATGATGTCCGAATGTTTGTAGATCGTCCGTAGGACCTGATACTTGTGCATTATCTGTCAACTAATAAACCAAGCACGGACTTGTCTATGATCACTTCGACCAATTCCCACTTCACAAGTATGTTCCCGTGTATACTTCGAACTACAAAGCATTCCTTCGTGTCCATCTTCGCCGCTGGCAAACGCCAACTGCAATTGTCGTCAACGCAGGTGATCGTCAACAACAACTTGGTTGAATTTTTCACTTTGAACTCAAAGTTGTATTTCATTGCAAGTAGGTGTAGAGATTCCTGCAAATCTTTCTTTATTTCAAACAGTTGCGTGACATACAGATCATCATCATCGAGAACCACACGCGAAAAGTTAAAGGACGGTCAACTCATTCCAACCCCTGAGATCCCACAATGCTCATTTCTCTGACGGTAAGTAAACAAATCTTCATTTGTAAATTCATTCTGATTCTTGTTGTCATGAACTACAGATGGAATTCTGTACGTAACGATGAAATCACGATGAAAAAATCTGTCTCTGGAATAACCACATCATCCTCACGAGCTATCTCCACAGTATCCCAAAAATCATTATCCCGATCACCTTCATCTGAATTACCTTCGACAACATCCTTCCTCCCTAAAGTCACACAAAGAGGAGTCGTGTGCTTTTGGTTCATAAGTAATAGATAATTCACTTCAACATCAAAACAAATCCTTATAGGTGACATGGAAATTAATTCGTGCTCCTTGAATATAAATTTCAATTCCATATTGTACTGAGAGGGATCAACATTCAACTTGTTCTGTAAATCACTATACAATTTTGCATATGAGGTACTTGATGTAATGGTAACCGCGATAGTACGTCTTTCGCCGTATATTTCTATACCCATCGATCTCTTTCATCTACTTCGAAATCACCAAAGTAACAAATCAGGACACATTCATATCTGCATGACGAAATATAATTTCTAGAAAAAATCAGTTAAAAAAACCGTCTAACAACCAGCCTAAACAGCTGGCTGTTTTTTCGTCTGTTTCATTTGAAATCTACATTTTCGTCAGATCCATTTCATTTGAAAGATGCAGATGAATTTTTTTCTTCTATATGCTTAAAAAATTACAGATCTATTAACAATTTCATCTATGTTAACATTATACGTCGAAATAAATTTTATTGATAAAAACGTGTATTAATTTGACAAAAACGAAATGAAATATACGTAAAATGTACTTACTGATTCGAAGTGATTGATATAAAAAAATTTCGGCATTCTGAGTTCGATCTATTTTTCGGATTTTAAGGTTGAGATAGATGAAAATTGAGAGAATTTTTATCTGTGTAGGAATAGATAGATAAGCAAAAGCAATTGATTTTGAAATTTTACATAGAGTGTTTGATTTTTATTTGTTAAATAAAGGGTAGTATTGTCTTTAAACAAAACAATATTTAGTAATTGTTTTATGTATTTAAGGGCGTTTTTGTCTTTTACCATCAAAGATGTCATTGTGGAAATAGTCAAAGTGAAATTTAGACCTTTTGACTAGGTCAATTTTTAAAGAACCCCCATTCTACACCACACACCCTACTTTTTAGATTCTTTCACGTGAACTATAGTCAGTAGAGAGAAATTGAAGCATATGGAAACTTAGAAAGAAACCATCATCTTCACAACATAATCACCCCCCTTCACTCCCAGATTCTTCTCCTTTGGCGATGCCGCCAATTCAATACGTAACAGTAATTGCAAGAGCAACACTTTTCCATATTTATTTTGTGTAAGATAAGAAATCAAGAGCTTACTCCAGCTCCTAATTACAAAATGCAAGTGTTATGCCCTAGGTCCAATCGATTTAGGTTGTAAACACTTTTAATATGTTTAATGCATTTATTTTGGCAAGATCTATTGTTTATTTAAATTGATATTCTGATGAATGATATTAAATAATAGAGTCCGTAGATTCAAGTTTCAGTTATTTGTTAATCACAAGGAGTTGTGATTGTGAGATACAAATTACGTTTGATTGAATCTTAAACAATCCATGGTCGTAAGTAAGAACGAGATACGGGTATTGTTATTACGGATAGACCATCACGTGTGGCATTTCTTACTTATGAAGTAAGTAGCGGATCTCACAAGTTAAAGTGTAGTGACACTTAAATGAACACGTGAATGTTTTGTTATAGAACAAAATATTGGAGACCCGCTGGGGAGATTCCACATGGATAGCTATCTGAGTGTCAGTGGTTAATCTCCAATGTTCGGCAGTGGAATTGATCATTCGACTTGAGGTCATCATAGTATCTTATATGGGGATAGTCATACTTTGGTGATGCTGGAAGTTGCTCTATCAAGGGCCACTAATTCGGCGTCGTTTGGGTATGTCAAGAATCATATGAAGGTTGTGAATGATCAATAGAGGATTCGTCACTCTTAGATAGTAAGAGTTTGTGATCTGCATTTCATCCAATTAAGTTGATAATGAAATCTTTGGCCAAGGTGTACACATAAGTCGGAAAGGAGTTTTCGACTTACATTGACTTAATAGTGGAATGAAAGATATGATCGATACTCGAGATTGACACATACCCATATCTCGTGATTGATCGGATCATATTGACGAAGAGATTATAGTTTCATGATAAACGAACGAGTTTGGTTTTGTCATACCACGTGACATTTCCCATTGCATGTATTGCCCTGACACATTGTTAGATGTCAATCTGGGACGACGGATGTGAATTAGTATTAAATCAAAAGAGTGTTTTGGTTTATCGATTTTGATTAGATCAAAATAATAATTCACGTCGTTAGGCATCGTGATTGGAAACCTAATGGGTCACACACAAAATGAGAATTGGAAGATTGAGAGTTACCGATTAATTAATTGACAATCGTTAGATAATTAATTAATTGGGTTACTTATTAATAGGCCCAAATTAATTAATAAGATTAATTAATTTATGAACCGGATTTAATTAATTGGATTAATTAAATACTGGATCGGGTTAACTTTAAGGGACGGTCCAAGCCCGTTTGGACTTATATATAAGTTGCTAGGGTTTTGAAGTTGTAGAGACTCTTCATAATTCTACTTGCTAGCACAAGAAATAAAAAATCCTGGTTTTCTCTCTACATTGTTCTCTGTGTAGATACTATTGGAGGCTGGATAATTGGACAACTGTGGGAGGCAGATCAGGATTGCTGAATCAGAAGGAATAGCAAAAGAGTTTGCAGATTTCACAAAAGGTAAAATCTATATCACAATTTCTATCTAAACGCAAAGTAGATCCTTGGTGGGAATTGAAAATTGTTATATTTCCGCTGTGCATGTTTAAGTAGATTCCCAACAGTGGTATCAGAGCCTCCTTTGTGCTTGCTAGAAATTGTTTTACATGTTAACACAATCAAAAGTTGATTATTCATGTTATTCTTGAATCTAGCAATTAGAAAATAATTTTTTTTCTTTTAATCAAAATCTGTTTTGACAAAAAAAAAAGGTGGATCGTGCGTGGGGCAGCCACCGCTGCGGGCAGCAGCTTGCGTCCAGCACGCTGCCGGCGTTGGGAAGCAGACGCCGCTGTAGCCCTCAGCAGCGTCTGTCGCCCCTGCTGCAGCAGCATGCGATGCCGCTGTAACTGCAGTGGCATCGCTACCGCTGCTTCAGCAGCGCGAAGGCGCTATGTTTCAGCAACGCTTTCGCGCTGCTGAAGGCGGCAAGAGCCGCCGCCTGAGCTCGGCGGCACCTGCAGCAATGTATCTTCCAGGGAGGAAAGAGGGGGCCTCCGGTAGAAGAATGGGGAAAGATTTCCTAGGGTTTTACAGTCGAGAGAGAAGAATTGGGGACGGGGGCCTCCTTTGCAATTTCTGAAATTTGGAGCCCCTAACTACAATTTATTTCAAGGGTCAGTTTGCAAATTTTTATATGAAGGACCTGTGATGTAATTTTCGAAATTGGGAGGTCTTGATAATAAATTTAACCTTGGGTCTAGTTGCAATTTTCTTAAAGGTTGTGGATTTAAATATTAAATTGGTTTTAAATTTGGTTTTCAAATGGGTTGGACCTAAAATTACAATTTGGACCCAATTAAATTTTTAATAGAAATTGACGATTTTTATATTTTTGTTAATATTAGATTTTAACTTAAATATTTAATTTCAACCCTAAATTGAATTTTGTTTTGTTTTGTTTAGAAGTTTTTCTAAATTAAAATATAAATTCATTTTCAATTAGAGTTGCACTCTAATTTTATATTTAATTAAAATTTGATTTTAATTAAATTATTCACCATAGTATATTCTTAAGATTAGAGTTAGACTCTAATTTCATATTTAATTAGAATATAATTTTAATTAAATTGTTTTGCCCTATAATTATGGAATTAGAGTTTGACTCAAATTCGATATTTAATTAAAATTTGATTTTAATTAAATAAGCCCGCTAATTGAATTAATTGATTAATTCGATTAATTAATTATTTAATTTTTCCGATCCATATGTCTAAATGTTTAGACGACTTTAATTGCTAGATTCTTGAGACATGCTTGCATATAATATTAGATATTATATAGGAACATTTATATGATGGATGTTTATTAGTTGATGATTATGGACTCGACCATGTGGATGTGTTGAATGAATGGTTCAATTCTTGCTGTTTTATGGGCCTGCGAGCTCTTAAATTGTTTTGGGCCTGCGAGCTCTTAATTATTTTGGACATGCGAGTCTGTTGCTATTATTATATATATAGGCCTGCGAGTCCAATTTCATTTAGGCCTGCGTGCCAACTAGTATAGGATACAGGTTGGTTCTGGTCCAATTGAAGACACAGGAAGAGAAGGATACCATAGAGATGGTGCATTGATAATGATTCAATGCAATAACCCCTAGGAATTGACCAACTAGTCTTCCTTTTGGTTCAGGAAGACTAGATAGAATTAATCCATAATCATCCACACTATTATATGTATGTTTATTTGCATAATTGATGCATGTTTAAATATATATATATATATACTCATTGATGAGACCTATGCATGATAAATTCCTCGCCAAAATATTAAGTCAATTTTATTATTAGCCTTCCATCATTATAGTGAAAAATGAGAGTCCTAAATCGATCTCAACTTGTTGAGTACACTCAAGGCTGGTCTATTAGGGATATGTTTGACACTATGAAATATTAGATGTTTCCGAATGATGGGTTTGACTTAACTAAAATTTATCTTTTGTTGAGTACACTCAAGGAGATAAAATTTAGAGGCGTGTTAGGCTAACACATAAGATGTGTGAAAATAAGGAGTTATCGGCTTAATGATCTGGGAGTTGTATAGAGATACAATTGATAATAATATCTACCCAAATGTTTTATCAAGATTTGTTGAGTACGCTCAAGATTTTGACATAACAGATGGGATCCCAGCCCACTAAGAATCAAATGTTGATTCTAATAATTTATGTATAAGGGTCATAAATTTATTTTAAACAGTGGGAGCAAATTTAATTGAAGCCCATATTAAATTTGTGCAATGCATTTTAATACATATTAATTCTTTACTTTTCGTCATTTACAGTTTTGAATCGTGAGTAATCATATGAATTTGAGAGGCATACTTGATGCCAACAAACTGACCGGACCAAATTTTCTCGATTGGCACCGTAATGTGAGAATTGTTCTCAGGCATGAGAAAATTGGGTATGTCCTTGAGCAGCCCTTTCCAGGGGTACCTACTGAAAACTCTACTGAAGAAGAGGTGGCTGCTTACAACAAACACAGTGATGACGATGATACTGCAGCATGTGTGATGCTTGCAGCCATGTCACCTGAGTTGCAAAAGCAACATGAGGGTATGGATGCTTACACTATGATTTTTCATCTCAAGGATTTGTATGATGAACAATCACGTGTGGAAAGATATGATACTTCCAAGCAACTGTACCGGTGCAAAATGGCAGAGGGATCTTCAGTCAGTGCTCATGTGCTGAAGATGATTGGCTTTATTGAAAAATTGGGTCAATTGGGTTTCATAATGGACCACGAGCTAAGTGTTGACTTAGTTCTACAATCTCTGCCAGATAGTTATTCACAGTTCATCATGAACTTTAATATGAATAAGATCGAATACACACTCCCTGAGTTGCTTAATATGCTTAAGACTGTTGAGCCCAATGTCAAAGCGAATACTGGGCATGTGTTAGCCATTCAATCCTCTAAGGGCACTAAGAGGAAGACTAAAGGAAGTTTTAAGAAAACATCCAAGAAGGCTAAGGGTACTATCAAAACAGTTAAAGCAAACAAGGACAATACCAAGTCTGATGACCCGTGCTATCACTGTGGAGTGAAAGGTCATTGGAAGAGGAACTGCAAGGCTTACCTCGCAAGCTTGAAGGCAAAGCAGTCTTCTGAAACTTCTACTTCAGGTAATTTTGTTATCGAGGTTAATATGTCTACTTCATTAGCTTCTTGGGTATTAGATACCGGATGTGGATCTCATATTTGCATAAATATGCAGGGACTAAAGAAAAGTAGACCACTGCAGAAAAGAGAAGTTGACCTGCGTGTGGGAAATGGAGCAAGAGTTGTTGCATTAGCTGTAGGGACATACTTCTTACCATTGTCTTCGGGTTTAGTATTAGAATTAGAGAATTGTTATTTTGTTCCTGCCATTACTAAAAACATTATTTCTATTTCATGTTTGGACATGAATGATTTTTCAATTATTGTTAAGAATAATCGTTGTTCGTTTTATAAAGATGAGATCTTTTATGGTTGTGGCATATTACAAAATGACATTTATATTCTTGATACTGAATCGTCTATTATGAGTATAGAAAATAAAAGGCATAAATGTGATAATCTAAATAATACTTATCTCTGGCATTGTAGACTAGGTCACATCAATGAGAAACGCATTTCCAAGTTACATAAAGATGGATTCTTGGGATCAACTGATTTTGAATCATTTGACAAGTGCGAATCGTGCCTATTAGGTAAGATGACCAAATTTTCTTTAACTGGAAAGGGAAAAAGAGCTGCACAATTGCTGGGTCTAATACATACCGATGTATGTGGACCCATGTCAATAACTGTTAGAGGTGGTTTCTCTTACTTCATCACATTTACTGATGATCATTCTAGATATGGTTATGTATATTTGATGAAGTTCAAGCATGAAGCACTTGAAAAGTTCAAGGAATTCAAACTTGAAGTAGAGAAACAAACAGGTAAAAATATTCTCACACTAAGATCAGATCGAGGTGGAGAATATCTGAAAGGAGAATGTTTAGATTATCTAAAAGAGAATGGGATTCTCTCGCAGTGGACTCCACCATATACACCGCAACATAATGGTGTATCTGAACGGAGGAACCGCAAACTATTAGATATGGTGCGATCAATGATGAGCCATGCAAACCTCCCAAAATCATTTTGGGGTCATGCACTAATTACCGCGTGCTACACACTAAATCGTGTCCCATCTAAATCGGTCGACAAAACTCCATACGAGTTATGGAAGGGAAAAAGACCCAACTTATCTCATATGAAGATATGGGGCTGTGACGCTTATGTGAAGCGTACTGAATCGGATAAGCTTGAGACTAAGTCCGATAAATGCATATTTGTGGGGTATCCAAAAGAAACAATTGGACACCAGTTCTACAATCCTGTTAAGAAGAAGGTGTTCGTCTCAAGACATGCCATATTCCTAGAGAAAGAGTTTATTCTAGGAGAGGGCAGTGGGAGCAAGTTAGAACTTGAAGAAGTTCATGAATCCACAGATGTTGTTGACCGATTAGATGACTCTGAGTCTGATCCCACACCTGCTGAAGGATTGACTCCTAATCAGGATATAGAGATACCTGAGGACACTCCGGCTCAGCGTAAATCAAGTAGGACCATTCGACCTCCCAAAAGGTACGAATTCACGATTACTAATTAAGTATTGTTAATCGAGGATGATGAGCCTACTAATTACGCAGAAGCAAAGTCAAATGTTGACTAAAAGAGATGGCAAGAGGCCATGGAATCCGAAATAAACTCAATGTATGAAAACAAGGTTTGGACCTTGGTCGACCCTCCTGATGGGATAAAACCCATAGGTTGTAAATGGGTTTACAAGAAAAAGGTCGACATGGATGGAAATATCCATACATACAAAGCAAGGCTAGTAGCGAAAGGTTACACACAAAGACAAGGTGTTGACTTTGATGAAACTTTTTCCCCTGTAGCCATGCTGAAGTCCATTCGGATTTTGCTTGCAATTGCTGCATACCATGATTATGAGATATGGCAAATGGATGTCAAAACCGCTTTCCTTAATGGAAACCTACAAGAGGAAGTGTACATGACACAACCTGAAGGTTTTGAGTCCAAAGAAGCTAATAGTTATGTAAGCTTAATCGATCCATTTATGGGTTAAAGCAAGCCTCTAGGAGCTAGAATCTTCATTTTGATGAGACAATCAAAGAGTTTGATTTTATCAAAAATGAAGATGAACCGTGTGTTTATAAGAAGACAAGTGGGAGCGCTGTTTTATTCCTTATACTATATGTAGATGATATATTATTAATGTGAAACGACATCCCAATGCTTCAATCAGTAAAATTGTGGTTGTCAAAGAATTTCTCCATGAAAGATATGGGAGAAGCAGCATATATCTTGGGAATTAAGATATATAGAGATAGATCTAAAAGATTGCTTGGCTTATCCCAATCTTCGTACATAGATAAAATCTTGAGAAGATTTAACATGGAAGAGTCCAAAAGGGTGTTGTGTCCCATGTCACATGGGATTTATCTCTCAAAAGATATGTGTCCTAAAACACATGATGAAAGGAGTCGCATAGATAAGATTCATTATGCCTCAGCGATCGGATCTATCATGTACGCGATGCTATGTACGAGACCAGATGTTTCATATGCTCTAAGTGTTACGAGCAGGTTTCAAGCAAACCCTGGTGAGAAACATTGGATAGCAGTTAAGAACATTCTTAAGTACTTAAGAAGAACTAAAGATGTGTTCTTGATATATGGAGGAGATGAACTGAAGGTTCATGGATATACTGATGCTAGCTTCCAAACTGACAAGGATGATAGCAAATCTCAATCTGGATATATGTTTATCCTCAACAACGGAGCGGTTAGTTGGAAAAGTTCCAAACAAGAAACAACCGCTGATTCAACAACGGAAGCCGAGTACATTGTTGTTTCTGAAGCAGCAAAGGAAGCTGTCTGGATCAAGAAGTTCATTAATGAACTGGGAGTTGTTCCTAACATTGTTGATCCCATACCTTTGTATTGTGATAACAATGGAGCCATTGGCAAGCGAAGGAACCGAGGTCTCATCAACGATCCAAAAATGTGCTAAGGCGATATCATCTCATCACGGAGATTATACAAAGAAATGACGTGAAGATAGAGCGAGTTTCCACGGATGATAACATTGCAGATCCGTTGACAAAGCCGTTGTCACAACATAAGCATGATCGTCATGTAGAGGCTTATGGTATTAGATACATGAGTAATTGGATCTAGTGCAAGTGGGAGTTTGTAAGTGTTATACCCTAGGTCCAATCGATTTAGATTGTAAACACTTTTAATATGTTTAATGCATTTATTTTGACAAGATCTATTGTTTATTTCAATTGATATTCTGATGAATGATATTAAATAATAGACTCCGTAGATTCAAGTTTCAGTAGTTTGTCAATCACAAGGAGTTGTGATTGTAAGATACAAATTACGTTTGATTGAATCTTAAACAATCCATGGTCGTAAGTAAGAACGAGATACGGATATCGTTATTACAGATAGACCATCACGTGTGACATTTCTTGCTTATGAAGTAAGTAGCTGATCTCACAAGTTAAAGTGTAGTGACACTTAAATGAACACTTGAATGTTTTGTTATAGAACAAAACATTGGAGACCCGCTAGGGAGATTCCACATGGATAGCTATCTGAGTGTCAGTGGTTAATCTCCAATGTTCGGTAGTGGAATTGATCCTTCGACTTGATGTCATCATAGTATCTTATATGGGGACAGTCATACTTTGGTGATGCTAGAAGTTGCTCTGTCAAGGGCCACTAATACGGCATCGTTCAAGTATGTCAAGAATCATATGAAGGTTGTGAATGATCAATAGAGAATTCGTCACTCTTAGATAGTAAGAGTTTGTGATTTGAATTTCATCCAATTAAGTTGATAATGAAATTCTTGGCCAAGGTGTACACATAAGTCGGAAAGGAGTTTTCGACTTACATTGACTTAATAGTGGAATGAAAGATATGATCGATACTCGAGATTGACACATACCCATATCTCGTGATTGATCGGATCATATTGACGAAGAGATTATAGTTTCATGATAAACGAACGAGTTTGGTTTTGTCATACCACGTGACATTTCCCATTGCATGTATTGCCCTGACACATTGTTAGATGTCAATCTGGGATGACGGATGTGAATTAGTATTAAATCAAAAGAGTGTTTTGGTTTATCGATTTTGATTAGATCAAAATAATAATTCACGTCGTTAGGCATCGTGATTGGAAACCTAATGGGTCACACACAAAATGAGAATTGGAAGATTGAGAGTTACCGATTAATTAATTGACAATCGTTGGATAATTAATTAATTGGGTTACTTATTAATAGGCCCAAATTAATTAATAAGATTAATTAATTTATGAACCGGATTTAATTAATTGGATTAATTAAATACTGGATCGGGTTAACTTTAAGGGACGGTCCAAGCCCGTTTGGACTTATATATAAGTTGCTAGGGTTTTGAAGTTGTAGAGACTCTTCATAATTCTACTTGCTAGCACAAGAAATAAAAAATCCTGGTTTTCTCTCTACATTGTTCTCTGTGTAGATACTATTGGAGGCTGGATAATTGGACAACTGTGGGAGGCAGATCAGGATTGCTGAATCAGAAGGAATAGCAAAAGAGTTTGCAGATTTCACAAAAGGTAAAATCTATATCACAATTTCTATCTAAACGCAAAGTAGATCCT
Organism: Osmanthus fragrans; assembly: GCA_019395295.1. NCBI lineage: Eukaryota > Viridiplantae > Streptophyta > Magnoliopsida > Lamiales > Oleaceae > Osmanthus > Osmanthus fragrans. The sequence goes on along the minus strand of CM033355.1, from coordinate 12,391,230 downwards.
TGGTGGGAATTGAAAATTGTTATATTTCCGTTGTGTATGTTTAAGTAAATTCCCAACATACAGAAAGTTGAAAACTCCATTTTCCTTCTTTTAAGAGTTGGAGGAATTTGATATGATCTTCAAGATAGGCGTTGTAGGTTCACAAAAAAATATAATTTCAATAATTTGAAATTGGTGAATAATAAGTCAAATCTAGATTTTGATGTGGGAAGCGAGGAACAAAATGGTGTTAATAGTGGGTCTGAAGCTGCTATAGATAGTAGAAATGTTGTATCCTCAGATGAAGTAGCCAGACAAGTTATTGAAGAGGCAAATGACCATGCCTTGCCAAGTAGCTTGAGTAGGGAGGTTGAGAATTTAATTTTTGCTTGAGGTTCCTAATTGGCCATTGCGCGAACTGGGCAAAATTTGGAGATTTTGCATCCGAAAATTCTGGACAAGGTTTAGCTTGCTATTTCGGGTTACGATGGTGATTAGTTATGGTGTTGGTTTGCAGTGTGTACGGATTTATTTTGTGGTGATCTTTTGTAACCAAGTCTGTGTTAATTACTATCAGGTGTGACCAAGCCTTGTGTTAATTGTGACCGTTAATTGTGATCGTCTTTGACTATATGTGTTGTGGTGTTGGTTTGCTATGTGCACGAAATAATTTGTGGTGACCTTATGTGATCTGTGTATTAATTGTGATCGATTTAGCCAATTCTATGTTAATTGTGATTTGGTCACATACTGTCACACTTAAGCTTGGTTTGGTCACGAATAGTCACCACAAAAGACGAATTTAGTCACAATTAACTATAACACAAGTCAATGACTAGATTACATATAACCACAAATTAGACAGAGTTGATCACAACGGTCACACTAAAGACAGATTTGGCAAAGAACAATGTACATGATCACTTATAACACAATTAATCACAAATTTTTGACACATACAATGTACCACTACTATCAAACACAATGCCCAAAACATTCAGATCAACTCCAATCCACTATTATCCATAATCCAATTTCTAATTTAAAAAGTGACTACATGTAAATGACTTCAAGTAAATAATATTACCAATTATCTATTAATTTATTTTGACATTAATATTAGAGTACAGATTCTTTTTCAACACCGTAATTATAGTTAATTAATTAAATATATGGGTTCTTTTTCTTTTCTATAATTAATTTACCCACTGTTGATTCTTGGCACCGTTCCAACAATTAGTTTTCTTGTTTTATTTGAAACAATCTTGTCTTTTTCTAACCCATTAGTGATTTTTCTTCAAAATCTTAATTTCTTAATTGAATCCTAAACCCCATTGTGGAATTCTAACATACACCGCCGATTGCAGAATTATCATTAATTTCCAATTTTTTAAATTTTTTTTGTAGGTGGAGTGAGATATTATTAATTGATATTTTATTAATTTGATGTGGTTGGGTGGGATGAGGATAATTAATTTCAATTAATAATATATTACCTGAATTTGAATTTTGAAATAATTCGACATTTGTTAATTTTATATTTTGTAATAGTTACTTTTTGGATAATGTGGTTAAAAAAAAAAAATTGAGTTTACACGTAAAATCATTTTATTGAATGATAGAATGATTGAAAAATGAATGACAGAGAAAAGAAAAGAATTGAATTTTCATATAATTCAAAGCTCAAACAGGGCTATATCGATAGTAGAAAAAAAAATACAGATTGTCAAACATTTTGGAATGCAAGATCAGGCAAGAACGAACATTGTATTTGGTCTACTCAGGAACAAAAATTTCGATTCAAGACAGATTTTCCCTAGATTTCTCGTAGGAAACTAAATTATAAAAACCCCCAATGGAATGAAAAGATACAAATATGAATTCTGCAATAAGAATAACAACAAAAGTCAAAAATGTATGATCAGAAGAACATTACATTTCTCTATCTGAACTGTCTCGAAACCCAGTATTGTACTCTCTTCAAAGTAAAAAAACTCTTTCCTAAATCAATCCAAAAATAAATCTTTCAAGGAAATTAACGCCAGCTTCACAAAAGCCAGTAATGATTCAGGCACCAACAACTTCAGTTTCCTCAGCCATTGGCTCCTCAGCAGGCCTGTCCAACTTCAGGCCAACATCTTCACTATAATCACCGTGAACCTAGATGATCATGAAAAATAATAATTAATAGACATGATTTACCATTAACATCTCAATCAGTATCCACAAAATCTAAAATTTGACTTGTTCAAAACTAATCTTAGTCGTAACTTAAAGGTCTTAACCATGTTTTATGCATTTGAGAATGTAGTAGAGTTAATGAAAGAGAGTGAAAGAAACTTGCCTCCATCAACTTTCCAAGGTCGAATTTGGGAGCTTTCAGGATCTTAACCTTCCGAATATAAACATTTTGCAGAGGGTATATACTAGAAGTTGCCTTCTCAATCTCCTTCCCAATTGACTCTGGAATGAACTTCTGAACTAAATCCTTGAGATCACAAGATTGTGCCTGGTTAACCATGATCTCCCGCATCTTCCGTCGGATCTAAAAAACCATGACAGAAAGATAAATAAATGACAATGGTAAACAAAAAAGAACAACTACAGAACACCCTTAATAACATGACTACAATAATAATAATAAAATTGATCATCCAAGCTTAACATACTTGCTATGTAGAACCTCAGTTTATATCTCATATAAATAAACATAAACATCCGAGTAAATGATTATTACAATTTACCTGGCGAATCTGACTTGACTGTGCATAACAAGTCCTTTTTTGTTGGTTCGCACGCTTCTTGGTGAAACCAATACAGAACATCCTCAAAGTATAGTTGTCAGTTGTCTTAACATCAACATGAGCTTCAATCAGTGATTGCCATTTCCTCACAAGTGACCTCAATTTATCAGTTGTAAAGTTCATGCCCTGCAATTTAAACGAGAAACAATGGCCATTAGAAATTCATCTTTAAAATGGCATTTGACACTGAAGAAGTTGAATTAGATATTTAAGATTTTATCATACCCAGAAGTTCGTGAGAACATTCTTCCCCTGAACATCCTCAGCTCTCAATCGGATCTTTCTGAAGGAGTGGTCTTCATCACCTTGAAGATCAGCCAAGGATACTTCGAAAACCCGATGCTTAAGTCCTTCTGAAGCAATCTGATTGAGAGAACGTTACTATCAACTTAAGTGCTTCTATGTAGGATGATACTACTATGTAACATTTTCCAAGAGATATACACAATATAAGATGTTTGTTCCAACAATTGAAAGGCATCAACAAGACAACAACGTTCAACCAGTACAAGGATCCATATTACTTTAGTTTGATAGTTTAGATATATATAAATCACAACAGAAAGAAGTGGCAGAAAATGTCGAGAAGGTACTCCATATATTTCCCTTATTCTTTTTTCAAGCAGTAGAGCATTAAAAAGAATGGTGTATAATTTTTTGGCTTTATACCTGCAAGGTAAAAAACATTGCATACAGATTTATTAGATTCCTTGCTTAACTTTAACTAAACAAGGAACTCTCCTATTGTACTAACAGACCATTATAATTTATTATCTACAAAAAAGCAAAGTATCGGATACAAAAACCTTAATTTCAGCATGACATGGAATGAAAGGCACTTACCAAAAATGAGCAAATATTCTTGTAAGTTATCCATGAATATCACATTTAGCAAGTAGTATCTATCTTTTTGTTTCAGATAAAAAAGCAGCATAGAAATGGAAGGTCGTGGAATACGTAAACCGCACAGCATTATTAATAACCTCAAGCATCCTAGAATTTATCTCTGTAACTTTACATAGGAGACAGTGACAAATGAACCCCAAGGAAACAAAATGAAACACGTTTACTTGAACAACAACAATCCATCCTAAAAGATCAAATTACTTAAACTCACAAGTGTAAATACATTTCTCCTAAATAAACAATTCAGTATAAACAAAAACGTATCACGTATAATAATCACTAAGATGTGAAAGGAAATTTTAATACCTTAGTACCCTGGGTACGAGTAACTAGGGTTTTGCCGATGTTTCTGGTATTGAAAACTGACGGGGCTTTGATATCATACCAGTCCTTTTTTGCGAATGGATCAACTCTATACATACACAAATACACATAAATTAACAAGATCTTTTGGAAAAACGTAAAGAATCGAGATATTATAAACCAAAAAATAAAAAAAATACTCACGCTTTCTTTTTCCCTCCCTTCTTTCCCTTCGAAATCCTCTTGTTCTTCCTATTCCACGTCAAACAATTCATCCATATTAACAACCAAAATCAGGAAATCATACTAAATACACGATATTTATTTATATATGTACGTATATACAGAGAGAGAGAGAGTACCCGACGGCCATGGCTGCTGTGGCGGAGCTACTGAGATTCGGTGGATACAAAAACCGGCTAGGGAAAAATCAGTTGTATAAAATTGTGGTTAGCAAAAACCCTAGTTTGGTGATTTATATGGTGCGGAACAGACTAGTGTCACTGTGTGTTGAACTCTTTAAGGGACTGTTTGGTCTTTTCAGTAACTACTAGTGAAGGCACGTGCGATGCACGTGCATGCGTTATTCTTCTTGTGTATATTAGCGTTGAGACTGTATATGTATACTACAATAAATAGATGGAAATAAAGTTATGAATGACATGTAAATGAAGAAGAAATATTACATTCTTAATATCATTTTTAAGTAGTCACGCCTATTATTTCACGACGTTGATGGTGTGCGAAACGATCAATTGTAGCAAATGTTGCGACGCTTCAAAGTAGGTCGTTTCAAACTAATATTTCAAACTAATATTTCGAGAATTTTGATAACAATCTAACTTTAAACATTCAAACGAAGTCGAAATATTATATTATTAACATCAAACGAAGACTAAATGATATAGAAGATTTATCGATTCGACCAACGTACAATCATTTATAAATTTTTAAAGTTAGCTTGTTATCGAAATTCTCAAAATATTAGATTGAAACGACCTACTTTGATAGCCGAAACATTTGCCATGATTGACCATTTCGCACACATTTGTGAAATGATAGCCATGAATACTTCAAAATAATATTAAAAATGTAATATTTCGACTTCGTTTGATATTTCCTAATGAGCCCGAAAATGAAGAAAAAACATAAATTTTATTAAAAAGATAAGTTACACGTCTTTTTGAACACGCACGTTTGACGTTCGTTTAACTATTTTTTATATTCATTTAGATCATTCGATATATCTATAATATAGTTCTCGAAATGAATTTCGAGATAATATAGAAGATTTATCGATTCGACCAGCGTACAATTGTCTAGGAATTTTTAAAGTTAGCTTGTTATCGAAATTCACGAAATATTAGTTCTACATTGACGCGTCGTAACATTTGCCACGATTGACCGTTTCGCACACCATCAACATCGTGAAATAATAGACCGTGAGTACTTCAAAATAATATTAAGAATGTAATATTTCGACTTCGTTTGAATTTCCGTAATGAGTTTGACAATGAAGACAAAAATATAAGTAATATATTTAAAAAAATGAGTTACACGTCTTTTTTAACACACGTGTTTGACGTCCGTTTAACTATTTTCGATATTCATTTAGATTATTTGATATATCTGCGATATAGTTATCGAAATGAGTTTCAAGAGAATATAGAAAATTTATGGATTCGGCTAGCGTAGAATCGTTGAATAATTTGTAAAGTTAGTTTGTTATCAAAATTTTCGAAATATTAGTTTGGAACGGCGTACTTTGACGTACCGTAACTTTCGCTACGATTGACCATCTCACATACCATCAACGTCGTGAAATAATAGACCGTGAGTACTTTCAAAATAATATTAAGAATGTAATATTTCGACTTCGTTTCATGTTCCGTAATGAGCTTGACAATGAAAACAAAAATATAAGTAATATATTCAAAAAGACGAGTTATACGTCTTTTTTAATACACGCGTTTGACGTCCGTTTAACTATTTTCGATATTCATTTAGATTATTCAATATATCTGTGATATAGTTCTCGAAATGAGTTTCGAGAGAATATAGAAGATTTATGGATTCGGTTAGCGTAGAATCGTCGAAAAATTTGTAAACTTAGTTTGTTATCGAAATTTTCGAAATATTAGTTTGGAACGAGGTAGTTTGACGTAACGTAACTTTCGCTACGACTGGCCGTTTCACACACGATTAACGTCGTGAAATATTAGGCCGTGAGTTCTTCAAAATGATATTAAAAATGTAATATTTCGACTTCGTTTGATATCCCAAATTAAGCACGTAAATGAAGGCGAAAACATAAGTTTAAAAAAAAAAAATATATATATATATATATATATATATATATATTAATGGTTTTGCATGTCTCGCACATCTCGCACTGTGCGAGGCATGTCTCGCACAGTGCGAGACACTGTTTTTTTTTTTTTTTTTTTTTTTTTTTTTAATGACATTTTTTTTTTTTTTTTTTTTGTTTATTACAAAAATCGTATAGAGAAAATAAAAATTAAATAATTTTTTTTTTTTTTTTTTAAAGTAGAATATAGACTTTTTTTTTTTTTAAAAATAGGATATAGCAAAAAAAAAAAAAAATTGAAAACCATACGACACCGTTTAGGACGAGAGTTTCTACAGTAAATCAACATTTCACTCTTTTAATATATAGGGGATTACTGAGTATTTTCTTATTGACAGATATGCTAGCTTATTTGAGCATAGAGTCGGACAAAACAACCGAATTGAATTAGATCGAATTGAATGGTTCAATTGGATCGAAGAAATATTAGAATCGAGAATTAATGGATTTGGTTAAGTTATCGATTTTAAACCAAGAATCAAATTTTCATAATTTTTTTTTAAAAAAAATTATATTAATTTTTTTTATTTTTTTCTAAATAAATTTGTCAACTAATTAATTAAGCAAAAAAATATCATTTTCTTATTTCATTTGTCAACTAATTAATAGAGTCCAAATCCAATAGAACCTCAAATTATCTTATGCAAATAACCAGCCAGAAAATACTCCTTGAATCGTGGAAGATTACTATTTTTATTTATCAATTTCAAAATTCTGTTGATTGTTATTTCCTAGTTTATTCCCGCAATATTCTGTTGCTATTCTTTCCTAGTTTATGTCCTGAATTGTAGCATCATTTGTACTCCTTTAAAAGGAGGTAGTGATGGAGAGAAAAGCAGTTGTTGATTTTCATTGAATGATAAATTTTAGATTGAAGAGATTCCATTAACAGAGAGAGTTTGTTGAATTGCTTCCCTCTTGGGCATCAACGCGAGGTTGGCTTGGAGGCTTGCACCAATTTTGGTATCAGAGCCTCATGCCTGCAACCCGCAGTGGTACTTCTTACAACATGTCGAACAACCAAACCCCAAGCACTGACCTACCCCAGTTACAAGCCCAAATCTCCCAAATCGCATCTGCCCTGGAGCAAATTAATCGAAGGTTGGATACAATGGATGAACGCAGAGCTCAAGATGAACTTGAACCTAACAACAGGTGGGTGCCTAGGCCTCCCCCGGAAGATGCAGTAGACGATAGTGACGGGGAAGAGGAAGATGAGGAATACAAGGAAAGGAACAATGGACTTGGTGGTCGTGGAGATCACATTGGGAAGAATGGTAGCAATTTTCCCAGGGGACGAGGGGGGCGTGGCTACAACCATCACCCTCTTGATGAGTTAACCAAGGGGATGAAAGTAGATGTGGACTTTTGGGAAACTGGACCCCAATGCTTTCGAAGATTGGTTGACGGCGATTGACGATTATTTTGATTGGTTCTTTGTGTCCGAAGATAGAAAAGTTCGTTATGTTCTTCTAAAATTAAAGGGGAATGCAAGAGCTTGGTGGGGGAGTGTGGAGGAACAACTACGCCGTACTCGACATGCACCTGTGTCTAACTGGGAAGAGGTGAAGGAACAACTGAAGGAGAAATACTTACATATTGACTACGAGCAGATGATGTTTGAAGAGATGCTGCAATTGAGGCAAGACTCATTGACTGTTGACCAGTATACTGACCGCTTCCATGAACTGACTATCCGCAGCAAGGTGGTGGAAAACGAACAGCAAACTCTAGCTCGTTACCGTACAGGTTTACGTAATGAATTGCGCAAGGAGATGCTAATCACACGACTATTAAACATTGATGAAGTTTATCAGTTGGCCTTACGGGTAGAAAAGCAACTGGGGATCTCGAGTGGGAGGCGAACATCAGCTATGGATCCTAGGCAGGAACACACACCAACCCACCTATTCCAGAAAGCACCTTTACCCACTGACCAGGGTAGAAACACTATGATTGGCGACCAAAGGGAAAAGGCCAAGCTTATTGGCGACGGACCACAATGCTACAAGTGTAAGGGGTTTGGACACTTTGCTAGTAGTGTGTCCTATCAGAGAAGAAATTGGCATTTGTGTGTGAAAAAGAACTTAGCGCATTTTAAGCAGTTACGGGGGTTGGGAAAGAGGAGGACGAAAAAGGTGATGGCGAAGACGTAGAGCACTTAGGCACAACCGACCTGTCCAGTTGTGTGATCCACAGGGTGCTGACTGGCACAAAAAGAAAAGTCCAAGGTGATTCTGATTGGAGGCGCACCAACATTTTTCATACTCGTATGGAGCATAATGGTCGTGCGTTGAATGTCATCATTGACAACGGGGGTGGAATGAACGTAATTTCCAGCGATGTGGTGGAACATTTGGGCTTGACAGTTGAAAAGTATCCCACTCCTTATCGGGTAAGCTGGGTTAATGAAGACAACCCCATCTTGGTAAAGCATCGTTGTTTAGTGAAGTTTGCATTGGGAGAGATTTATATAGATGAGGCCTGGTGTGATGTGGTTCCCATGACCGTTTGTCACTTGCTATTGGGTCAACCTTGGCTCTATGATAGGAGGGTGTTGTATGATGGGTATGCTAATTCTTACTCCTTTAAATTTAATGGCAAGAAGTTCGTTTTAGACCCTTTACAGGTTTCTGAATTTGAAGCACAACTAAAATACAAGAAAGAGGTTGCCCCAATGCTAACCATTCAGCAGTTTACTCAAGCTCTAAATGGAGAACAACTAGTGCTATTGGTGGTAAATCGAGAGGCTAAACAGGATGATGGTACTGTCCCCAAAGAATTTATGAAGATGCTAGAGGAGTTACGGGAAATTATGCCCGAGGAAATGCCAAAAAAACTACCACCAATGCGAGAGGTACAACATGCCATTGATCTAATTCCAGGTTCTTCACTACCCAACCTACCGCATTACCATATGAGCCCTACAGAAAATGAAGAACTCAACCGTCAAATTCAGCAATTGCTTGAAAGTAGCTTCATCCGAGAGAGTCTTAGCCCTTGGCAGTGATAAGTGCGAATTTCGCACTCATTTAGGCTATTAAATATATATAATTGTTAGTTTTCATATGTTACTTGTTCCTTATTTTGTTCCTTTTGTTCTATATGGGGTATCCCAAGTTGATTGGAGATTAGGAAGGTTTTTAGGCGTGAAAAGAGCATGAAGTATTGGAGAAGTATTAATCTCAAGATTGGCAAACAATGTCATCACATTTGGGAGGAAGAAATTGTGGCTTGAAGGAGGTGAAAAATGATGCCAACCGGAAGATTTCAGCAAGCCGGGTGCCACAATGCCGGAAATGGGCACCATGGTGCCCATAAAACAGAAAATTTCAGAATGCCCGGCGCCACGGGGCCCAGCCTTTTTGGGTAGCGCAAAAAAGCTTTTTTTGACACTTTCGACCCGTTTTCGACTCCAACCCCCCTCCTACCCTTAACCTACTATAAATACTACCTTTTGGGACTATTTTTAGGGCAAGAAAGATGAGAGGGAGCCGACCAAAAAAGAGATAAAATCTGGTGTTTTCCTTTCCTACAACAATGGTGGGAATGGAGATGAAGAAGGAGAAGACCCTTTGAGATTGAAGAATTGAACCACCTATCTTCCTTTAGTAAACTTTTCCTCCTTTCTTTAATCTCGTTTTTATCTTTATGTTGTAGTATTTTGTTGGGTTTTGAGTGAATACTTCCACGTATAGTTAAACCCTATGTGATTGAGGGTTATTTTCTAACCTTAGAATGATATTTTAATCGATTTGTGCTTTAATGTGTTCTTGAGATTAATGTGTTTAATTCATTGTGCTTAATGTGATTATTGTTATTCTCGATTATTTAGCGGGCCAACTAGATGATTGGGTTGATACAATATATGCTATTTTGGAATTTATAGTCCGTAATTGCTATTTATTCCAAAATCTAGTGGCAAATATATTTTGATTGACGGTAGTACGTAATCGCTATTCAATTGAATATATGTGGATTAATACCTAAGTTAGTAAACCGAGCTTGCGAGGTTGCGCTTAGTTCAATTTGACTCTCTCGTGTTAATGCTTTCGTTGAATTAAATCTAACGAGCTTATCCTAGGTTGTTTAATGAATAGGGTTGGGTAACGATGCTTATCTTGTTCAACTAAAATTAAGGAGGGTTTGAGGTAATCAAACTTTTGGTTATTCTCGAATTGTTGTTAATTTTGAGAACGAAAATCTTTTACGAACATTGATTAAAAAATCATTCTAGCGGCGAAGAAATACCCCTCGATCACATTCTCATTGCTTTGTTATTTTAGTTCTTTTCTTTCATGCATTTATCGCTTCTTTAGTTTAAATCAAACCAAATTCCCCCCCCCCCATTTACGTGCTTTCTGTATTTTACTTTCTCGTTGCAATTGACGTAATTGAAAACAATCCTCTGCGGGAATGACCCTTACTTGCACATTACTACTGAACGACACATTTTTAGAAAAGTAAGGAATTTATTTTAACGCCTGATAATAGCACATTTGTTACCTTTTTCACCCTTTAATATTTTCATTTATATGATTATTTGACACCGAAATGCACTAAATGTTTCTATATCTTGGTTTAGGTGGAAAATGGGTGAAACAGGTGAAAAATGGAAGAAACAAGTGAAAATGGATCAAAATGGAAGAAACAAAAGTTCAAGGACCAAATTGCAAATACCAAAAGATGACTCGGAAGGCAAAATGAAGATATGAAGACTTGAGGGTGTTCGGCATCAATTGGATGAGGAAAGAAGTCGACGGGATGAAATATAGTCAAAATGTCATCACATATGCTGAAAAGTTTTGCATCGATTTTCATCCTCCTATTTAAATCATTTTCACATGGTATAAGATCGAATTGGAAGTTTCCATCTGAATGAAAGTTGTAGCCCATCGAGTCAGCTTCCAACGCACTTTGAATCACCTCAATCGGATATCGAGAGAGAAAGATATGACTGAAACACTGAAAGCTGTCAGACGGAAAATTGGCAAAACCATGTGGTCGCATGGTTATAAATCCATGCTGCCGCATGGCTATTACCGAAAGCTTCATGGTTGGATCACTTTGTTCCATGCGACCGCATGGATTTATACTATGCGGTCGCATAGGTATAAACTGGGCCAAAAATCTTTTATTTCCGGAAATCAACCAAATCAACTATGGAAAGTTTTTGGACGCGTTTTTCTCACCCTAAAGTCGACCAGAAGAGGGATTTCGACCATTGATCATCTCCTAGACCTCTAAAACATCTCTTGGGCTCAAGAACTCCATGGAAGGCTAATCAAATCTTGTGAAGCAAAGGGAGGAACTCATTCGGGTTTAGGATTTTCATGTCGTTTATTCATCAAACTTGGTATTTATTTTGTTAAATAAACTTCTAGATCTAGGTTTTCATCTTTATGAATTAATTGTGGAATTGCTTTAGCATGTGTTAGATTTTCATAGACTTAATCACGTTCTTTCTATCGAAAAATTGAACCATGTGTTGAATTTGTATTTCATTTAATCTACTGGTGTGATTGTTTATTACTTTATGCTACAAGTATATGGTAAATTTGTAATCTTATTTCAATAGATGATTGTGGAAATTGTGAAGAAAACTTAGAATCTAGAAGTATAACTATGAATCATATTGATCTTGAATGATAAATCTTCCGATTAGAGTGCCGGGGTGAAAGCCTCTAATTGAGTTATTAAATTGAATAGACGACATTGAATGATCTGATCCGGGTGAGGGAATTCCAAATCTTCACTGTCTTAATTTACTAAATTTTATCCCAAAACATTGTTATTGATTTAATTGTCAGCAACCAAGCATTCTTGCGAACTTTGAGAGAACAAATCACCACTTTTGAAACCTTTAATAATTTTTCCATCTCTCTGTGGATACAACACCCCAAAGCTACACTACAACACCGCGTAACACTTTGGGCGTAATCAAATTTTGACGTCGTTGCCGGGGAGACGGTACAATAAATTGAAGGATCTTCTAGCAAAAGGGTGACTTCGTTCCCTTATTCATTTTCATATTTTTTTTTGTTAGTTTATTTTCTCTCGTTATTATCTCTTGTTTTTCACATAGTTCCATTTTTTTCCTTTTGCTTGTGTTTATGAGCAGGGATCGAGGTGATATAGGAAGCTCTACCGAAAGACTTCGTCCAGTGTTTGAATCTCTTCCTAACCCTATTTTTGACACTACATATATTGCCACGACCACCACATCACGTAACACAATGTCTGATAGTGAGCATGATGCACCTTACAGAACTTTGCATGATTATCTTCACCCCATACGCACATCTACACCATCATGTATTATGTTCCCACCCAATATGCCACGTGTAGATTTTAATCTTGGAATGATTCAACTTCTCCCAAATTTCCATGGACTTGAAAATGAAAACCCGTATGTGCATATTAGGGAATTCGAGGAGGTAGTAGCAACCTTCCACAATCAACATGGTATAGTGGATGCAATTAGGCTTAAGTTCTTTCCATTCTCCCTTAAGGAAAGGGCAAAAAGCTGGTTGTATTCATTGAGACCACGTTCGATTGGCACCTGGGATGAAATAACTCAAGCCTTCTTTAATAAATACTTTCCCCACCATAAGACTAACGCACTTAAAAAGCAAATTTCTACGTTTAGTCAAAAGATAGTGAGACCCTATATCAGACCTGGGAAAGATTTAAAGAACTACAAACCCTTTGTCCCCACCATGGTTATGAGAGTTGGCGTATAGTGAGTTTCTTCTATGAGGGATTATCACCTAGGGAGCGCCAATTCGTAGAAATGATGTGCAATGGTGAATTTTTACGGAAGGATCCTGACGAAGCCATGGAATACCTAGATGAACTAGCTGAGAAAGCTCATACATGGACCGGACCTAGTGCCACTGAGAGTACTAATAGGTCACGACCCGCAAGTAATCCCACTAGCACAGGTATATATCACCTTAGGGAGGAGGATAGCCTTAGAGCAAAGGTAGAATTCCTAACTAAAGAACTTGAGACCTTACGTGCTAGAGACTCGAAATCTGTACATAGTGCATCCCGTGTTGAGTCCAGTGGTAATTGTTTTGTGTGTGGAGGAAGTGACCACCCTGTGCAAGAATGCGCTACTTATGCTGAGATGAGGGGACTTTATGAGGCACACTGTAATACTTTAGGTGTATATCAAAAGCCCCATACCCCTTACTCCGAGACCTATAACTCAGGGTGGGAAAATCACCCTAATTTCAGCTGGAAATCTAAAAACCAGCAACCTTCCCAATTCAATAGAGCTTACACTGCACCCTCATCTAGGAATTCCTTAGAAGACACTCTACATGCATTCATCGAGGCACAAAGTAAAACAAACCAAAAGTTTGAGACTGTGATTACTCAAATTGTTGAGGAAAACAAAGAAATGAAAAGTCATATGTCTAAACTGACCAATGCCTTAGCTGTAGTAGAGTATGGAAAATTTCCTGCCCAAGCGCAACCAAATCCTAGGGGGCAACACATGGCACAAACTTCAGGACCACATGAGACCAATCTTAGGGAAGTGAATACCATAACCACACGTTCAGGGAAAGTCTTAGAGCCAACTTCCAAACCTAGGGAAACAGAAAAAGAGTCTAGTGAATCAAATGAGAACAGCCCTAGTGAGGAGGTAGTGGAACATTCAGTGAGAGTACCTTTCCCTCAAGCTCTAAAGTCCACCTCGAAATCTGTTGGCCATCATAGCGAGATTTTAGAGCACCTAAAGCAAGTGAAAATTAATCTGCCTTTCTTGCATGTGATTTCACAGGTTCCTGCTTATGCTAAAGTCCTTAAGGACTTATGCACTGTCAAAAGGAAACATCATGTCAAGAAAACTGCCTTTTTGACTGAACATGTGAGTGCTGTCATTGAACAAAGGACACCACCAAAGTATAAGGACCCTGGTTGTCCTACTGTCTCTTGCATCATCGGGAACCATGAGATTGGACAAGCTCTTCTTGATCTAGAGGCTAGTGTCAATCTCATGCCTTATGCTATTTACTCACAGCTAGGATTAGGTGAGATGAAGCCTACCTCTGTTGTCCTACAATTAGCTGATAGGTCCACTATTAAACCTAGGGGAGTAATTGAAGATGTCTTAGTTCAAATTGATAAATTTTACTACCCCGTTGATTTCTTGGTCGTGGATGTAAAAGCTAATGTGAGTGTTGCTTCTAAAATTCCTATCATTCTTGGTAGACCATTCCTCGCTACTGCTAATGCTTTGATTAATTGTAGAAATGGTCTCATGAAATTGTCATTTGGGAATATGACTCTAGAAGTCAACATTTTTCATATCACCAGGCAGCCAAAGGAAGATGATGAGTGTCAACAAACTCACATGATTGACACACTCACACAAGAGGTAGCCGATAATATGTTCCTTGGACCAGTACAGAAATTTCCAGAACCAGATGGTTTGGACATCGTGGAGAGGACAGATCACGAGACAGGTAATAGTCTTTATTTTACATCACCAGTTTCTAACAAGAGGACTCTACCTTCTATGTTGCAGGCCCCCACTACAAATTTCAAGCCCTCTTCTAGTGACCCCACACATGTATTAGATGGAGGCAGAGGAGCTGCACCGATGGTTATGGCCAATGAGTTTAATGCACTGCAAGGAAACTTGGGATCGCCCTGGCTAGATACAGGCTAAAAATGGGAACATTGGGTCGAGCCAACGACGATAAACAAAGGCGCTGCTTGGGAGGCAACCTATGGGAAGTTTATTCATTTCATTTTTTTTTTTTAATTTTTGCATTCATGTTTTAGTTATTTTTGTTATTTTTCTTGCATTACCATCCCATTGAGAACTTCTAGGTTCACCTTTCTTCGTGCTTATGTTGACTCACATCCGCCTCCAGGTGTATCTTTCCTTCCCTATTTAGTATTCATGTTTATGCATTGAGGACAATGCAATATTTAGTTGGGGGGAGAGTTACTTTGGATTCTACCATGATTATCATGTACCCTTGTTGAATTTGTCATGATTGGTTTAATTTTTTTCTCTAAGTCTCTGATTTTCTGCATGTTGTACCCTTGAATGACAAAATATGCCACTAGGAGTTAATTTTGTTATGAAAGTCTAGATGTCAAGACACTTATTGAATTATTTTTATGCACACAAGCCTTGTGGTAAGATGGTTGTTTAACACATGTGGCTAGAGGAGTCTCTCGTTGAAGTTTCTTTATGTGAGAATTGAGTCATATCATACTACAAATGGTGGTAAACATCCATTGATCTTGTGAATTGGAAATTTTTGTGAGAATAACATTACATAGTCTGTGGTAAGATAGTGGATTACTTGGGATATGATAAAGGTCAATTTAGGATCAACATTTGAGCCTCTCAAACATTTTCTTTGCAATAAACACAGCCCATAGTCGCCACTTTGAGCCATATACACGTGTATAACCTTTCCCTTCTTACGCATACATTATCCATACTTTTCTATACCGAAGTATATGCTTATTTTCCCACTTCTTTTACTTCCAAGTGTGTAGTAAGTATTAAATGCGATTTGTGAATAATAGAAGCAAGAAAAATGACAAGAGTTGGGGTGGATTTAAGTGAAAAAAAAAACAAAATCTGAAAAAAAAATAAAAAATCATTGAAGATGCTCTACTTGATTGACTTTGGGGTTTGAAATGTCGACAAATGGTAGCTATTGAAAACTGTGATCAATTTGAAATGTCAATTAGAAATGCTTGATAATGTGCTTGGTTGCATGCTTGGAAGTGCTTTGAATCTTATACCTCTTAGCCTCATAAAACTCAACGTAAATTTCGTCAACCTTTTGTATTGACCGTTTGGATCCCAAGTAGGTTGTGGTAAGAAGTTGATTCTCATTTGAAAGTATGTCTATCACAGGATCAATGTTTGTTTATTACATGTGCATGAATATTTAAGCCTCCATATTTGAGTGTATCTTATTCTTAGCCCCATAGAGAGAAATCCCGTACTAAACACTTTGATACCCGTGAGTTATGGAGCTAAATCTTTAACTTGAGATATACTTGATGTTGCATGTGTTAGGGTTAGCGGTAAGATGGTTATGGCTTGACACACACTTACACATTTGGCATGTATTTTTGACATTTTGGTGATCATGACACTATTGATTTCTTTGTGGTATTGAGTTTGAAAAGAGCACGCATTTGTGGTAAATTAGAACTTGATAATTTGACTTGTGACCTTGACTAGTCTTTGATTGTTTCGTTTTGCATTAAATTGTTAGGGACTAGCAATAAGAAAGTTGGGAGGGGGGGTGTGATAATAGCACATTTGTTACGTTTTTCACCCTTTAATATTTTCATTTATATGATTATTTGACACCGAAATGCACTAAATGTTTCTATATCTTGGTTTAGGTGGCAAATGGGTGAAACAGGTGAAAAATGGAAGAAACAAGTGAAAAGGGATCAAAATGGAAGAAACAAAAGTTCAAGGACCAAATTGCAAATACCAAAAGATGACTCGGAAGGCAAAATGAAGATATGAAGACTTGAGGGTGTTCGGCATCAATTGGATGAGGAAAGAAGTCGACGGGATGAAATATAGTCAAAATGTCATCACATATGCTGAAAAGTTTTGCATCGATTTTCATCCTCCTATTTAAATCATTTTCACATGGTATAAGATCGAATTGGAAGTTTCCATCTGAATGAAAGTTGTAGCCCATCGAGTCAGCTTCCAACGCACTTTGAATCACCTCAATCGGATATCGAGAGAGAAAGATATGACTGAAACACTGAAAGCTGTCAGACGGAAAATTGGCAAAACCATGTGGTCGCATGGTTATAAATCCATGCTGCCGCATGGCTATTACCGAGAGCTTCATGGTTGGATCACTTTGTTCCATGCGACCGCATGGATTTATACTATGCGGTCGCATAGGTATAAACTGGGCCAAAAATCTTTTATTTCCGGAAATCAACCAAATCAACTATGGAAAGTTTTTGGACGCGTTTTTTTCTCACCCTAAAGTCGACCAGAAGAGGGATTTCGACCATTGATCATCTCCTAGACCTCTAAAACATCTCTTGGGCTCAAGAACTCCATGGAAGGCTAATCAAATCTTGTGAAGCAAAGGGAGGAACTCATTCGGATTTAGGATTTTCATGTCGTTTATTCATCAAACTTGGTATTTATTTTGTTAAATAAACTTCTAGATCTAGGTTTTCATCTTTATGAATTAATTGTGGAATTGCTTTAGCATGTGTTAGATTTTCATAGAATTAATCACGTTCTTTCTATCGAAAAATTGAACCATGTGTTGAATTTGTATTTCATTTAATCTACTGGTGTGATTGTTTATTACTTTATGCTACAAGTATATGGTAAATTTGTAATCTTATTTCAATAGATGATTGTGGAAATTGTGAAGAAAACTTAGAATCTAGAAGTATAACTGTGAATCATATTGATCTTGAATGATAAATCTTCCGATTAGAGTGCCGGGGTGAAAGCCTCTAATTGAGTTATTAAATTGAATAGACGACATTGAATGATCTGATCCGGGTGAGGGAATTCCAAAGCTTCACTGTCTTAATTTACTAAATTTTATCCCAAAACTTTGTTATTGATTTAATTGTCAACAACCAAGCATTCTTGCGAACTTTGAGAGAACACATCACCACTTTTGAAACCTTTAATAATTTTTCCATCTCTCTGTGGATACGACACCCCAAAGCTACACTACAACACCGCGTAACACTTTGCGCGTAATCAACGCCCCTTTTGGGCATGTCACGCAGTACCAGTTCTACTTACACCTAAGAAGGACAATACTTGGAGGATGTGCGTTGATAGCCGAGCAATTAACAAAATAACGGTGAAGTACCGATTTCCTATACCCCAGCTTGATGACATGCTAGATTTCTTGAGTGGCGCATCTATCTTTATAAAAATTAATCTCTGTATCGAGTATCATCAAATTCGAATCCGTCCCAGGGATGAGTGGAAGACGACATTCAAGACTAAAGATGGATTATTTGAGTGGTTGGTCATGCCTTTTGGGCTAACCAACGCACCAAGAACATTCATGCATGTTATGATGCAAGCACTCAAACTTTTCTTGGGTAAGTTCGTAGTCGTCTATTTTGATGATATTTTAATTTTTAGCTATTTTCATGATATTTTAATTTTTTGCAAGTGTTTGCAGGACCATTTAGACCATGTGGTCTTAAAGACCTTAAGGAGAGAACGACTTTATGTGAATCATGGCAAGTGCTCCTTCATGAAGAATCGAGTGTATTTTTTGGGGTTCATTATCTCTGACCAAGGGATTGAGGCCGATCCTACCAAGATTCAAGCAATTAAAAGTTGGCCTGCTCCTCGCAATTTTTTTGAAATGCCCAGCTTCCATGGGCTGGCCACCTTTTACCGACATTTCATACGGCATTTTAGTACTATTTTGGCCCCCATTACCGAGTGTTTAAAGTCCAAAAATTTTATGTGGACGACCGCCGCTGATAAAGCATTCACTGAAGTCAAAACAAAAATGGGAGAGGCTCCAGTTTTAAAGCTGCCGGATTTTTCCAAGAAACTCAATGGGCGGAGTCCTCAGCCAAGAAGGCCATCTTATCGCCTTCTATAGTGAGAAACTCAATGAGGCACGTCGGCGGTATTCGACGTATGATATGGAATTCTATGCTCTGATTCAAACTCTTAAACATTGGCGCCCGTATTTAATTCATAGAGAATTCATCCTTTACACTGATCATGACTCACTAAAGCATTTGAATGCTCAAAGTAAACTGAATGCAAAGCATGCTCGATGGATGGATTTCCTACGGAATTCGACTTCGTTATCAAGCACAAGTCTGGAATCGAGAATAAGGTGGCTGATGCCTTGAGTAGGCGACCACATTTGCTGATGGTATCTTCAGTTAATACCGTGGGATTTGACAACCTTAAACAACAATACTCTACAGATGAAGACTTTAGCAAAATTTGGAGCAAGCTCACAAGTGGCACGGACACGACTCCGAATGCATTTTCACTCAAAGATGGATTTTTATTCCACGACACTCGACTTTGCATCCCATGTGGGTCCTTCAGAGAGTTTATTATTTCAGAACTTCATGGATGAGGGTTAGTGGGGCGTTTCGATTTTGATAAGACATTTTCTATAGTCTCTGATCGATTCTTTTGGCCTAGGCTGCGTCTCGATGTGCATACGGTGGTGGCTCGATGTCAGGTCTGTCAAATAAACAAAGGCACTAAACAACAAGCGGGTCTTTATACCCCTCTCCCAATTCCGGATAAACCGTGGCAGTACATTAGCATGGATTTTGTGCTTGGGCTACCCAAACTAAGGCAGCATGATTCCATCAAGGTGGTTGTAGATCGCTTCTCCAAGATGGCTCATTTTATTCCTTGTCACAGGACTTATGATGCCTCCAAAACAGCAGCACTATTTTTACAAGAAGTGATTCGACTACATGGGGTCCCAACCACCATAGTGTCCGACCAAGACATTAAGTTCATGAGTTATTTTTGGAAGACCTTGTGCAAAAATGGGGACGAAGCTATCGTTCTCTAGTGCATTTCATCCTCAAACGGACGGCCAAACCGAAGTGACCAACCGGAGTTTGGGAAACTTATTGACGTGCTTAATAGCAGACCATACGGCAAGCTGGGACTTCGTATTGCCACAAGAAGAGTTTGCGTTCAACAATTCGATTAATCACTCTACTGGTTGCACACCAATTGAAGTGGTCTATGGTTTTCATCCTTACACTCCACTCGACCTCCATTCTCTGCCATTACCCTCAAGACCAAGCGAAGCTGCGTTGGATTTTTCTAATTATATGAAGGACGTCCATGAAGAGGTCAGCGGCGTCTTTCCCCCAACACGGAATCATATACAACCTCTACAAACAATAAGCTGAAGGACAGGCCTAATGCCTATGTCATTAAGTTACCTGATGACTACGGCATTAGCCCTGTTTTTAATATTGAGGACCTCACTCAATTCTATGGTTCGGGGAAACAAGTGCCAGTAGCTACGGATCTACCTGTCCAACAGGATGTGATCATTCGTGTCCCTAAAAGTATAGCCCTAAGAGATGAGATCGCATCCATACTTGATCACCAGTTTGTCACTACTTGGCGTGGAGGATATTACAAGTTTTTGGTAAAATGGAAAAATCGCCCTCCATCTGATTCAGTTTGGCTACAAGCTCCAGAGCTCCACGACTTCACCCAGACTTATTCACTGCCTATGTTCAACAAAACTTGCCGGAGTCAAGTTCTTTCGAGTGGCTGGCAATTGATGCAAATAGCCAGCCAAAAAATACTCCTTGAATCGTGGAAGATTACTATTTTTTATTTATCAATTTCAAAATTCTGTTGATTGTTATTTCCTAGTTTATTCCCGTAATATTCTGTTGCTATTCGTTCCTAGTTTATGTCCTGAATTGTAGCATCATTTGTACTCCTTTAAAAGGAGGTAGTAATGGAGAGAAAAGCAGTTGTTTATTTTCATTGAATGATAAATTTTAGATTGGAGAGATTCCATTAACAGAGAGAGTCTGTTGAATTGCTTCCCTCTTGGACGTCAACGTGAGGTTGGCCCGGAGGCTTGCACCATTATCATTTTCCTTTTCAACACAATATTTGAACCTTGAAAAAAGATAATTCAATTGATATATTATGCAAGAATTGAAAGCTACTTAAGTTGCTACTTAAAGTATTCAAAAAATTGGTTTGATTCGATTCTTTTTAGAATCGAACCGAACTAACATTAATTCATATTCACGTTGAAATCCTAAACCTTTTTTAGCACACTGTTATCTCTATTTTTTTATTAATCAACACAATGTGTCCTTAATAATTGTTTTCATTGAATTTGTTTTGTTAATTTATATTTATTATTTTTTGCTTATTTTAAAATATGAAGATTCTTTTTACTTCCTATTAATTGAACGAGTATGTACTACATGCGCTGCATGTTATTTTGTAATTATATTGTGAGATTTTATACTTAAATTTTTAAATAATTTAATTCAATTAAAAAATCATTAGCAAAATAGCAATAGAGCTTTTCCAGTCATTTGTAATTCTTTGTCTAATTAATTACCCAACGAGTCTTTATGGTGCATTCTTGAAATTCATTATAGAGAATAATGTATATCATTTTAATTCTATAACCTCCATAATATTGTCAGTGATAGTTTTGCGAAAAAAGGAGAAAATCTTTTTTCGTTCCATATGACACTGAGCCCCCTATGCGAGAGAAAGAATTCGAAAAGTGATTTTTTTTTTTGAGAATGTGTAAGTAGGGAAATTTTTAGTAAAAATGGGATTTTTTTTTTTAATAATATGTGATTAAAAAGGAGTTTTAGGAAAAATAATATTAGAAAAAGGAGTTTTGAGAATACATTTTGTAAAAAGTGATATTTAAAAAAACAAAAAAAAGTGGTTAAAAAAAGTAGGAATAATTATGAGTCAACGGGGCAAAATTATTTTATATAGAGAACATGTGATTAAAAATGAGTTTAAAAGAAAAATAAATAAATTTTCAAAAATAAGTTCCAAACTGAAACTTAGATTATTATTCTTACTGACCCAAAAAATGTGGCAATAGACGCTGTTATCTTGAACGTACACGTGGACAAATTATAGCATGTTCTTGATTGGAATAACACTGTGAATGAGGAAAGTTCAACAAGCGCAAGTAAAAAAAGAACTTAATTGATCCAGTACTATGATATCGAACTATAATATTGAATCCCGAATGATCAAAATCCAAAAAAAATAAAATCTCCTTTGTATGTGCCTATGAGGAAGTATTAGTATTCTAGCCGTCGTGGTTATTCTTGATCAAATCTACGTGCTCTAATCTGAATGACCAAAGTCCCACACCACTTGTGCATTAATTACATTTGATTGCTATCATTGACAAGGGGCCAGCCGACCTACTAGTATAGGCTGACAAACCCCACACTAATTAATTCAAACATTACATCAATCATTCTAGAGATACATTGAATATGAATATAATCAGCGAGTACTTTGGCAGCATAGGGCCTCAAGGCTTCAGATCAGAAAAGCTTTCTTAAGGAAGGACCACTTCAGATTTGAGGGGGAGCGCTTTGACTTCAAAGGTGTACTTCGTTCAACATCCTTCCGACCTTCAACTACCAGATGTACGCATACGATGCTTCCACGTGGCCTTCATTTGAGAACTTTACATACAATGAGTAACAATAGTTTCCCAAGTCGATGTATAGTTACTTATAAAATGCATGGACTTCGAGTTCATTATTGGGAGGTGCATGAACGTTCACTCATTCCTATCGATGACCCAATAAACGGTCTTGGGAAATTTGTTAATATGCACATTGGAACTGAGAACAAAAAATAAAACTGACGAAGTAGTGACATCAGGTGTGTTCATTTGCTAAGGTGCCTTGGGTCACATTCGTAATGGAAGTAAAATTGGATTGGCAATCATTAGGTCAAAGCCGTTATTGCCGAAGCGAACCTTGCCGAAGTTGTGTACGTTAAGGCAGAGATCATGGGCTTCGACAACTTGGGCGAGGTGGTTTCATCAGTTGCTACCAAGTTGATGAGGGATAAAGTTGAAAAGGTCAGCAAGGAAGTTGCTGACCAAGAAGAAGAGAGGGGGCTCTTCCCAAGGATAAGGAGAAGAAAATAGTTGAGGAGGTCTCCAAGCAGAAACATTGGTTCTTCGCCATCGAACAAGGGGGATCGATGGCTATCCCTCCACCCCGTTCAAAGGTTCTAGCAGGGAAAAAACTGATGGCTGCGTCCATTGTAGCGGCCAAGAGTGCACAGAAGAGGACCTCGGAGCCACCGAGGCAAGAGTCGTAAAAAAAGGCGAGGACTTTGAGTGGCTCCACGACATCAGAGCCTGCCCCTTGCACTAAATTAGCCGTCACACAATACAATGATGAATTGGCACCTGAGGCTCTGTCCATGTTGCCTAGACCTTCAAACTGATACTTCCATTCTTTACAAGTTCTGGACGAATAGGTGGTAAAAGTTTGTAGAGACCAGCGATACTACCGACATGTTTACAACGGTGGTAAGCAAAACGACGAGGGCATTTGGTATGGTTATAGAGGTGGAGGCCTTCTTTAAAAACTTTCAAAATAAAAATAAGGAGAGTGCCAAAAGGGCTTCCAAGGCCGAAAAGACCATGAAGAAGGCTAATGTTGAGGTGGAGCCCTCACGAAGCAATAAGCGGAAGAGTCAATGAAGTTCACCTCTGCCTTGGAGGAAACTGAGAAATTAAAGAATGAAGTTCACTTGTGCCAGAGCGAAGTGGCTTCAATGATGAGGTAGGTGGAGACTTCTGACACCCACCAATGCATTGTTGTCGATGCCTTGGAAACAGCCAATAAGGACAATACTGCCCATCAAGAGTAGGTGGGGAGACGAACTCCAGGACTTCTAGTTTAATGGAGGAATTAGAGAAAGTAAGGGAAGAACTCAGTCTGCCAACATTGAGGCTGAAAGGAACTATGTTGCCAACTTTCACCTCATGCAGACATACCAACGCTTCGACCTTTACTGGAGAATGTATGCTTATATTGAGGTGGCTAAGTGGATCAAAGTTAATTACCATACTTTTGACACCTTAGCCCTAAGATCATAATTCTTGGAGGAAGGAGATGAGCCTCGGACTCTAGCTGAGGGTAGCCAAGGAATTGTGGTTGCTGATGGGACATCAGAAGCTCCAATGGAAGAAGTGGCTCCTAATGCCATAGTTACCTTTGTACCTCACTCTCTCCCTCTCCTTCAAAGTTAGCTAGGGCAGCGTGTAATTTTTTTTTCTTTTTGTATTTTTGGCCTTCGAGGCTATTCTTGTAATCTTTATTTATGAATAGAAATTTATTTTTCTCAATTTCCATTGAGTTTGATTTGCATTCTTTTGTATGTATGTTTACTTTTTATACAAAGTACTTGCCTTTTCTGTCTTGCAATTTTGTACAAGTGTTGGTACTTCGCCTGCTTTTGCACACTTAGCCTTTAAGGCCCGTGCTTGTCCACTTCGCGACCTTTAGAGGTGGTTCATTCTAGGACCTGACTCGCTGTTGAAGGGCCCAAGCCTCTCTGCATAAGGATAGTCCGTCTGTGCAGATGCCTAGCTTTAAGGTATCAATAAGACAATTGAAGAGAAAATTTACTTTAAGATAACCATACACAAATGCTCAACTTTTATTGATAATATTTTCGTAGATATTCCACGTTCCATGGATGAGGCTGTGTCTTTCCATTCATCCCTTCAATTTTGTAGGTCCCTAATCGAAACTCTTCCCTTGTGTATTAGGGACCCTCCCAATTGGACCAAGGGTTCCCGTTCCTTGTTCTTTAGTAGATAGAAAGATCATCCAAAGTACTTGGTCGTTTATACAAAATGGCTTCCTTTTAACTTTTGAATTGTAATACCTAGTCATTTTCCTCTGGTAGACAGCCAGTTTTGATTGAGACTCATTCCTCCTTTCTTCAAGGAAGTCTAGTTCACATCTCCTCAGTTTGTCATTTGTTATTTCGTTAAAATGTATGTAGCGAGGTGATAGTATGCCTACTTTGATTGGGCTCATGGTCTCTGTGCCATAAGTCATAAAGAAAGGCATTTACCCTGTGGCTGTTCGACTAGTAGTTCAGATCGCCCATAAGACCTGAAGCGGTTCGTCCACCCAAGCCATTTTAATGCATCGAGTTTCCTCTTTAGTTTACGGCTTCTACCTGACTGTTGGCCTGGGGGTGGTGAGGAGAAGAGAAATGCTTTTTGATTCTCAACTCTTCGCATAGGTCTCTAACCTTTTTGGTCGAACTGTCGCTCATTGTCTGAAACAATTAAGTGAGGAATACCGAATCAGCATATAAGGTTTTTCCATATGAATTTGGAAGTGTTGGCCTCAGTTATCTTTGTCAACGGTTCAGCTTTGACCCACTTAGTGAAGTAGTTGATGGAAACAATCATGAAACAGGCACTCCCTCAACCTTTTGGCAGCGGTCCAATAAGATCATCTCCCATTTAGCAAATGGCTAGGGACTGGTGTAGACATTAAAAAAATTTATTAATTAATGGATTGGGTCGATTTCAAATTATTAGCCCACCTAAGTCCATTAAAACTAATGTCTATTAAAGCCCACATAAAATAAGTCCATAAAAAGGTCCATCCTACTTTTAAAATTCAATAAATTAAATTAAATTAAATCAAAAAATAAATCATGGGTGGTTACCTTTTTTTTCTATAAATAGGACCAAAGGTCCATGAAAAAGAGAGGGGAGTGAAAAGCTACAGAAAATTTCTCGAGTGCAGAAGAAATTCAAAGCCGGGGGAAGAAAACAAATTCTCTCAAGCCAAGTCCAGAAACACCAAGAAGATCAAAATCTTCTTCAAATTCAAAGAAATTCAAGAAGGTCCAAGTCTTCTTCAAATCAAATTCAAGTCCAAGTCCAAATTCAAGTCTCCAAATCCAAGTATCAAACAAGTCAAGTTCTCCATAAATCAAGTCTGCAACAAATTTTGAAGTCCAGGATCCAAGTCACGTGACGCCTCGTCTTCAAGAATCCAGATCATTAATCAGAGGATTTAGCAATATTTGCTGACACAAGAAGATCAATATTCACTGTATTTTCTTAAAAATACAATTTGTAACAATTTCTGTATTTTAATACACGAAACTTGTCGTACAAATTTCTTGGCACGCCCAGTGGGACCTTCTTGTCCTCTCATCTTTTGATCTCAAAATCTTCAAACTTCGAACAACTACATCAAAGATGGCAAGTGAAAAGGCAAAGGACAATGTCAACCGTCTTGAAGAAACACTTGCTGAACTCTTCCATCAAACCAGAGCCCAAACAAAAATTGGGAAAACTCAACTGGTTTCACCACTAAGAAACTTCTCCAAAAAGGGCAAAATGAAAATTGCTTTCAAGAAGCCGGGCTCTCGTTCGACAGAAAAGACTAAGAGTCTAACGAAAAGCTATCATTCTGATTACGTGCCCGAAGGTAGATCCGTGTCCGGATCCTCTCATGCCACTCCTCCACGAAGATGGGGAGACTATACTTCATCTGAAGAATCATTCGAGCCAGTGATGGTCACTGAAGCGACGTCGGGTTCTGATGACCGAATCCAACAAATGGTTTTAACCATTGAAAAGTTAACAAATTCACTAAGTGACAAAGATGCACAGATTGTTGCACTCATGCACAAACTAGAGTTGCAAACCCCGTTGGTAGAAGGCAATTTGGAAAATGCAGGGTCTTCAAAAACTAAAGACCCTCAGGTCCAAGAACACCAGCAAAAACAAGATATGCATGATCGAACGGTGGTGCAGAGTGTGTTGCGTGACAGCACTCAACTCTCTGTTGGCTCTCTATCCGTCCAACAACTTCAACATATGATTGCAAACACCATCCGTGCACAGTATGGTGGTTCACCGCAATCTTCATTGGTTTATGCAAAACCTTATAGTCGTAGAATTGACGAAATGAGGATGCCGCTCGGCTACCAACCTCCAAAGTTCCAATGTTTTGATGGAAAGGGCAACCCAAAGCAACATGTCGCTCATTTCATTGAAACATGTAATAATGCTGGCACTTACAATGATACCATGGTGAAACAGTTTGTGCGCTCTCTCTCAAAGGCGCTGCATTTGAATGGTATACAGACTTACCAGCAGGGACAATTGATAGTTGGGATCAACTCGAACGAGAATTTTTGACTCGTTTCTACAGCACCAGGCGAACGGTTAGCCTTCCAGAACTTGCTCGAACAAAGCAGAGCAAGGAAGAGCCAGTCGTAGAGTATATCGAACGCTGGAGAAATCTTGTGCTTAACTGCAAAGAACGGATTAGTGAAGCATCTTCCATCGACATGTGTGTACAAGGCATGCATTGGGGATTGCTCTATAATCTCCAAGCAAATATGCCCCATTCTTTTGAAGAGTTGGCCACACGTGCTCATGATTTAGAACTCCAAATTGTAAGGCATGGAAGTTACTTGTCGAATGATCCAAGAGAAAATAAAGAACCCAAGAGGGAAATAAAGAAGGACACCAAGATAGGTAAGTCCAAGGAAGCCATGACAATCTCTACTGCTCCTGTAAAGATAGCCTTCCAAAGGTCGAACTCAAATTTGAAGCCAAGGCCAAAGCCTGAGTTCAAACCTAACAGAGGACAAGTCCAAAGTAGGGATCGGCTGACTCTGAAAGAACTCGAAAGAGAAGGAGTATCCATTCTTAGACTCTGAAGTCTCAGGGATCTTAGATCAACTCCTTGAGCAAAAGATAATCGAACTTCCAGTGTCAAAAAGACCAGAAGAGGTGGGTAAAACTGATCATCCAAAGTACTGTAAATTTCACAGGATTATTAGTCACCCAGTGGAGAGGTGTTTCGTCTTAAAAGATCTTATTGTTCGTTTGGACAAAGAAAATAAGATTAAACTTGAAATCGGAGAAAATCCAACAGTTACTTGCGCAATGGTTTCATTTGGATCATTTGATCCAATTCCCATTACAATGAGAGAACATGTATTCCCTCTCACATGTAATGTTAGTGAGTCCTCGACTGAAGAGTTTGGACCTCAACTTCCAGAAGGAGCCATCCCAGTGAAATTTGAAGTAGATGGAGAAGTCACTATCAGCTACGTCTATCCAGGGATGGGAGGACCACGTTCAACCAATCGTCCGACCTTTTACGAAATTATGACAGATGACTTGGATATTTGGGATTCTGATTCTGAGTCTGAAGACGAGATCGGTGATGGCTGGTCCACCTTCATAAGCAAAAAGGAGAAATATCATGAAACAAGCGAAACAGGTAAAACTTTACCTTTTGTAACTCTTGCAGAACCAACATTGGGGGCATCAAATATGGAAGTCCAACCCAGTGAAGAAGAAACATCAGAAGAAAATCAGGAGGCATGGACTCTTGTGAAAATACGTCAAAGAAAAGCTCTACGACTTCCAAATTCCATCACACATGACGAAAAGTTGAAACCAAGAAAGAAGCCAAGAAACAACCAAAAGAGAAAGTCTAAATTCACGTCAATGACGTCTGTTAGATCAACAAAAGTAGAAACTCCTTTATGTGGTCATTCCAGACTGCCAACCCTGGGAGATTATTTTCCTAAAGATTTCTTTGACAAAGAATGTTTCACCTCTAATGCCATCCATGTAGAGGAGAAAAATGAGATGAAGAGTACATCGAGAGAAAGTTCAGAGAAGAAGAAAACTATTTTACGACTCAACAACATTCATTCATTCTAATACAAGCCTGATGGAGTCTCTCAGTCTTCCTTTCGACGATCGAATGGCTTTAATTGCAGCACTGATCGACCCAGAAGCATATGAAGGTAAGGTCTTAACACAGATTGAGACAATAACTAAACAAGACTGTATGGCCACCATCACATTTGACGATGAAGATCTACAACTTGGTTCTCGTTTACATAATAGACCACTGTATGTTAGTGGTTATATTCGAGAATGCAGGATAAGCCGTATGATGATTGATTGTGGATCTGCCGTAAATATTATGCCAGTCAAGACGATGAAAAAGATTGGAATCAATGTTGGTGATTTATCTAAGAGCAAGATCATGATTCAAGGATTCAACCAGAAAGGCCAACGAGCCATTGGCATGATTCGTCTGAAATTGCAAATCGGAGAGTTGATTTCTTCAGCCCTCTTCCATGTTATTGACGCTAAAACATCCTATGAGTTACTTCTCGGACGTGTTTGGCTGCATGAAACTGGAGTGGTACCTTCGACTTGGCACCAATGCTTCAAATATAGCCGGGATGGAGAAGTCAAATGCGTGGTAGCTGAGTCCAAACCGTTCATCGAAGAAGAATCTCATTTTGCAGATGCCAAATTTTACACGGAAGACGAAGAATGTAATTCTGCAGGATTGACTATGTCCGGATTCCAAATTAAAAGAAATGTAGACGATGATGATACAT
Source organism: Osmanthus fragrans (assembly GCA_019395295.1). Taxonomy (NCBI): domain Eukaryota; kingdom Viridiplantae; phylum Streptophyta; class Magnoliopsida; order Lamiales; family Oleaceae; genus Osmanthus; species Osmanthus fragrans. Next base: position 12,361,889 of record CM033355.1, on the reverse strand, counting down.
CTAGTGTTACTCCACTTCGTCAGCTTATCAAAGGTAAAGCAAAATTGACACCAGAAGGATTCTCTATAGGCAAGAAACCTCATATGGAACCAACTGATATTGAGGTATTGAGAAAAGAGTTAACTCTTCCAATACCTAGTATTCCAAAATTGTTTCAGTTTTCAGCCTCATCAACTCATGACAGCCTCAGGAGAACGTAAATCTACATTGGAAGCTTCGACATCTATTCCAAACATATCAAAACTCTGTATTTCTAGCTCATCCGAACAAGATAAGCCAAGTACTAAAGGAGCTGATGAATCAAAACAGACTTTCAAAGGATGTTATAATCCCCAAGTCAAAAAGTTGTTTGAAAATGCTGGATTTGGGAAAGGGGAGCCTCGCAAATTGGGTGATCTTGATGCTGTCCTTTCGGGTGGGCGTATCCCTTCTGATTCTCATGGATCCTTCATGTTGCGGCCTAGGTATGGTTTAGGATATGATCCAAATCCACCAAGAAAGATAAAAGTTAAGAAAGTTTCCTCAAACCCAATTATGATCCAAATTTATGAAATTACAGAAGAGAAATCAGAAGAACCAAAACCTTCAGTGTTCGATCGAATCGAAAATGAAAATGCTAGAGTTTCGGTGTTTAAAAGATTAAAAGGAGAACCTTCCACAGCAGTTAACATAGAAGGTAGACCTTCTGCCTTCCTGAGGTTAACCGAATATCCCCCTCTATCTGCTCAAATTGATAAAACGGTGCAAGTTCCTCCGATGTCATCTCGAAGACAATCTGCATTCTCTCGACTTGGAATTAAAACTACTAATCCAAGTCTAAAGCCTCAACAATCAAGAAGAAGACAAAAATATCAAAAGATGCACCCATCCCTAAAGAATTATAAAGATAAGGAAGAAGTCTCCGTCAATCACATAGCATTTGAAGAAGCTTCCAACTCAGAATTTGAGTCAGAAAACTCTGCCACAACAGATGAACTGGAACCAGCCCCACCTGCATTCGAAGAAGGGGGACAAGCTACTGTGGACGACTTGAAACAGTTGAACTTGGGGACCGAAGAAGACCCGAGACCAGTGTTTGTAAGTACTCTTCTCAGTCAAAAAGAGGAATCCGAGTACATCAATTTGCTTCAGGAATACAAAGACGTGTTTGCATGGTCTTACAAAGAAATGCCGGGGTTAGATCCAAAGGTCGCATTGCATCACCTTGCAGTAAAACATGGAGTTCGGCCGATCAAGCAACCCCAAAGAAGATTTCGACCAGAACTCGTTCCTCAAATTGAAGTAGAAGTCAACAAGCTTATTGAAGCTGGATTTATACGCGAAGTCAAGTACCCAACTTGGATCGCCAACATTGTTCCTGTCAAAAAGAAGAATGGGCAATTACGAGTTTGTGTTGACTTTCGGGATCTGAATCAAGCATGCCCAAAAGATGATTTTCCACTTCCAATAACGGAGTTGATGGTGGATGCGACAACTGGATATGAAGTCTTATCTTTCATGGATGGGTCTTCTGGATACAACCAAATACGAATGAATCCAAAAGATGAAGAACTCACATCATTTCGTACTCCTAAGGGCATATATTGTTATAAAAAATGCCTTTTGGATTAAAAAATGCAGGGGCAACGTACCAACGGGCAATGCAAAGGATCTTCGATGACATGCTGCATAAGAATGTGGAATGTTATGTGGATGATCTTGTTGTTAAAACAAAGAAACGTGACGATCATCTACAAGACTTGCAGGATGTTTTCAAAAGGCTTCGACGATATCAACTGAAGATGAATCCGCTGAAGTGTGCATTTAGCGTCACCTCTGGAAAATTCCTTGGCTTCATCGTTCGACATCGGGGCATCGAAATAGATCAATCAAAAATTGAGGCCATAATTGACATGCCAGAACCAAGAAATATACATGAGTTGAAGAGCCTTCAAGGAAAACTCGCATACATTCGAAGATTTATCTCTAAACTTGCCGGACGTTGTCACCCATTCAACAAATTGGTAAAGAAAGATGTACCATTCAAGTGGGATGATGCTTGCCGAAATGCTTTCCAAAGTATTAAACAATACTTATCACATCCACCAGTACTCACAGCTCCAACACCAGGGAAGCCACTGACTCTTTATGTCGCAGCACAAGAATATTCTCTAGGAGCAGCACTTCTTGTCCAAGTCAACAATGAAGGAAAAGAAAATGCGCTCTATTACTTGAGTCGGACATTGGTAGGTGCTGAAATGAAGTATACACCTATTGAAAAAATATGCCTTGCGTTGATCTTCGCGGCTAAAAAATTGAGGCATTATATGCTATCACACACGATCAGTCTTGTTTCAAAGATTGATCCATTGAAGTACATAATGTCCAGGCCGATTCTTTCTGGCAGGATTGGGAAATGGGCACTTCTATTGTCCGAGTTCGATATCAAATTCATTCCACAAAAGGCCATTAAAGGACAAGCTCTTGCAGATTTCCTCGCTGATCATCCAATTCCGGCGGAATGGGAACTTCAGGAAGACTTTCCGGATGAAGAAGTTTTATTCACTGAAGTTATACCATCATGGAGGCTATACTTCGATGGGGCAGCCCGAAGTTATGGTGCCGGAGCAGGAGTAGTCTTTGTCACTCCTCATGATCTTGTCATGCCTTACTCTTTTACCTTGACAGAGAAATGTTCAAACAACGTAGCGGAATACCAAGCTCTTATCCTTGGTTTGGAGACAGCGTTAGATATGGATATTCTTCAGCTAGAAGTGTTTGGAGATTCTAAATTGATTATCAACCAGCTTTTAGGCGAGTACGAAGTCCGTAATTTAGACCTGAAGCCATATCATGGATACGCATCAATGCTCATGAAGCGGTTTGACTCAATGAAAATCAAATTTGTGCCTAGAAGTGAAAACAAAGAAGCTGATGCTTTGGCTAATTTAGCTGCTGTTTTAGCTAAATCAGACGAAGACTTTTCTCATCCTATATCAATTTCTCAAAGATGGGTACTCCCGTCATCATTGCCCGAGAATCTGGAGGAAAACAACAATGTTGAAGTCATTGATGTAGAAAAAGATGATTGGAGACAGCCAATAATCGATTTCCTTCAACATCAAAAGTTACCGGATAATCCACGACGAAAGACTGAAATAAGGAGACGTGCATCTCGCTTTGTCTTTTATAAGGACACACTTTATCGACGTTCATTTGATGGAGTTTTCCTTCGATGCTTAAGCAACGATGAAGCAATACATGTCGTAGAAGAAGCCCACTCTGGAATCTGTGGTGCTCATCAGTCCGGGCCCAAGCTCCATTTTCGAATAAAGAGGATGGGCTACTACTGGCCAACTATGGTACAAGACTCAATGGATTATGCAAAGAAATGTGAAGCTTGCCAAGTCCATGCAAATTTCATTCATCAACCTCCGGAACCATTACATCCGACAGTCGCTTCATGGCCATTCGATGCATGGGGCCTTGATGTAATTGGACCTATAACTCCAAAGTCTTCAGCTGGACATTCATACATCCTCGCCGGGACTGACTACTTCTCTAAGTGGGCTGAAGCCATACCATTGAGGGAAGTAAAGAAAGAAAATGTTGCAGATTTCATCCGTATCCAGATCATTTATCGATATGGAGTCCCGCGACACATTATCACTGATAATGGAAAACCCTTTTGCAATAGCCACATAAACAACTTATGTGCAAAGTTTGGATTCAAACAATACAACTCGTCCATGTACAATGCAGCAGCTAACGGTTTAGCAGAGGCGTTCAATAAAACTTTGTGCAGTTTGCTAAAAAAGGTTGTTTCCAAATCAAAAAGAGATTGGCATGAAAGAATTGGCGAAGCCCTGTGGGCTTATCGAACTACTTATCGAACTCCAACGCAAGCTACTCCTTACGCTTTGGTGTACGGAGTGGAAGCTGTACTCCCTTTGGAGTGTCAAATTCCGTCACTTCGAATTGCCATCCAAGAAGGTTTGACAACAGAAGAAAATGCCCGTCTTCGACTCGAAGAGCTAGAAACTTTAGATGAGAAGAGATTAGAGGCGCAGATGCACCTGGAATGTTATCAAGCTCGGATGGCCAAATCTTTCAACAAAAAGGTGCGACCAAGATCATTTCAAGTTGGAGATTTGGTACTTTCGGTACGCAGGCCAATCATAATCACAAGAAAAACAGGGGGCAAGTTTCAACCTAAATGGGATGGTCCATTTCTTGTTACTCATGCATTCACTAACGGAGCATACAAGATCGTCGACAAAGATGGACTACAAATCGGGCCTATCAATGGAAAATTCCTAAAGCGTTTTTACGCTTGAAGTTCTTTATTTTATCAATTTTTCATTGTAATATGTAACACTACTGGCCCGCAAGAGGATAAACTGTGAACGGCCGACCACAAAATAAACAAAAAATTGTATCCTTGTAATGAACTACGTTCGACTTGATCCCGTTTGGGTACGTAGGCAGCTTGGATAAATTATAAATTCAAGTTCAGTCAACAAAATCAATAAATTCATTCAATTTAATTGTCCATTTGATGCAATAAAAAGAACAGTATCCAATAAAAAAAAAGAATGCTGAATGTTCAAAAGAAAATCACAAAAGTCTATGCTCTATCAAAATCAATCGTCATTGATCAGCTGCAGGAAACTATCTTCAAGGGTCTTCCTCTTCTGATCTATAGATGCGATGCTGGCGACATCTCTAGTATGAGATTCTTCTAATCTGACTTTCTCAATTCCAATTCTACTCATTCGTTCCTGATTAGTTTGCAGCTCATCGCGAAGTCTGTCCAACTCAGAAGATAGCTGACTGATTTTATCTTCCAATGAAGAATGTGTTGACGCCTCTGCTTCCATCTGGATGTTTAAAACTTTCAATTGTTTAACCTTTTCTTCAGCAGTTAAACACTCCATGTGTTGCTTTCGTTCAGATAAATAAATGTCAACTTCTTTCAGAAATACATCCACACGTTTCATCAAATTAGTTGGATCTGTGCGAAACGACTCGGTAATCACGTTTTGGAGAATTTGATTATTCTCCTCCCACCAAGATCGAATATTGGAAAAGCCATACTTCAAAACATCTTTGAAACATTTTTGAAGGTAATTAGTCATGGCTTCTTGCATAACAGCCTTTAAGTAAGAAGACTCTTGAGTTATCCCAGGAGGAGGACCTGACATGAAAGAACAAATTGGTGCAGCCCTATGATTGATTGTCCTTAAAGCGGGAGCAACAATCAAAGCTAATGAAGGTGGAACAGCTGGAGCTTCTTGATTGACCTCTGAAAGGTTAACTCTTGCGGTCTCAGAATTGACTTCATCTTCATTATTGCAGTCATCTCCATTAAGCAACAAATTGTCTCCATTAATAGTTCTCGGGTCCTTGCAAAGATGGTCCTGGAAATTATAAGCACCATCTAGTCCCTGAAGTGCATCAATTCTCCCATCATTCTCGTCATACTGATCTCGTAAAAAGTTTGGACTCAATGAGAAATCTAGTCCTTCGGGAATATTTGGGAAACCTATAAATAAAAGAAAAAATGAAGGGAGATTTCTTCTTTGAAAAAAAAAAAAAAAAAGGGGGATAGACAAGAACAATGAAGAACATACCTGCATTTCGTGTTCTAGGTGACATGTCTAAAAGTCCACCATCTGAAGGCGTATTCGGGAGACTGATATTATTGACGTTGGAAGTTTCAAAGTCACCTTCTGGAAGACTTGGAACAGTTGGAGGCTGTCTTGGTCTTACTGACCGCTTCCTTCGATGTAGTTGAGAAAGAGGGGCCTGAAATTGAAGTCAGACACATCAAATCAAATACAAGTAGTGCCAAAATATATATATATATATAAAACTCATACATGATCTCCGGAGCTTTCATCTTCTAGAGTTAGAGTCTTTCCAGGAGCATGAGACGTTTGATCTCCAGGACTACTGTCATCTGGAATCGAGATTGCTTCAGCAAGCTTCATTGATGGAACTATAAATTTAATCTTTTTAATGGTTCCTTCAATTTGAAAATTTAATTCCCTCTTGTGAGAAGTCCCTTTAGAAATGACATTTTGAGGGTTTAACCTTTTGGTTATGTCCCTATTAGTCTGCTTCGAAACTGGGTCAAGGATGAAGTCACGACTCTCACTAGAAGATAAAACATGTACTGAAATCTTGGTCATGTTTGGCAATACTTGATTATTCCACCAATCTTGGTATTCTGCATCTACCTGTTGGCGTATACCCTTCGTATACTCTGGAATATGAAATGTAGACCCACTTATCCTCTGAGTCAAAGACAACCAAACGCGATATATGTCACCTGCACTGGTAGCAATATCCAACTTTCTTGGTGAACCGGGGAATTTTTGCCTAAAACCAAGTTGTCTTGCAAATCGGTGAGGGTTATATGCCTCAAGAATGAAAGGGGAGTTTCCTCGACGATAAGAAACAAATCCAGATCGAATACTCATCATAAATTCTGAAGTCTCCACAGACCTTGGTTGGTCATCCACTCGTTTATCGGGATGAGACGATGAGGGAAAAGGATTCCAGCAAAAATCATTGACGTCCATCATTCCACGAATAAGGTCTCGACAATCAAAAACATTTTTCTCCCAAGATTGGAAAGCATTCAAAGTACCAGCGTATCTCCGGATTACAGGACGAGAGTAACTCTGGTCCACATGAGCATAAATACCTCGAACGAAATAAGTTGCAGCCCAAGCATAAAGAAAATGTCCAGGAAACGAATGAGAAATTGAGCCAAGGTCCGGGTTCGACTGATGGTTTGACGTTCGTGTAAGTCCTCTATAAATGCTTGCTAATACAGAAGGAACTAAGCTGTAAGTGTACCTGCCCGCCATCCTAGAAGATGCTTTAAAAGTCCCAACTCTTATATATTCATCCCCAGACGGAAGAACAAAACGACAAAGCCACAGGGAGAGATAAGCTGCTATTTCTAATTCCTCTTCTTCTTCCATAGACAAAGATATCTGTAGGTCGCTCCAATGACTCCGATCCCTGCGGGAAATGTCTCTTGGCTTGTCTATTACCACGGGCCTCCGGATTTCCTTTGAAGCCTTTTGATAACGCCTCTTGAATGGATTTAAATTCATAGCGTTCTTATAATTTTTGTGTTGTCGAGGATTCTGAGCACAATTATTCTCGCGAAACCAAAAATTAATCCATTCTTCGTGGCTGACGCAATCAGATTCAGTTGCATTGGCAATCAATGCGAAAACATTAAAGAGGTACATACAAGACTTGGGAAGGTGGTCCGTCAACTCTGAAAGGCTCGGGACTACTTCTTCATAGTAATGACCCATGATTGAAAGTCCACTTATCTCACGGATGTCCCAAAGAGAGATGCCAATTTCACCACTGGAGGTCACAAAAGTGTTGGTTTCTGGACACCAAACCTCACAAAGAGCCCTGTAGATAGAGTTTGGACGATGATAATCCTTTGTAGCAGAGCTGACTGCAAACGCTAACTCGCGAAGATTCCTCTTGAGTAGAAGTTTTTGGACCCATGAAGACCACTCCCAAAACTTTGGAAGAAATGAAACCTCTCCACGACTGACAAGCGCACCTCCCCATCGTATTTCTTTATTTTCGATCCTATCACAAATTACAGCCCGTGGGATGCACTCCATGCTTTGGGAATGATGAGGCGGAGGATACAAAAAAGGAAGATGGCTGCTAGAATCATTTGACTTAGCAATATCTGAATTCTCGTTACATCCACTTATGATGGACATATGCAACTCTGACAAAGGCTCCAGGAGGTCAGGAGAAGGATCTGTCATTGGCTTATGGATGCTAAGTTTAAGTTCACCTCGTACGCCAGGCTGGGCACGGTACTTCACATCAGTATCTTTGAAACGAAGATAACTTTTGCCTTGATTTTTAAGCTCAATGAGCTCGTGTATATCAGAATACGCTCTACCATTAGAACTTGTTCCAGCCATCCCTGGAAAAAAAAAAAAAAAAAAAAAAAAAAAAAAAAAAGGGAAGAGAAAATTAGCAAAAAAAAAAGGGGGCAGCAAATATTTTAAATTCATTTATTGCCTGAAATTACAAGTCTTCCTAAACATAAAATGGCTTGGACGATCGAAGGAGTTGGTCCTTGATCCCAAATATAAAGTGCCTTGGACGGTCGAAGGAGTCGGTCCTTGGTCCCAAACACAAAGTGCCCTGGACGGTCGAAGGAGTCGGTCCTTGGTCCCAAACACAAAGTGCCCTGGACGGTCGAAGGAGTCGGTCCTTGGTCCCAAACACAAAGTGCCCTGGACGGTCGAAGGAGTCGGTCCTTGGTCCCAAACACAAAGTGCCCTGGACGGTCGAAGGAGTCGGTCCTTGGTCCCAAACACAAAGTGCCCTGGACGGTTGAAGGAGTCGGTCCTTGGTCCCAAACACAAAGTGCCCTGGACGGTCGAAGGAGTCGGTCCTTGGTCCCAAACACATAGTGCCTTGGATGATTAAAGGAGTCGTTCTTTGGTCCTCAACACAAAGTACCTTGGATGGTGAAAGATAACAGTTGCACGAAAAGGTTTGCAAATTTAAATCTGTTCATAAGCAAATACTTTCTGAACTCATAAAATAATTACAGTATGAAAATTTAACCTCTACACCAAGGAAATCTCGAACCTCAAAATTCTTGACTTGCTTCAAAAGTTGAATTCCTAATAATAAAAAAAAAAAAAAAAAAAAAAATTAATTGGTTCGATTTTTGTGAATTACAGAAGCCAGAAAAAAATAATAATAATAATAATAATAATTTTATTATTATTATTATTGATTTTGTGAATTGCAGAAACCAAGAAAATAAGATTAAAAAAAAAAAGTAACAAACAGGATAATGATTACGCATGACCATTTTCAGGTCCAAATTCATTTATCTCATCTTCACCAACTTTCATATAAATCATATGCAGGTAATGATTATGCATAATCCATGCACTAACACAAAAATCAATATTCATGCCCACACACAGTACATGTATTGCATGCAAAAAAAAAAAAAAAATAATAATAATACCTTCAAGGTAATAGTCAACAGAATTAGTGGATAGAATTGATGTTTTTTTTTTTTTTTTTCTCCTCCACCAGATATCTCTTTATGGCACGAACTAATTGAAGAGTTTATAATTGATGGGGTATAAATTGATTATGACTTGTCTCGTTGAAATTCTCAACACAAAGTCAAAGTCCTTATTTGGTGCTGTATTCTACTGCCTTTATTTTTTTTTGAAAAGTTCCAAACTGGAAATTCTTCTGTAGTCAAAAGCCCTTCTTCCGCTTTCTCGATTTTGTTGAAAGAAAGTCTCAAACAAGAAAATTCTTTTATCATCTTTTGCATATGAAATTAATGAAGGGTACAATTTTGATTACATATGGACTCTAAACCAATCGTGTTTTGAATAAAATTTCTTTGTCTACTTCAATTAGGAGTCATTTTTCAAGACTTTTAATTTGAATAAATTTTCTTTGCATACAAGGATAAATTTTAAAAGAGTCCAATTTTGAATAAAACTTCAAATAAATTTCAAATTTAAATTGCTCTGTTTATCTTAAATTGATTGAAGTTGTTCAAAAAAAAAAAAAAAAAAAAAAATGAATTTTTTTTTAAGTTTCAAGGATAAAGCTCCATCCTAAATCAAAATTGTAACATTCCATTTAGTATGAAATACTAATGAGTGTTCAAATTTCAAATCAAATTTCGAAAATCAAATTCAAGATTTATCTTTTTATTTATTTTCATAATAAATAAATAAATAAATCTTGAGGGGGCATTTGTAGACATTAAAAAAATTTATTAATTAATGGATTGGGTCGATTTCAAATTATTAGCCCACCTAAGTCCATTAAAACTAATGTCTATTAAAGCCCACATAAAATAAGTCCATAAAAAGGTCCATCCTACTTTTAAAATTCAATAAATTAAATTAAATTAAATCAAAAAATAAATCATGGGTGGTTACCTTTTTTTTCTATAAATAGGACCAAAGGTCCATGAAAAAGAGAGGGGAGTGAAAAGCTACAGAAAATTTCTCGAGTGCAGAAGAAATTCAAAGCCGGGGGAAGAAAACAAATTCTCTCAAGCCAAGTCCAGAAACACCAAGAAGATCAAAATCTTCTTCAAATTCAAAGAAATTCAAGAAGGTCCAAGTCTTCTTCAAATCAAATTCAAGTCCAAGTCCAAATTCAAGTCTCCAAATCCAAGTATCAAACAAGTCAAGTTCTCCATAAATCAAGTCTGCAACAAATTTTGAAGTCCAGGATCCAAGTCACGTGACGCCTCGTCTTCAAGAATCCAGATCATTAATCAGAGGATTTAGCAATATTTGCTGACACAAGAAGATCAATATTCACTGTATTTTCTTAAAAATACAATTTGTAACAATTTCTGTATTTTAATACACGAAACTTGTCGTACAGCTGGAAACAATAGTGAGCTCCTGGGAGGGTTTGCTTTGGATTGTTGCGAAACGTTGGCATTTATTGCATCTCTTGACAAATTGCTGGGCATCCCTTTTCAAGGTTGGCCAAAAGTATCCTTGCCTCAGCACCTTTTGTGCCAGAGACAACCCTCTAGAGTGATTGTCACACATTCCTTCATTATCTCTTGGAGTACATAATTGGCTCTCTCACTGCCTATACATTGGAGAAAAGGCATGGAAAAGCCTCTTTTATACAAAATTTAATCTTGGAAAACAAAGTGTGCAGCTTGCCTTTTGAGCTTTTGTGCTTCCTCTTTATCGGAGGGCAAGATTTGATCTTTCAAGAAGGCTATGATTGGCTCCATCTTTGATGGGGTATCTTCTATCCACATCACTTCCTCATCCTTTGAAATGAAGGACCTCGAAAGGTAATCTATCGGAACCATGGTGATGAGTTCGTAATCCTTGCTACTGGCCAGCTTCGAAGGAGCATCGACCTGGGAATTTTCGTAACGTGGGACTCGTGTCAATTCAAACCTCTTGAAGGTTGGGATTATGGCTAGCACCAGCTTCAAATAAGAAGCCATGGCTTTTATCTTTAACTGAGAAATTGCCATTGACTTGGCTAACAACTAGTTGGGAATCGCTATTGATGAGTAACATTTGCACCTGCATCTCTCTAGCTAACCTGAGGCTGGCAAGGAAGGCCTCATATTCAGCTGCGTTATTGGTGGCCTTAAAGCTGAACCTCATGGCGCAGTTAAGCTTATGTCCTTCTGGACTGATCAGAATCACTCCAGCTCCAGATCCCTTTTTCCTCGAGGAACCATCGACAAAGAGGTTCCAAGTGGGCGGTTCGGCAAGTTCCATCTCCACTTCCATTTCTGGGTTAGGGGTGATTTCTGCCATAAAATGTGCCAAGGCATGCCTTTGATTGCAGTCCTTGTTTTGAACATGATGTTGAACTCACTAAGCTCTACCTCCTATTTGAGTAATCGGACAATAGCTTCTAGCTTCTGTAGTACTTGTTTGAGGGAAAAATTGGTCAGAACCTGTGTGACATGGGCCTGGAAATACGGCCTTAACTTTCAAGAGGCTGTAATGAAGGCTAAAGCCAGCTTCTCCATTTCTAGGTAGCGGACTTCGATCGCGAGTAACTCTTTTCTCACATAGTAGACCGATTTTCATCTCATATGTCTCTTGATTGTTCGACATGCAAATTAGGTAAGAATAAGTCTCTTTCATTTCATTCTCATAGTAGTCGTGCTGAAAGAAGTTTTAATTTGATTCATAGTGATGTGTGGGGTATGTCTCCAGTTATATCTCATGCACATTATAAATACTTTGTTACATTCTTTAATGATTATAGCAAGTATACTTAGATTTATTTTCTTTGTTCTAAATCTGAGGTGTTTTCTGTCTTTCAACAATTTGTTGCTTATGTTGAAACTCAATTTTCTTCCAGTATTAAAATGTTAAGGTCTGATTCAGGAGGAGAATATGTCTCTAAAGTTTCGTGATTTCCTTCATAAAAGAGCATTGTTTCCCAACATTCTTGTCCATATATACCTGAGCAAAATGGTATAGCTGAACGTAAGAATCATCATCTGTTAGATGTTGTTCATACTTTATTACTTGAATCCTCAGGTCCACCTAAATTTTGGGTTGAGGCTTTATCAACGGTAGTCTATTTAATTATTGATTGCCTTCCAGTGTCCTGAAATTTGAAACTCCTTATTATCATCCGCATCATCATCATCTAAACTACATTTTCATGCATACATTTGGTTGTGTTTGCTTTGTTCATTTACCTCCTTATGAACGAAGCAAACTTTCAGCTCAATCTGTTAAATTCGCATTTATAGGCTATAGTGTTTCTCATAAAACGCTATGTTTGTTATGATCCATACTCTAACAGATTTCGTATCTCTCGTCATGCGATTTTCTTCGAAAATCAATATTTCTTTCCTACTCATGTTGAGTATTCACCTAGGATACATACCCTTCCACACTTTGATGAGTTTCCTTCTACTCCTGAACAGTTCAAGCCAGGATTTGTATATAAACCATGCCCAACTTTGCCCCCCATAAACCAGACCCGACATCTGAAGTTGCTTAGATACTGTCTTCCATAAATTAGCTAGATTCGGACACTAATCTTCACTGCTGTACCAGAATTTCTTGTCCTCCTGATAGGTACAAATTTTCTCATACATCTATTCATGCAAATTTGTCATCCATTCTCATTCCTACAAGGTATTTTGAAGTAGTAAAACATGAATGTTGGTGGGAGGCGATGGAAGACAAACTTCATGCACTTAAGAAGAATGATACCTGGGATGTTGTTCCTTGTCCTGAGAATGTTAAAGCCATTTACTCGATCAGACTATGCTATGGTGGGACTTTGAATCGATATAAGGCACTATTGGTTACTCTCGGTAATAGATAAGAGTATGGTATAGATTGTAAGGAGACGTTTGCTCTGGTCGCCAAAATGACCACGGTGTAGATTGTTATTTCTATTGTTGCTTCTCAAGGTTGGCCGCTTCATCAAAAGGATGTCAAAAATACCTTTCTCCACGGAAATCTAAAAGAGGAGGTTTACATAGCACTATCTCCCGGTCTAACCTCCACCTCCACCTCCACCTCTTCCTCGGAAGTCTGTAAGTTGAAGCGCTCATTATATGGACTGAAACAGGCTCAACGGGCCTGGTTTGACAAAATTCGATCTACCTTGCTTCGCTATTCATTTAAGTAGAGTCAGTATAATTCCTCATTGTTACTTTGCAAGAGCTCTATTGGTATTGTACTTTTCCTCGTCTATGTTGATGATATTGTTATCACTGGGATAGACTCTGCTTTGATCATCCGTCTACAATAGCATCTTGAGGACTTATTCACATAAAAGATCTTGGATCTCTTATGTATTTCTTAAGAATGGAGGTTCACATTGATTCCTATAGTATTTTCCTGAATCAACATAAATACACACAAGATTTGATTAAGTTGGCAGGTATTCAGGATTCTTCTAATGTGGATACTCCTCTAGAAGTAATTACAAAGTATTGTAATGAGGAGGGTGATCGTCTCTCTAATCTTATTGTCTTTTACCAACTGGTAGGGAGTCTGAATTATTTGACTATTACGAAGCCCGATATTTCTTTCGCAGTTAAACATGTTAGTAAGTTCATGCATACTCCACGTCATCTCCATCTAGCTGTTGTTCTGCGTATCATTTGCTATCTTCGAGGCACATCTAGTCGTAGATTATTTTTCCTATCCGTTCCTCTTTATATTACTGCCTATAGTGATGCAAATTGAGCTTGTTGTCCAGACACCAGACGATTTGTTTCGAGATGGTGCATGTTTCTTGGTAATTCTTTGATCTCTTGGAAAAGTAAGAAACAAGAACGTGTCTCTAAGTCATCTACTGAATTTGAATCTCAGGCGATGTCTACTGCTTGTTTCGAGATTATCTGGCTTCATGGCCTTCTGGCCGAACTTGATTTTCCCCAATCTACTTATACTCCACTCCATGCTGATAACTCAAGTGCCATTTAGATTACTGCTAATCATGTCTACCATGAGCGAACTAAGTACATTGAAGTGGATTGTCATTCTATTCGAAAGACATTGAATACTCGTGTAATTACTCTTTCTCATATTTCCACTGCTCTTTAGATAGCTAACTTTTTACAAAGGCAATGACCCGACACCGTCATCAATTTCTTATTAGCAAATTGATGCTTCTTGATCGACCATCATCAATTTGAGGGGATGTTAGTAGGAGTTGTAAAGTCTAATTATGGATAATATATGTAGTTAGCATGTAATTACTATATATTACTTTCCTCCTCTCTTTTCTCTTTCTTAGTTTGGCGTGATTATTGTATTGATAGGAGTGATTATTGTAATGGATAATATTTAGCCTTGTAATAAAAAATATTCATGCTATTTAATGGAAGCAACTCTCGCTTGGAGAGGCATTCAAAATCGAAAATCACCATGTTTGACAATATGAACTACAAATGCTTGCTTGCTTTAGTTAAATGTAATGTGATTTTCTTCTCTTAAATAAACAAGTATTCTGGCTGGTGTGTGATGTGAAATTAATTGCTCAGTATTTTCTAAACGCTTCAAGTTGTGAAGTTTTGAAGAGCCCGAGTTTTTGCAAAGTATATAAGCTTTCTACTTGAATCATCAAATGCTTATGTTACGATATAAAAAATGACCATATGCCTTAATTCAGGTTGCTAAGGAAACTGGTGCACTTCAAGCTGCTAAAAGCAAGCTGGAAAAGGAAGTTGAAGAATTAACTTTGCAACTGCAGATAGAGAAAGGCATGAGGGTAATATGTTTGTATTAGATCTATGTTAGATTTGCCTTTCTTGTACAAAATCTCACTCTCAGTAATTATCTGACACTATTAAACGGAAGTTTATAAATGATTAATGCATCTTTGCACATATTAGGTGTTATAAAGTACAATGAAACAAGCAAACTTAGTGAGGATCGATTAAGGCAGGCTTTGGAGATAGAATCAAAGATTATTCAGTTGAAGAATGATATGAAAAGGTTGCTATTATGATGGACTTCAATCCGCTGATCCATTTTAAAATACTAGTAAGCTCTTTCAAGCATGTTATTGCTTTCGCGCTGTTTCATTTTTCTTGTTTTCAAGTGCCCACTAGAGTTCTTTCTATCATGTGTAATTTGTGAAGCCAGAACATTCTATTGACTTTTGATTGTGATTTGACTCTATCTAATTTTAAGCTCAAAGAAAAAAATTTAGATATGGAAACTGGGGACCAGATTCTTCGGCAGCAATCTTTGATAAATTCTGCAGCTGGGAAAATGTTTGGACATTTAACTTCTACAACTCGGGTTAGGACACCTTTGATTATTTCTTTTATTTCCTGTTTCTATTCTTACTCTTTTTTTTTCTTCCAATTCCAGCCTGTAGAGAATGGTCATCAGGTAAGTGAACTATACTATATAGTAACATACTGACATTAAATGTACTCTGTTATAATACAGGCAAAAGTATCGGCTTAATGATGTAGAGTTGTTTGATACATGAACCTCTGAATGCAACTCTATTAAAAAGATTTGGCTCTATATCTGATGACACATTGAGGAGATCCATTATCGAAAGACATCGCGTACGTCATTTTATCTCAGCTTTGTTGTTTTTATTTCTGTTTTGCACCTTTTGCCTTCTTTGGCTTCTGAGAAAAGTTGGGAAAATAGTAAACCAGAAACAATCAATCGTGTCCCACAAAAACATTCATTTTAGCCGTGAGTCATTTGGTATGGTATGTTTGATATGCTAAGTGAGACATTTATTTGTGCTTTCAATAGGACAATCCACCAAAAAATATAAAAGGTGATAAAAGTCTACTTTTACATCCATCACAAGGCACACCAACCATCTTGTTGAAATTCTAAATTTTTTGAAGAACCCAATTCGAAGGTGCGGGCCCAGTTGCAATCACATTCAAAAAATCAAAGAGGTGTCCATCCACTTCTTCCACCGGTACTACATCACTGTCCATTTCTCCCCTTCTTAGTGTCATCAACCCACACCACCAAAGCTTTTTCAGACCTTAAGTCCCTTTCCTATAAAGGCTTTGAATACCTCCTATTGTAAGTGTTCACCACCATATTAGCCAAGTATGTCACCTCATGCTCTTTCACACCTTCAAAGTGAATCCCTACCAGTACATGTCCTGTTTTTTTCCTTATCCGACACTAATCCCTCTACCAGCTAAATCATGTCCATCGCACAGTCTCTAGATTAGCCATAATCGACTCCCCTTCCTTAGACCAATGTTCTACCTCCCGATCTGCTTCAATCCCCGAGTCTTTATCTTTCCTTTCCAACCCCAATACATCGACTCAATCATCATTTACGGAATACGCCGCTTCAGTCTGTGTCTGAGACTTACAATTGGGCTTAAGTATCACCTTCTTTTCTTTAGTTTGGGCCAATTTCGATGATAATTCCTTAGAAATCAAAGTGTCTAATTGTTGCCTGTCGGCTGGAGATTCCTGCACGCCCATCCCACACATACGACAACAAATCAACCTAGAGCCCACTTCAGACTCACTTCCTATTAGTGATGAGAATCACGTAGCAATGATGGCTACGCAACCCACAATGAGATTGTTAAACCCAAGAAAGCCAAAAATAATCCCAATTTTTTATTTGAACAAGAACAATAAACCAAGCAACCAACACAATACAATAATTTTTCGAACTCTTGATTACACAAGCTGTAATTCGTACCCAGTGTTGAACGCCACAAGAATACTCTTGATAAGTTCAAATTTGTTCAAAGAAGAACAAAAAATTGGAAAGCAGTAAAGCCTCTCTATTAATTCAATAATTGTCAAAAGTTCTTACAATGAAAATATGAAATCCTATTTATACTAACCCTAGAAATCTAGTTAAAAACGAAAATAACTCTTAAAACATTACAAAAGATCAATCAAAATAAAAGTCTAGTATAATTAGGTAACTTGTGGAAAAGGAAAAAAATTGGTCTCGAAAATTAACTATGCGGTCGTATAGTGTTAATATATGCTATCGCATAGAAGCCCTTGAAATCACCTTACTGCTCTAAGCAGCTACCCATGTGACTGCATGGCTTGATATGCTATGCGACCGCATAGCTTTGCGGTTTATCCCAGTCTTTGGTCACTTGTAACAAATTGATCCAACTGGTTTTTTCATTCAACCCAAACACGCAACTTGTTGATTTGCTTGTCTTGGTCAATGTTTCGTCCACCGTGGCTTGAACAAGCAATCACATCACCTCTATTACAGGCTTTGCTCTTGAATGTGTCATCAGCCCACCTTCGAAATTCAACGAGTTTCGTCATGGGCTCATCTTCGTTGGGTTCGACTCTTGGATCACATCAACTAGCCTAATTAATTCATCCAAATTCCTTTCAATACCTGGGCACGTACCCTTATTTTAGCAGTATCCCAACCTACCATGTGTACCTCTTGCATTTGCTTCCACCACCTTATGCACCATTAATTGAGGATTACTCACATTAACTACCCTTTCCTTTCGCAGTAGCCCCGTTGAATGGCATTTTGTGAAGCCTATAAGTTTTCCATAACTCTGGCATACGTCATCCCTTGTGGATTTATGTTGTCCACCATCCGTTGTTTGACCTTGTCACCAGCGACAAATGAGTCTACAACTGCCTGAAATACCCGCAAAACTAATGTCCATCACCCTCCATTCACACCTTCTGGTACCATCACAACTTCCTTCCGACGTCTGTCCCCATATTGTGTTATCATTAAGTTCCTACCACGACTATTCGCACAACGTAGCGCCAAAAAATCTCTAGAGAACTC
This sequence comes from Osmanthus fragrans, assembly GCA_019395295.1. Lineage (NCBI taxonomy): Eukaryota > Viridiplantae > Streptophyta > Magnoliopsida > Lamiales > Oleaceae > Osmanthus > Osmanthus fragrans. The sequence goes on along the minus strand of CM033355.1, from coordinate 12,344,081 downwards.
GTTAAAACTAATGACAAAGTCCTCTGGTTACCAGCCACCCTCAACTTATCCACCATATTCACCATCCAAAGTGCTTTAAACCGCTCCATGTAAATTGCATTTGATAACTTCAAGCCCTATTCGATCCACTTAACAGTACCGAAATTGTTAACAGATACTGTAAACTCATTCACTTCTATTCTGAAATAGGAAAACACTATCCTACCGGGCGCACTCACGAACTTATTTTCCCTAATAATGTGCAAACGATGCATCTGATGGTAAAGCAGACAAGCGGGTTGATATGGGATCGTCGGGAGGATATCTTTGATGTACTGACGATGGCACGTGGGCTGCACACATCAGCAAAGCACCATGCCGCCTTCTCCCTGGTAGGGAAAAAACCTGCATGATCTATCGAATTGGCATGTCTGTCGAAAAAATGCCAGATCATGGGAAATCGAGATCACCCCCTTGGCATCTCTCCTGAACTGCTTCATTATTTCTTCTTTTTTCGCCATGGTTGCCGACTTCTAGGTCCTCCATATATACCCTGTAAGGGATGTCTCCGGTCGTTGCATGATTTTGAGCTACGGTGTTAGGGTTTCCACCTAGGCCGTCGCCTGCAAAAGTAGTGTAAGGCCGATATGACAGTCGTTTTGTGGCATAAGGCCGGTTGATATGGGTCATTTGGTGAGAGCCTTAGGGCTGTCGCTGGCGACGACTGGCGTGGGTGGTTTCGTTCTCAGTTTTGGTTAACGACACCTGGAGGGTTATTTTCGAAGTAGTAGAGGTTTGAGGCAAATGGATCCCTTGTCTTCATTGCTGTTTGTTATTGTTATGGAGCCATTCAGTATGGTGCTTGAGAAAGTTGTGGAGGAAGGTTTGATAAGGGGCTTTACGGTTGGACACTTACCGGTTTCCCATTTGCCATTTGCATATGATACACTGATTCCATGTGATGTAGCTAATGAGCAATTCAGGAACTTGCGTCGGTTACTTCTATACTTTAAAGCAGTGTCAGGATTGGAGATTAATTTGAAAAAATCTGAGGCTATTCTAGTGGGAGAGGTTACTAACGTCGATGAGTTGGTCGATATATTGGGTTGTAAGGTTGTGCAGTTGCCTATGTTATATCTTGGGCTCCCTTTAGGGGCAAGTTTAGAAGTAAACATGTTTGGAATGAAATTTTTGAAATGGTAGAGAAGATGTTAGCGGGGTGGAAGCGTATATTCCTTTTGAATGGAGATTGCTTTACTCTCATTAAATCCACTCTCTCTAATTCCCAACTTATTTTTCATCATTGTTTCCTATCCCTATTCATAGGAATGTAAAATACATGATTTTCTCCTATTATTTATTACGATTGTGTGCTAAATCAATGCCAAAATGCACTCATTATGTTCATATTGTGATTTAGGTGGCAAATCAATGGATAAAGCATAATTTGGAGAAAAGAGTGAAAAATGACCAAAATGAAAGAAGACGAAAGTTCAGGGACCTAGTTACAAATAATCCATAGATGAGACGGACGATTGATGAAGATTCAAGAATGTTAGGGATCAATCGGATGAAGAAAGTAGTCAAAGAGATGAAATATAGTCGAAGGATTATCACATATCTACCTTCAGGTGAAAATGTTATGCTCTGGATTTTTAGTCCCTGTTTAAGATCCATTTTTTGAGTAGTATACGATCTAATTAGAAGATGACCTCTCTGACTAAAAGTTGTAGCTCTTTGAGTTAGATTTCCAATAAACTTTGAATCGACTCAATCGGACATCGGAAATGAAAGTTATGATCAAAATACTAAAAGTTGTCTGTCAGAGAAAAACATTATAACGATGCGGTCGCGTAGAACAAAACCCTTGCGACCACATAGAAGCACCCAAGAGCTTGAGGGCTGACAATAGTTGTTCTATGTGACCGCATCCTATGCGGTCGCATAGGTTTAATTTCGGGAAAATCTGCCTATTTTTGGAAAGCAACCAATTCATCTATGGAATGATTCTAAACGCGTTTTCTCGACCAGAGCACCAGAAGTGGGAGATCCATCATCTATCTAATCTCTCATTCATCTTCTTTAGGTTTTTAATTATTTTTCATCATATGTAACTAACTCTTCAAGTCTTGATTGAGGAAAACGAAGCCTTGGAATCATTGAAATTGTGAGATCCTCTTATTATCAGGTTTTTAATTCATTTTTCTAGTATTGAATGTTCTTCTATTCGTATTTCTCATGGTTGAATATTTGACTGCTAGATCTTGATAGTTTTCGTTTATTTCAATCTATTACTGCGTTAATTCTCAAGTCCGTATTTGTTTGATGAACTTAATTTATAAAGCAACTAAGTATTGACGATTTACTACGTTAGGAATTGTTAATCCTTAGGAAGAACGTTTGGCATGATTAAATATATTTTTTTACGATTATATTGTTATGTTCATTGATTTCTCTATCTCCCAATGCAATTGTTGAATTAAATCCTAATGCTTGTTTAGGGTTATTTGATGATTAGGATTAATTGAATTGCTTGAGGTTTGATTAATTATAATTAAGGAGAAATGAGATTTTTAACCAACGATGAATGCTTAGAATATGAATTAGTATTTTTCTCGTGGATCAATGATCAATTATGATATTCCAATGGTGGAGTGGACCTAGATCAAGGTTGGTCTTCTAATTACTTTCATCAATCTAATTTACATTGCTTTCAATTATTTTCTCTACAATCCTAGTAATTACTCACAAAATCCCCCTATAATTGCATACAAAGCACAACACGTTAAATCACACACTCTTCGTGGGATCGACCAGTACTCCCACTACTAAATTAATTTTAGGAGTTAAGAAATTTATTTTTGGGTGCGTACAACAGCACGCCAAATTTTGGCGTCGTTGCCGGGGAGTGGTGCTATTTAATTCATTGTGTTTTGTTTGTTCATTTAGTTTAATTATTTCCAAAAAAATAAAAATAAAAATCTTCATTGTCAATCTTTTTTTTAGGTATTATTATTTTTTTTTTATCACTTTTAGGTAGAATTTTTAATTGTATTCCTTAATTTGGTTTATTTCTAGTTTAATTCTCAGATATTTTCTTTTTAAGATCCCCCTTTAATTGCATATGCCCATAACTCGATTCGCTAATCAAGGTGATTTATAGTTTGATCCAGAAATAAATAGGACTTTGCGGATATTACGGATTGACAACCGGTGGAATCTTGCAGATAACTCCCCAAATCTCGATATCATTTTTGCTAACGATTGAGAATCAGAGGAAGAAGGATCCATGGCTAACAATCGGACTTTGAAGGAGCTTGCAGCTCCAGATTTGCATCAACAACCCTTTTGCATTACTTTTCCCACTTTAGATGCAACAACTACTTTTGAACTTAAATTTGGACTAATTCATCTTCTACCTACCTTTCATGGTCTTGCAAGTAAAGATCCACATTAGCATCTGAAGGAATTTCACGTAGTGTGCACAAGTATGAAGCCAACAGGTGTGACTGAGGAGCAAATCAAACTAAGGGATTTCCTGTTCTCTTTGAAGGATTCGGCAAAAGATTGGCTCTACTATCTACCATTAGGAAGTGTCACCACATGGGAAGAGATGAAGAAGATGTTCTTAGGAAAATATTTTCCGACTTCAAGAGCAGTTAACATTTGGAAAGACATTTGTGGTATAAGGTAGGACAGCAGAGAGTCTTTGCATGAATATTGGGAGCAGTTCTGTGCAAGTTGTTCCCATCATCAGATCAGTGAGCAACTTCTCATCAATACTTCTATGAAGGCCTTCTACCCACAGAAATGAGCATGATTGACGCTACAAGTGGGAGAGCTTTGGTGGATAAAACTCCCGAAGGAGCGAGGAACTTGATTGCAAACATGGTAGCCAATTCTCAACAATTTGGCACTAGACTCGACACCCCAACTAAGCATGTTAACAAGGTAAATGTATCATCCTTTGAACAACAAATAGTGAGTCTAACTACTCTTGTACGTCAAATGGCTGTAGGTAATGTGCAAATAGTAAAAACATGTGGGATTTGCTTGGTAGTAGGTCATCTAACAGACTCATGCCCAACGCTTCAAGAGGAATCTGTTGAACAAGTCAATGCAGCAGATGGTTTCCCAGGACAACCACAGAGGAATTATGACCTCTACTCAAACACGTACAACCCAGGATGGAGGGATAATCCAAATATCAACTATGGGAATCTCTAGACAAACCAACTTGTGAGTCAAAACCGGCAGAATTTCCAATAGTTCAAGCAACCATATCCACCTAGACAACAACAGGGCCAATCTTCTAACTCCAGTATACCCTTAGAAGATATTGTTAAGTCTCTTGCAACTAACACTTTACAATTTCAACAGGAGATGAAGGCTAGCATTCAAGGTTTGGAAAATCAAATGGAGCAGATGGCAACCACAATTAGTCGCTTAGAGTCACAAAATTCGGGAAAGCTACCATCTCAAACAGTGGTAAATCCAAAAGAAAATGCAAGCACAATCTTGTTAAGGAACGATAAAGAAGTTGAAATCCCAGTGAAAACAACTCATACACCACTGAGGCCAGAAGAGGAGGAGAAGAATATTGAAGGAAAATTTGTTGCCAATGAAAATGAGATAAGTAAGCGTAAGTTTCCACCCGTCTCCAATTATGAACCGGTACCCCCTTTTCCTCAAGCCTTAGCTAAATCTAGGAAGGATGAACAAAATAAAGATTTATAAGAAACCTTTCGTAGATGCAAAGTTAATCTCCATTTGTTAGCTGCTATTAAACAAATATCTCGATATGCTAAGTTTTTGAAAGAACTATGCACTACTAAGCGGAAGCAAAAACTAAAAGGTTGTGAGAAGGTGAAAGTTGGTGAGAATGTATCTGCAGTTTTACAAAGAAAATTGCCTATAAAATGCAAGGATCCAGGTATGTTTACTACCCCTTGCACAATAGGGAACACTAAGTTTGAAAAGGCCATGTTGGATTTAGGGGCCTCGATTAATGCCATGCCATGCCATGCCATACTCGATATATACTTCCTTAAAACTTGGACCTTTGATAAAAACTGGTGTAGTAATTCAGCTGACTGATAGGTCTAATGCATATCCTGAGGGTATAGTGAAGGATGTACTTGTACAGGTTAATAAACTAGTCTTCCCTGTTGATTTTTACTTTCTTGATATAGAAAACGGTGATCATGACACCCTTATCCTATTAGGAAGACCATTCTTAAAAACATCAAAAACTAAGATTGACGTTCATAGTGGTACACTTACTATGGAATTCGATGGTGACATTATCACATTCAATATTTATGATGCCATGAGATTTCCTAGTGATGATAACGTTGTCTATTCTATTGATGTAATTGACTATCTAGCACAGAAAGTTTTTGATCTTGATGGACAGGATATATTGCAAGTTGTCATTAGTGATCATCTTGATAAATAGAGTGTAGAGTTAGCCTTAAGCACTGAACTGCAAGAAACTGTTGCAACGTTGAATGAACTCCCAAAGTTACAACACATAGGTAATGCTTCATTTATTGTACTACCAGTTTCAAATGAGAAACCTTTACCTTCTGTTTTGTAGGCTGCAGTTCCAGTTTTGAAGCCTCTGCCAAGTCACCTCAAGTATGTTTTTCTTGGAGATGAAGGGAAGCTACCTGTAATAATTTCAAGCGAACTTACTGTATCATAGGAAGAAAAATTGGTACAAGTTCTTAAGGAACATCGAACGGCGATTGGATGGGCAATTGCGAACATCAAGGGTATAAGTTCATCCACATGCATACATCACATTTTACTCGAGGAACGAGCAAGACCTACTCGTCAACCACAAAGAAGACTGAACCCACCAATGATGGATGTCGTGAAGAAGGAAATCTTCAAGCTTCTAGATGTTGGTATGATCTACCCCATATCGGATAGCAGTTGGGTCAGCCCAGTCCAAGTGGTACCTAAAAAGACCGGGATAACTATTGTACAAAATCAAAACAATGAATTGGTTACCACCCGGGGTTTAAAATGGGTGGCGGGTTTGTATAGACTATAGGAAATTAAACACTGTGACTCGCAAGGACCACTTCCCCTTACCCTTTATTGATTAAATGCTTGAACAGTTACCAGGTCACTCATACTATTGTTTTCTCGATGGTTACTCAAGTTATTTCTAGATTGCAATTGCTCCAAAGGATCAAGAGAAAACAACTTTCACATGTCTATTTGGGACTTTTGCCTACTGTCACATGCCCTTTGGCCTTTGCAATGCTCCAGCCACTTTCCAAAGGTGTATGTTTAGTATATTTTCAGATTACATTGAGCATATCATAGAGGTATTCATGGATGATTTCACCGTCTATGGAAATTCTTTTGAAAGTTATCTGCATAATCTTACACTTGTCCTTCAAAGATGCATAGAAACTAACCTTGTTTTGAACTCTGAAAAATGTCATTTTATGGTCGCACAAGGTATAGTTTTAGGGCATGTGGTTTAATTTAAGGGCATTGAGGTAGATAAGGCTAAAATCGATATAATTCAATCTTTGCCTTACCCTGCAAGTGTGCAGGAAGTTCGCTCTTTTTTTGGACACGCAGGTTTTTATCGTAGGTTTATCAATGATTTCTCCAAAATTGCGCTACCCCTATGCAAACTCTTACAAGAAGAAGTGTCTTTTGACTTTGATGACGCATGCAAAACGGCATTTGACAAGCTGAAAGGATTGTTGACCTCTGCACCGGTGATTCAACCACCTAATTAGAATTCTCCTTTTGAGATAATGTGTGACGCGAGCAACTGTGCAGTGGGCACAGTTTTGGGACAACGAATTGGAAACGCAACCCATGTTATCTACTACGCTTCTAGGACCTTTAATGATGCTTAGAAATTCACTCTACAACTGAAAAAGAACTCTTGAGTGTAGTTTTTACTTTAGAAAAATTTCGTTCTTATTTGCTTGGTACTAATGTCATCATTTATTCCGATCATGTAGTTCTACGTTATCTAATGACGAAAAAGGAGGCAAAGCCAAGATTGATATGATGGATACTTCTTTTGAGCAAATTCAACTTGGAGATGAAAGACAAACGAGGGACAGAAAATAGTGTGGCAGATCATTTAAGCCGTATGACGCATGTAGAAGACGAGCTTCAATTGCAAGAAACATTCCCCGATGAGCAATTATTTTCCACAACTATAATGTTACCATATTATGCACATATTGTTAATTATTTGGTTACTAATAAATTCCCTTCTGATTTGTCCAAAGCTCAAAAAGAGAAGGTCAAGAGTGATGCTAAGTACTATGTATGGGATGACCCATATCTATGGAAACATTGTGCCGATCAAGTAATAAGAATGTACATTCTGGACAGTGAAATTATATCTGTTTTAACCTTCTGTCACTCATACGCTTGTGGAGGTCACTTTGGATAAAAAAGAACAGCGAGAAAGGTATCGGAGTGTGATTTCTATTGGCCATCTCTCTTTCGAGACGCACATCTATTCTGTAAGTCTTGTGCACAATGTCAGAAAATAGGTAGTATCTCCCAGCAAAATGAGATGCCACAAACTCCTATACTTGTTTGTGAAATTTTTTATGTTTGGGGCATCGATTTCATGGGACCGTTCCTACATCTTTCGACTTTGTGTACATTCTCCTTGCTGTTGATTATGTCTCGAAATGGGTGGAAGCTAAGGCCACCCAAACCGATGATTCTAAAGTGGTTGCGAGTTTTCTGAAAACTAATATATTCTATAGATTTGGGATCCCAAGGGCCTTGATCAGTGATCGAGGCACTCATTTCTACAATCGGACCATAGAAGCTTTGTTGAAAAAGTACAATGTAACACACAAGGTGTCGACTGGCTACCATCCACAAACTAGCGGGCAAGCAGAGGTGTCTAATCGAGAAATCAAATTCATTATTGAGAAGACAGTGTGCCCAAATCAGAAAGATTGGAGTCTACATTTAGATGACACTTTATGGGTATGCCGGACCACTTACAAAACACCTATTGGCATGTCACCTTTCGGATTGGTATTTGGAAAACCATGTCACCTTCCAATGGAGCTAGAACACAAAGCCTATTGGGCTATAAAGAATTTCAACATGAAGGTGGATGAGAGTGGTGAACATCGAAAATTGCAACTACAAGAGTTGGAAGAAATTCGCATGAGGCCTATGAGAGTGCAAGAATTTACAAAGAAAAGACGAAGGCTTTCCTTGACAAGATGATATCGAGGAAGGAGTTCACCATTGGTCAACAAGTCCTTCTCTACCATTCACGCCTCCGTCTATTCCCAAGTAAGTTGCATTCTCGTTGGATTGGACCTTTTGTTGATACTAATGTCTTTCCTCATGGCGCAGTTGAAATTCAAAGTCTAGCAACATCCAAAGTGTTCAAGGTGAATGGGCACAGACTTAAACCCTTCTATGAAGGATTCAAAGTGGAGAATTTGTCAACGTTGAATCTTGTGGGTCCAAGTTATGATGATTGAAGAAGCATTCAGTCGGGCCAACGACAGTAAACAGAGGCACTGCTTAGGAGGCAACCTAGTGGGAGTTTGTTCCTTATCTTTCTACTTTAGCTTTTATATTTTAGCTTTCCATGTTCTTTTCTTTGCATTTTAACTTATATTAAGGACAATGTAAGATTTAAGTGTGGGGGGAGGGAATTTCGATTTAGGTTGCATTGCATTTCATTTTAGGTTTGATAATTTCTTTTGCATTAGGTTTGATTTCTCAACATTTCGAAGATGAGAACTTGAGGTTGATTTGTAGTCATATGTGCTAAGTGAGAGTATTCGTTGGACTTTTAAATGACTCATGACATAATTGAATAAATAATCTCCTAACTTAGGGTCAGCTAGTTGAGTTCTTCTCATTGAAGATGGTAGTAATTGAATTGTGTAGACAAAAGCTGGTGAGATTTTGAGCCTTTAGACTGATACATACATAACAGTCTCATTATTTCTTTCATGTGTGATACTCTTCTATGATTTTGCTTCTCTAGAACTTGCCTTTATTCTCTTCAAGATCACATCGACACATGCATGCATGAATGTGATTAAGGCCATTTTTGTTACATAAGATTAACTACATTAACCAAATAGCCTACCTTGTAATTAATTTTCCTTTTGAAAAACCCCTTTGAGCCTATTTGTCTTTTCTTTGCTAAACCCACGTTATAAACTTTAATATCCAAAAAAAAAAATATCTTTACCCAAGCCTTAAAGCTAGTGGAGTATTGTTTGTTACTATGAATGTTGGGTGTGTCAAAAAGTAAGTGTGGGAGTGTCAATATCTATGGTGGCACTATGATTGGTGAAGTGGAACATGTCTTTATGTCAAATTCACAAAATTCCATAGTTGTGGTACATTAAAAAAAAATTGGAGAGAATTGATCTTTATGCTATAAAATATCTATATTCGTTATTCCTCCTGATATTCGAAGAAAAAGGTCGATTGTGTTGAATTCATGAAAATCGAGAAGTCATTATTTGGAGTGATTGGGTCTTACGTGTTCCATCTATGTTGAGTTGAGTTAATTATCTTTACTCCACTGGATTTTTAAGGCTTCTTAGTCACTTATTTGAATATTTTTCACACCTTAACCGTAAGCCACGTTACAACCCTGAAAAGACCTTTTGATTTGTGCAGAGTATGTGATCTAAGTGGTGGCAAATGAGAACATATGCAAGCTTATGGTAGAACATTTTCATTGGAATGATTTTGAACGAAACACTCACCCTATTTTAAACACATGAGAGTGGAGTGATCATATAATATCTATGAGGTTCTACCTATTTGGTTTACTCCATCTTCATTTGGGAATACTTGCGAGTTGATTATAGGTTGTGGGAAAGTTTGTTCATGAAACGTTATGCATTTTTGAATACCAAATTTGGTTATTTTTTGGGAAATTGAAAATTTGAGTTTTGCCCGAGGACAAGCAAAAGCTAAGTGTGGGGAAATTTTATAGGAATGTAAAATGTATGATTTTCTCCCATTATTTATTATGCTTGTGTGCTAAATTAATGCCAAAATGCACTCATTATGTCCATATTGTGATTTAGGTGGCAAGTCAATAGATAAAGCGTAATTTGGAGGAAAACAGTGAAAAATGACCAAAATGAAATAAGACGAAAGTTCAGAGACCAAGTTGTAAATAATTCATAGATGAGATGGACGATTGATGAATATTCAAGAATGTTAGGGATCAATCGAATGAAGAAAGAAGTCAAAGAGATGAAATATGGTCGAAACATTATCACATATCAACCTTCAGGCGAAAATGTTATGCTCTGGATTTTTAGTCCCTGCTTGAGATCCATTTTTGGAGTAGCAAACAATCGAATTGGAAGATGACTTATGAATAAAGGTTGTATATCTTTGAGTTATCTTTCCAGTGCACTTCGAATCGACTTAATCGGACATCGAAACGAAAATTATGACCAAAATACTGAAAGTTGTCCGGCTGAGAAAAACTTTATAACGATGCGGTCGCATAAAACAAAACCCTTGCGACCGCATAGAAGCACCCGAGAGCGTGAGGGCTGACAATAGTTTTTCTATGCGACCGACTATGCGGTCGCATAGGTTTAATTTCGAGAAAATCTACCTATTTTTGGAAAGCAACCAATTAATCTATGGAATGATTCTAAACGCGTTTTCTCAACCAAAAACTCAACCAGAGCACCAGAATTGGGGGATCCATCATCTATCTAATCTCTCCTTCATCTCCTTTAGATTTTTAATTGTTTTTCATCATTTGTAACTAACTCTTCAAGTCTTGATCGAGAAAAACGAAGCCTTGGAATCATTAAAATTGTGAGATCCACTTATTATCAGGTTTTTAATTCATATTTTCTAGTATTAAATGTTCTTCTATTCATATTTCTCATGGTTGAATATTTGAATGCTAGATCTTGATAGTTTTCGTTTATTTCAATCTATTACTGTGTTAATTTTCAAATACGAATTTGTTTGATGAATTTAATTTATGAAGCTAAGTATTGACGAATTACTACGTTAAGAATTGTTAGTCCTTAAAAAGAACGTTTGTCATGATTAAATATAATTTTCTGTGATTATATTGTTATGTTCATTTATTTCTCTATCTCCCAATGCAATTGTTGAATTAAATCTTAATGCTTGTTTAGGGTTATTTGATAATTAGGATTAATTGAATTGCTTGAGGTTTGATTAATTATAATTAAGGAGAAATAGGATTTTTAACCAACGATGAATGTTTAGAATATGAATTATTATTTTTTTCGTGGATCAATGATCCATTATGATATTCCAATGGTGCAGTGGACTTAGATCAAGGTTAGTCTTCTAATTACTTTCATCAATCTAATTTACATTGCTTTTAATTATTTTCTCTACAATCCTAGTAATTTACTCACAAAATCCCCCCTATAATTGCATGCAAAGTATAATACGTTAAATCACACACTCTTCGTGGATCGACCCTTACTCCCACTACTACATTAATTGACGCGAACCCGGTTAGCACGAACGCTATCGAACCCACAAGAGAATGAACCGGATCCCAAGAACGCCCAAATACGACCAAGGTTTAGGATTTAACCTCTAAACGTTGAACCAAACAACCGAAGGTATATTAAACCAACGACCTCTTGATCACAAAGTCTCGAAATCTCACCCGGATAGTTTTGGATTTTGAACCCAACAATATGAAACAAGTAACCCAAAGATAACGACGATACAATGAACCCCTTGCTCACAAATTGAAGAACCCACGACCCGATATTTTGAACGCCACAAATATTCAACATATTTGATAAGTTCGATTGTTTGAAGCCAAGCTTCGAAAGAGAAAAATCTCCATTAATTTAATTCATCAAAGTTCTTAAAAGTTTTGACAATGAAGAATATAAATCCTATTTATACTAAAACAATAAATCCTAGGAATATGGAAAATACGAAATTCTAGAGTCCTAGAATATAGAAAATACCAAAAATAAGAATTGTAGTTAAAATAAACAATCTCGCCAAAATTAGAAAATTCGCCCCAAAATTTGTACCAAGCGGTCGCTTGGTTATGTTCCAAGCGGTAGCTTGGAAGACCAACTTTTCTCCAGATTGATTTCGGTAATGGTTGGGCGATAGCTTGGTAATAACCCTAAGCGACCGCTTAGGGTTCCCGGTGGCCCTTCGGACAGCCTTCAGCAATTTGGTCATAACTTTCTCTACCGACGTCCGATTGATGTGATTCAAAGTGAATTGGAAAGATTACTTAAAGATCTACAACTTTCCTTCAGATATAAACTTTCAATTCGATCATTTACCATGTCAAAAATATGTTTCAATATGAGACTGAAAACATTTGCATAACTTTCGTGTTGATCCAATTGATTTCCGGCCTCGACCCAAACATGAAACTTGTTCCTTGGCATGTCAACTTCAACCTTGCGCGCTCCATGGCTCGACCAAGTGATTGCCTACCCCGGATCACATCATTAATTTTAGGAGTTAAGGAATTTATTTTTGGGTGTGTACGACAGCACGCCACCTATTACAGTAGCAAATATATTAGAGACGATTTAAATGGAGTTTCTTTGGGTAGGGTTAGGAGAAGAAAGGAGATTTTGTTTGGTCAATTGGGATGTGGCATGTTCTTCTGTAAGAATGGGGGGCTTGGATTTATGAGCCTTATTCTATTTAACAAGGCTTTATTGGGCAAGTGGCTATGATAATTTGGAGTGGAGAGGGAGAATTTTTGGAGAGAATTCATAAGAGCGAAGTATAGTGTGATGGAGGGAGACTGGTGCTCGGTCAAGGGTTGTGGATCTTATTGGGTGAGTTTGTGGAGGTATATCTGGCAAAGATGGAGTGACTTTCAAGATAAAGTGTGGAATGGTAATAATATCAGATTTTGGGATGATTGTTGGTGTGGAGATCAATCGCAAAAGGCGAGATTTCCTTCTTTGTATCACATTGCTTTGAGCCTTCTGTTATGGTGAATGACGTACTAGCCATACGTAATGGAAGTTACAGCTGTAATATTGTTTTTGAGAGGCGTTTACATGATTTAGAATTGGATGATTATGCGCTGTTTTTTTTACATCCTTGCATGAGGCACACATTCGGGTAGGAGAGGGTGATTGTAGCGGATGGAGGTTGCCACGGGTTTTTTTTTAGTTCACAATTATTTTAGATCCATATTGGGCCTGTGGAGAGTTCATTCCCCTAGAAGATGGTGTGCAAATTGCCTCCATGGGTGGTTCTTTTTATTGTGGACGGAGTGGGTAGTCGTTAACGATGGATAATCTTTGACTAAAATGTTTTTATGTTATAGAGTGGTGTTATATGTGCAAGAGGGATGGGGAGACGATTGACCACTTGTTCATTCATTGTGATGGTGTTCAATGGCTCTGGAACAGTATTCTAGCTTCCCAACATTTGGATTGGGTGTTGCCTAGGTGTATATAAGAGAAATTTCGTGATAAGCATAGTAGGATTGTATGAGATCTTATTCCGGAATGCATGGTATGGTGTGTGTGGAGAAAAGGGAACAACTGCTGTTTTAAAGACCAAACAATAACAATAGAGCAGATCAGAGTATTGTTTTATCTGACTTTGTATACTTAATTTAATGTTGCGGCTACTAATCATATAGGGTTTCCTAACTTCATGTTGTTTCATTCTTGTTTAAATTGATAATACACTTCCCACGTATTATCCTTTGATTAATAAAATTATTTGATTACTTATCAAAAAAATTCAATGATGTGGTCTTTCCCAAAAATAAACAATTGAAAAGAACTATACGTAAGAATATTTCGGGGATTATTCATCCTTCTTTTCTTTAGTGGCCCATTTTAATTATTAATATTTTTATTCCCATCCAATAAAAATGATATTGAAATCCTTGTTCATTCTACTTCTGGGAAATTCAATAGTAGAGTTGATTTTCGACGTTGGTGCCAATCACACAAAAAGATGTATACTACATCTTTTTGTGGAATTGGTTGGGGAGTGGGATGATAATGTACCATGATCCTATTTGGACAAAGATGCATCAATGGTGTTATTTTTTTATTTTTCAAATATTGAAATTGTTTGAAAAATGAGGAAAAACTGACAAATATGGAAGAAAAAAAGGAAGCGGTTTAATGTTTTTCCTCATGTTGCAGCCATTATCCTAAATTTTGGATTGGTAATCCTAGACTGATCTTTTCCCCGGCCTTATGGGTGTTTTCTAATTTTTTCACTACTCGCATTAGCACTTTAATTTTGAATTCATCGACCTAAATTTCAGTACCTTGCTTTTCTTTTTTGTTGCTGGAGAATGTAGATGCTCTTATCAGGTGCATCCCTGAAAATCTTGGGTTCAGTGAAGGAAAACCAGTTGCTGCTTTAACCATAAACAAATGCCTTGTTCACTGGAATCATTTGAAGCTGAAAGAACTAGTCTATTTGATCTTCTTATTCAGATTATAGGTTTTGAAATAGAGGTAGCTTTTCTGAAGATATCAGAAACTAGTTATGCTAATGCATGCAACAATTTTATTGTACACTGTTTGTTCACTGTAGCGCCCAAATTTTATCGATTTAAATTTTGGAGTGTTATCGATATCATTTCATAATTGTACTTGCAGCAGAAATATTTAATTGAGAAATTAAACACTTAATCTATTTGAACATTCAATTATTAAATTAAACAGCAAATCATGAAATAAATAATCATAGTGTCAAGAAAAAAATACAAGAATTTTAACCAAGTTTATTGTTGAGTATTTTTCTAGAAAAGTTTTACTTGGCGAACTCGCACACCGCTTGGCCACCATCCACGTTGACCGATCTATCCTAAAAATATTAAAATTTTGAACGAGTGAGTAATTTAGACTTAGTAGAATACGTGCGTCCAAAATAATATGATATTCTATAAACATAAATCTATAACATTCCATATCATCAAGAACAATCGAAGAACAATCAAATGCTCTAACACATTTCTGTGCAATATTTGAGAAGACTCGAAGAAAATCTCACATTTCATTTCATTAAGACCCGCAGGTCAATTAGCATTTCATGAAATAAATTTTGTAAGAAAAATTATAATATTGCAAGGACATATAACACATTTCTGTGCAATATTTGAGAAGACTCGAAGAAAATCTCACATTTCATTTCATTAAGACCCGCAGGTCAATTAGCATTTCATGAAATAAATTTTGTAAGAAAAATTATAATATTGCAAGGACATATAACACATTTCTGTGCAATATTTGAGAAGACTCGAAGAAAATCTCACATTTCATTTCATTAAGACCCGCAGGTCAATTAGCATTTCATGAAATAAATTTTGTAAGAAAAATTATAATATTGCAAGGACATATCAACTTGCACATAATATCCTACCTCGTTGGACAATGAAAATGTTGTAGATCTTTTGAAAATACGGGTTGCACTTTTTTCACTCAAAATAAAACTTTTAATATGAATATTTGTGGTGTATATTTTATGTTGTGTGTAAGTAGATATATTTCGGGGTGAGAATTCTTTGGACATAATGAGGGTATTTATAGGGCCCGTACCTAGTATCAATATTTTAGTTTTGGTATGATTTGAATAAATGTGCCTTTTTCCACCCCCAAAAAGTCTCAATCCCCAGAAATCAATACAATAAAAAATCATTTATTTTCCTATCGAACAAACACGTGTCAATTATCCTTATGAATTCCCAAAATTTAGCAATTAAAATACAACTAATAAATCAATCCCAACATTTTCCACACAACACGTGGGAGCTATCCTATAATTTCCCAAAATCAAAGCATTTAAATAATATTAAGGTACAAGGTCATGCCAAGCGTTTTGTTCAAAATATAAAATTAAATAATTAACATAAAAATTATAAATTATTACAATGTACATAAATAAAAAATGAATTTTTACAATAGTTGTAAAATTACAAAGAATAAATAAATAAATAAATTTACAGATCGCAATTAAATTCCCATAAATCAGCTGTTAACTTATTCATCCAGTTTTGAATCCATGATTGGTTGATAGAATCAACCTTATAAGCTATACTCAAAAACTCGATGTACTTTATCATGAATATGCCACAATCACCACTGCAATTGAACAATAATGCGTTAGTACCATGATATAAAAACTAAGTTTAAAAGTTAAAAATAAAAATTAACAAACACTTACAATATGGTCTGTCTCGTCGTTGTCGTGTCCTGCACGAAAATCTTCACTACTCTAGCCATCAGGGGAACAATCACAGCTATCGGCTCCAGGATCTGCTCGAGCTGTGTCAAACACGAATGATCGGGGTGTATATATACACAGTCGACTCAACGAAGACGACCTCCAGTGCATTGTAGTGATGGTTCGCACAGACTGGAATGTACATATATGTACAACCAGCCCATGGCCTCGCCCGACCTTCGGCAACATCCCGAAAATCTAATCGGCCAAACAATCCTACACAACGTAGTCGCTACCCATTTGTCGGAACGACTCGTACTCAATGTCAATGACCTGAATGAACTCCATATCAAGATGAGTCGGCTGGAAATGTAAAATGACTTCGAAAGTTGTTCAGCTCGGTCACACAATAGATCCATGGCGAGGTCGATGAGCTGCATCAAGAAAAATAGATAATTACTTCATCTAATAATTGTAAAATTGTGTACATATAATAAATAACAATATTACTAGTTCACTTACATCGTCGGCGAGCCAAGAACCAGAAGTGGTGATGTCATGGAACTAGCTGTAGACGTTCTGAATCGTCTTTCCAGCGATCGTGCAGGTGACCCTAAACATAGAAACAGATAAAATGTTAAACAAATAAATAATGAGTTAGCCTATCGTACTTCAATAAAATCAGACAATACTTACCTGGGCAACCATTTTCTACACTCCGTCTCGAACGCTTTCCATTTGGCGTGATCAACCTCCCTGAACATATTTGGGACTGCTCTATCAATAAAGTTCATCCTCTTGGCCTCGACCGTGTAGGGAGAAACGACGTACTGTGATGGCATCCTCGGTCTCTTGCCAACTACCTGCTCTGGCACATCAACAGCACGCTTCTTACCCTCAGTGATGGTCGGCATCCTTTCTCCCACCTCAACCACCACCTCTTCTGTCCTCCCCTCTACCACCACCACTACCACCTCCATTCTCCGCCATCGGGGTTGCCTTCTCCGTCCTCCCATCCTCTGCCACCTCTCCAATCCCCGTCTGAGGAAATAACCAGCTCGCGAGGTCATCATGTCCCCAGAACTATGAGTGACCCCCCTCTCCGTCTCCCCATCCGTCTCCCTCTCCGCCACGCTCTCTCCCTCTATAAGACATATCATGTCAATGTGTTGCGACCTCCTCCTGAAGATCTGCAACGTGGTCACGCAGCACATAGACATCGTGTGATAGATCATCGACTCTGCCAGTCAACTCTCGTCTCATATCATCACTCTGT
The DNA here is from genome assembly GCA_019395295.1 of Osmanthus fragrans. NCBI lineage: Eukaryota > Viridiplantae > Streptophyta > Magnoliopsida > Lamiales > Oleaceae > Osmanthus > Osmanthus fragrans. Next base: position 12,326,623 of record CM033355.1, on the reverse strand, counting down.
TGAGTTAACTCTCATCGTAGATCAGCAGTCTATCCCGTCAAGTCTCGTCGCAGATCAGCAATCTATCCCGTCAAATCTCATCGCTGCGCGCCGACCTCCTCTGCAATAAATCCAGTCAAACGGGCGTATAGATCATCGCCTTGACTGTGACCATGTGTAGGAGATCTACGGGAGACCTATCTGGATGGGGGTGACGGAAATGCCACAGGCGGAGGGGGTGACCAAGCCATGGGCGGAGGTGATGTCCTCTGCGTAGGTGAAACCCTCGACGAAGGTGATGCCATATGCAGAGGTGATCCTCGATCAACTAGATCGTGCTCCTACACAAATTTCAACAATAAAAATTAATATTTGTTAACTCATAGAAAATGTTGATCAATAAATTATCGTCAGTTCACATACCCTATCTCAGTCCAGGATCGAATCGGTTATCTGGTCGTTCTGAGTGTACAGAATGACTATTTCACGCACAAAACTCTGACCTTCCTCCTCCATCGACGGCGTCAACTCAGTTATTACTTCAAGCTGACTTATTGACGTTTGAATTATTTTAACAAAATGTAGCAAGAGTTTAAACGACATAAAATATAAATTACAAATTTACAATACTTACATTAGGGTCGTCGAAGAGAGCCGATAACTGTTTCCCAGCTGGACAGCCATCCATTCGGGATGATCGCTAGTGATGCATCATAGGGCAACGTGTCTCCAGTCGCTTTGTATAGCAATTACCCAGTAGGGGGACGATCTTATATGCCCAGATCTGCAACATATACAATTATTAGATATAAATTAAGTATAATTTTTTTCGTTACGTTAAATACGTTAAATATTTACCGCACCGCCAGGGGCAATCCATAGATATCGTACTTACGCACTGACTCCTTGGGCTTCGAGTGCGATCTGGTGAAGACTTGGACGGTGTCATCGAAACACCTCTGGCCCCACGGATAGTTGTTGAAGCCATTGATGTCATCGACGATCTCTAAGTAGATAAGATCGATCGTAGTCTTCTTATGGTGACACCACATCACATTCTCCAGGATGCAGACCAATCCTAGCTTCAGTCTGTCTAGCATATGGTCACATCTTCTAACTGCATCAATCAAATGTGACAGAGGCACTGTTCCCTATCCCTCTAAGTATGTGTCGAGCAACATGTTGCTTCTTCGAGTAATGTCATCTCCCGTCATCTTTAGTCCAGTGATCATGGCAAACTCAACAGGAGAAAAACTGTCGACCTTGCCCCATTCACGGCTAAGGCGAAGAGGCTAATGTTCGTAGACAGGACGTACCTCAATCTCTTCCGGGAAGTGGACAATGCCAAGTGGAAAGCATTCGAGTTCGAGTGGAGAATAATGAGACTGGGGTAAGTTATCTATTGTTCACAATATTTCATGTTTATTTTTAATATATTCAATGTTTGTTGCTAACATAAAATTTTGGGTCTCTTTTTCAGAGTTAGTCGTACGGTAGGCGAACAAATCATCTCGGAGTCATACAAGTGGTTCAAGGACATCGTCGACGGCGGGGCTTGGATCGCCGACGATGTAAGTGACATATTCAATTTATTATGTGCTTATTTTTTTTAGGCAATGCATTACAATTCTAATTATTTTTTGGTATTTCTGATATAGCACATCGACGCGGCCATGGACTTATTGCGTAGTTTAACTGAACGACATCCGAGATTATTTCATGTTCCCGGTGGAGTAATACTTAACACGGAGTTTGTACGGGCAGTCAACATAGAGTATCATTCGTGACAACATATGGGTGACACGTACACCGTGCCAGATTACATGCTCGAGTGGGTAATTGAGATATCGCCTAGTGTCGGGGGTAAGACATGGGAGTGGTTTACGCATATGTACATTCGGGTGATCTTGAATCATCACTGCATTGCTGTAGAGATCGTCTCCGCGGACTCCACTATGTATGTTTACGACTCCGATCATTCGTGTATGACACAGGGTCAACTTGAGGAAAATTTGTGGCCGTTGTTGTTTTCGTTCCACTTCTCGCTAAACAGGCCGAAATTACTATGCATAATAAACTGCCATCGTCCGGGACACGACGACGGTGAGGCAAACTATTTCATAATTCTTTGTAATTTTTTAAGTTCATAACTTTTTTCTAATATTATGCGGTATCGAACTAAAACTTTTATTATTCAACTGCAGGGGCGATTGCAGCATCTTCGTTATAAAGTATATTGAATTTTTTAGTATAGGATAAAAGGTTGATCAAATCAACCAATCTTGGAAACAAAATTGGAGGAATAAATTATCGACCGATTTATTTGAGTTTAGTTGTGATCCATAATTATTTATTTTATTTATTGAATAATAAATATTGTATATTTTATAAATAAAATTTGTTTATATGATTATGAAAATTTGTTTATTTTAATTTTGCTCGTATTGCGTCGTATATATAAAAAAAAACACAAAATAACAGACAGATTATTGTGTTTCTTATTTGAATACTGCTCGCACATTCGTCTTTAAATTGAGAAAATACATGAACATATATGAAAATCGACAACATACAATAAACACATAATATATATGAATTAAAAGGAGATTACACATCCATCGTGTTATTATGTAGTAGGATTTGACTTGTACAAAATTGGAGCGTATGTCATGTTGCGCCGCACCTCCGCAATTACGTGATTGAGGAAACTCTCCGGTGGATGGTATCCTAGAAGTACGTCTACGTCCAGAAGTACGCAATCGAACCTCGGGTGGCAACAATTATTCAGTGGAAGAATGTGGTCGGGAACTTCCCACTCGACTTCATTTGGTAGGGGATATGCTGCTCTCCAAAAATCAGCTATATAATAAGGAGTGCATAAGCTGTGCAGTGGAATTCTTCTATGCCTAGTCAATGCGACTGCATGAGCACATGGAGAACTTTCCAACTGAAACTACCTACATGTGCATGTGTTATCATTCAAACTCACGATGTATCTAATATTACGTCCGCATCTCATGGAGAAGCGAAATTGATCCAACGGTTCCACACTTAGCTTTCTCGCTACCTTCAAAGTTTTGAAGAGTTTATCCTTATGAGCCGAGGTCAACGTTGTTGAGCAATTCTGTGATTCTTCACGTCTGTCATGAAACCACAACTGCAGCTTCATCTGAATATTCTCAAGCATTGCAAAAATTGGTAACTCTCAATCCTTCTTGAATAATGAATTGAACGACTCCACATTGTTCGACGTCCTGGAAAATGTGATCGTGCCCAATGTTCAACCTCCATCTCTGTTAGATATTCCCATGCACCATGTGATTTATGTTCTATTTCGATCATGAACTTATCGAACTCTTCAAAACTGTAAACTTCTGCAGCCTTTCTGAACAATGCAACGATGCACTGCCCTGATACTTAGTTTTCAGATTACCTTGTATATGGTACATGCAATAACCATGATGTGCGTCCGAAAAAACTTCAGCTATACCATTTATTATTGACTACCCCCGGTCAGTCACAAATGCAAGGTTCTCGACATCCCCAATAACTTCTCTCAGCTTCGTGAAAAACCAACGCATCGATATATCATGTTCTCCATCGACTATGCCGAACGCAAGAGGGTAAATTTGGATGTTGACATATTGACATGTAGCAATAATCAACTTCTCTTCATATCTAGCTTTCAGGGTTGTACCATCAATTAGAATTAGGGGTTGCATCGCATTTCAAAATCCTCTAATACATTGTCCGAGAGCCATAAACAAGTACTTGAAGCGATTCTAGTCATCGCTCTCAATAAAAAACGCCGAGTCAAGATTAGTTTTCCCCATATTATGGAAATACCTGGCCAATTTGGTATACCTCTCCTCGGTCAATCCCATTAAATCCTCCAATACACATTCTTTAGCCTTCCAGGCCTTTTGATAGCTCATCTCCACCCCATACTCCCGATGCATGTCGTTGATGATATCTACGGGTCTGTAAATAGTCCGTTGGTCCTGAGACCTGTGCATTATCTCTCGCCCAATAAACCATGATCGAGCTTGCCTGTGATCATTTTGATGAATACCCACTTCGTAAGTGTGTTCTCTTGCATACTTGCGAACTACAAAGCACTCATTTGTTTCCATCCTAGTCGCTCTCAAACGCCAACTGCAATTATCGTCTACACAAATAATTGTGCACGTAGATTTGTTTGATTTTTTAACTTTGAACTCAAAATTATGTTTTATTGCAATCTGGAGTACAGCTTCCTACAAATCTCTTTTCGATTGGAACAATTGATCCACATACAAATCTTCATCTTTAGGAACCACACATGAACAATTAGAAGAGCGTGTACGCAGCCCAGCATGTGAACTCCTACTAGACTCATGTCTTTGTCTGGATAAAGCAAGCAAATCCTCATTCGTAAATTTCCTTCCAAACTCGTTGTGTTGAATTTCATCGTGAATTCTGAGTATAACAGTGAGACCGTAATGAGTAGCAACTATCTTTGGAATAACCACATCGTCCTCATGAGCAATCTCAATTGCATCCCAAAAATCATTTACATTACGATCCTCTCCATCAGAGACTTCGTAATCACCCTCGGGGACATTCTTTCTCGATAAAGTTACGCCAATAGGAGTCGACTTTCGGCCTTGGTTCAATTTAATTAGATGCTTCATTTGCACTTCAGAAGTAACTTTCATAGGTGGAATACTCATGGTTGAATGCTTCTGAAATAAAGATGTCAATTCCATATCGTACTGAGAGGGATCGACGTTAAGCATGTTTTGTAATTCTTGATACATTGCCGTAAACGATGTATCATTTATTATAAATATTGCATTAACCTCATCTCCTTCACTCGTCCATTTCCATTTTCATTTCCATTGACCACTTTCAATCTTTTGAAATTCACTGAAGTAACATATTGGGACACATGCTGATGATGTCATATCTGCATTGTAAATTTTCATATTAATACACGTGAAAACATGAAAAAAAATTCGTATACAGACAAGCGAATCCAGACAGGCTTAAAAAAATTATAGATACAGAATTTATCTACCATAAAATAACGGTTCAATTTTCTAATTTAACTAAAACGAAATTAAAAATACGTAAATATACTTACCAATTTTGAGTGATGGAAATAAAAAATATTTTCTTGTTCAACCTTTGATGATTTTCTGACTTTTCACGTTCGAAGCAAATGAAAAATGGAAAGATTTTTATTTGTGTGGGGAGTAAATAGATACAGAAAGTGTTTTGGTTTTGAAATTTTAAGTGAAAAATGTTTGGATTTATTTGTAACTTAAAATGGGTATTTTTGTCTTTTAAACATTAACTTATTTTTGTAATTACATAAGATATATAAGGACAATAACGTCATTTTAACATCAAAATGCCATTGTGATAAATGGTAAAATATTCTTGGCCAATGTGGTGAATGACATCTTTGACCTAGTCATTTTTAAAAGTACCCCTTACTTTATTGGGTAATACAAATGGGTTGTACTCATGACAAAAGCAAGAAAAAGAAGTATGAGTAACACCATGTTTGGAATTTGAGGGAAATAGGTAGAAATAGCCTAAATACAAAGTCATATTTCCACTTTGGCCTTTGATAATAGAAACTACCTAAAATACCCTAAGCATAAAAATTACAACCAAGTCACTATAAAATAAAAAAGATTACAATCAAGTCATTACAAATTATTTTAAAACTATAATAAATTAGTTGACTATGGTTGCTAAAAATTATAAACCTAAATTTAAAAGAGGACCATATAAACTTAAAAAAAAAAAAAGAAAAAAAAAAGAGTTGAATTCGAAGATGAAATTAATAAGATAGGATATCAAGAACAATTATATGCATCTCAAAAAATATTAGAATGTTTTAAGGAAAACTTGATAGAAAATTTTGCTAAAGGGATTGTGAGATCTATAATTATAAAAGATATACAAGATATTATAGATAAATTAGAAAAAAGGAAAAAGAATATCTTAAAATATAACATAGCTTTTGAACCAAGTATAGATACAATAACGGATCTTGATATTATAAATTCTCAAACACTATTAGATTTTGAAGAATTAGTTAAAAACCTATAAATGAAAAGACCTATAACAAATATATTACCACAAGAATATAAGAATTTAAAATTTAGATTAGCACTAAGATTTTATATAGCCATAATAAATAATAGATTGACTAAAACAAAGATAAAAAGATTTTTAGAATATTAGATTTTTTGATTTTTTTTCGCTCATAGTAGCACCCCACTCTTTGGTATCAGAGCCAGAGATCATAATTATAATATGATAATAGAAGATTTAGGAAATAAATAGAAAACAATAATGAAAAGATCTAATATAATAGTATTAAAACCTATAATAGTAGAAGAAGTTTTAAAAGTAATACTCATAAAACTAAAAGATGTACCTTTAGAAATAAGGCAAGAGATTATAGAAAAAGTAAAAATAAATATAGTAAACGATTTTATAATATGGGAAACTATCTTAGAAGCAATTGGTTAAATGGAAAATACTACTATAAAATTAGACAAGATAATTGGACAAAATTAATAAAATTAATTATGGGAATTAGAATTAAAAAGATAAATAATTATTATATATTAGAAGAAGAAAAATGATATCATATGTTTTATGAACCTATTTCTATTAAATAAAAAAATAATGATATTAAGCGTAATCAAGGAATTACCTAGAGAAATAAAAGAGCAAATACTACAAAAACTAATTATAGGATCCATAAAAGATAGATATGTATATGATATGATTAATAGAGAATTTGAAAATATCTTATATTATAGAGAAATATATGAATCATAATAGAAATAAAACAAATAGATTTATACAATATATGGAAGAAAGAATTATTCCTTTTAGATATTGTCAAACTGATAATAGAAATTTTCATATCATAACTGAACCTTATTATGAAACATTAACAAGAAGTATGAATAAAATAAAAAAGCATGAAAAGATTTATAAAAAGATATTATTACTTGTCTATCCAAAATTAAAAGAAACACTAGGCTATGAAATAACAAAAATGATAATTTATTACTTTTTAGATAGTGAAAACACTAATATTTGTGATTTAAAATATTTTAATTACTATGATACTCTATATGATTATGATGAAAATGACTTTGATGAAGAAAGTATAAGAAATCTTGAACTTAATGATTAAAGAAATTAAAATCATATATGGAAGAAATTGAAATAAAAGATATTTTAAGCAAAAAATTAAGAAGAGTAAAATTAATAAATTAGCAAATATTAAATGAATTATTAGTTCCAAAAGATATAACAAAATCTCAAGAAAAACAAATATTAAAATTAAAATAAGAAAAATATAAAGAAAGAGCAAATTATTAAGAAAAGTTAAAAGAATTAACAAGTAATGCATTTGCAAAACAAAAATATGATAGAATAATAAAAGATTGTAAAGATACTGATTGTAGAACATACTATTTATGTCAATCAAAGAAAAGATAATAAATTGTTAAAAATGTCAATAAGAGAAATACTAGGCTATGAAATAACAAAAATGATAATTTATTACTTTTTAGATAGTGAAAACACTAATATTTGTGATTTAAAATATTTTAATTACTATGATACTCTATATGATTATGATAAAAATGACTTTGATCAAGAAAGTATAAGAAATCTTGAACTTAATGATTAAAGAAATTAAAATAAAAGATATTTTAAGCAAAAAATTAAGAAGAGTAAAATTAATAAATCATCATATATTAAATGAATTATTAGTTCCAGGAGATATAACAAAATCTCAAGAAAAACAAATATCAAAATTAAAACAAGAAAAATATAAAGAAAGAGCAAATTATTATGAAAAATTAAAAGAATTAACAAGTAATGAATTTGCAAAAAAAAAAATATTGTAGAATAATAAAAGATTGTAAAGATACTGAATGTAGAACATACTACTTATGTCAATCAAAGAAAAGATAATAAATTATTAAAAATGTCAATCAGCGAAATACTAGGCTATGAAATAACAAAAATGATAATATATTACTTTTTAGATAGTGAAAACACTAATATTAGTGATTTAAAATATTTTAATTACTATGATACTCTATATGATTATAATGAAAATGACTTCGATGAAGAAAGTATAAGAATCTTGAACTTAATGATTAAAGAAATTAAAATCATATATAGAAGAAATTGAAATAAAAGATATTTTAAGCAAAAACTTAAGAAGAGTAAAATTAATAAATCATCAAATATTAAATGAATTATTAGTTCCAGGAGATATAACAAAATCTCAAGAAAAACAAATATTAAAATTAAAATAAGAAAAATATAAAGAAAGAGCAAATTATTATGAAAAATTAAAAGAATTAACAAGTAATGAATTTGCAAAACAAAAATATGATAGAGTAATAAAAGATTGTCACTACACTAAAAATGAACATTTGCAACACATAAAAGGCAACATTCGATAAAAAAATGTTGTTAAAGGGATCTATCGCAACATTTTAATAAGTGAATGTTGCTATTGCTTAATATAATTGAGCTTTAACAACATTTTAAAAATAAACGTTATAAAAAGTGCCTTTCGCAACGTTTATTAAACGTTGCGAAAAATTTGATTTTTTGCAACGTTTTTTAAACGTTGCAAATGAGTCTTAAAACATTGCTAAAGACGCTTTTTTAATGTTTTTTTTAATTTAAAAAAAATTGATTTTAAACCCTGAAACAGCCTTCGTTAGTTCATCTTCGTGTTCGCCCTTCCCTCTCCCTCCCTCATCAATCGTTCCACCCCTGCTCCGGAGTCCGAACCAACTCTCCCACCGGCCGCCACCACAGTCCATGGCGCCACCGGCCCACTACTAACACGGTGACAACATCTTCTACTCCAACAACAACTTCTACTCCAGCCTTGCTTCTGCCGACTGTTGAGTGTCAATTCCCATTTCCCAATCCCATGTGCCGTCCGTCTTCTACTCCAAGTCTCCTCCTATTGAAGGCGTGTCACTCTTCCATTTTAGTTCTATTTCTGAAATTTGAATGTGATTTAGGTATACCTTATATCGACGTGATTTTTGAAATCTGTGAATGTGATTTAGGGCTTTGATTTAGGAATTTAGCATTTATGGATTTAGGGATTTCTGATTTAGGGCTTTTATCTGCTTTAGGGCTTTTTAATTAAAAGCTGAAGCCTACCAAGTTAAAGCATCAATTGAGAGCTAAAATTGAGTAAAGTTAATTTGTGAATTGTTTATTCTTCTGAAGTTCTCCCTCCAACAGGATTTTAGATTTCTTCCTATAAATTTCTGAACATCAAAGTAGATAGCACCGCTACAACTGTTTCCCTTTCCTCCATTACAAACAGGCAGATAAAGCTTCAATGCATGATGAAGCCATTGAATATCTCAAGACCCTTCAACTTCAGGTATAGGTAAGGTGAAGCTTTTGAAGTGATCTTCCGTAGTATTTTTCCTTCCCAACTATTGAATGTTCTCCTTTGAGTTGTCTTACTTCCCAATTTTGTTCGTCCAAGCATGGCACGACCTTAATCTTCCGAAGCTGCTTGAAAGTCTTTTTTACTTATGGCTCTAGAGAGAATTATATTATATTGAAAAATGATACAAATGTATTCATTTTAATTAATATTTGTTTGGGTATGATTATTGAAAAATTACAATCCCAGCACACTCCCCTTTGGAAGCAGAGGACGAAGCCCTCGATCTCCTCCTCGACGAGCTCCACCACTCCTCTCGTATAGTCTTTACTTTTAAGTTATTTTACCGAACATTGATTTTTTATTTACTTTATATACTGACAAAATTTGATTTTGCTCAAACCGTTTGTTTGGAATTAATTTCGTGTTGCAGTGAAGTCTTCGATACTGGATAAGGAGTCGGTGCACCGAGTTGTAAGTCTTTTGCTGGAAGCCGAGGCAGCAGTGGAGGAGAGCCCAACAACTAGTGGTTATGGTTTAGCAGCTTCTGCTCTTCGGATAATTCATGCATTTGATTTCCCTAAATTTCATTACGACCCCATGAAGAAGAATTTTCACGAGTACATATTATTATTATTTTATATTTTTGCTCCTATTTTAGTAATTGTGGAAGTTGTATTTATGTGTGTATATCTTTGCTATAATTTTGAAGTAAGGTAGCCACAAGGGTGATGATCTTTCTGTTTGCTTGATTAAAAATTTGAACTTCTGTTGTTCCAGTTAGTTTTTCCTTAATTAGTTTCTTAAGAGTAAGAATTAGGTGTATAGAATATCCACCCGCCAGATTGTACTGATGCCCTAAACCAACTTGGTAAAAAATGAAGTCTTACTATTTTCTGAAAGGGAAATGTTCAACTGTCTTATAGTTCTTGCGCCTTTTTTCATTTATATTTTTAATCAACTTTGGAAGGAACTAAACTTGTTAATGGGTGTCAATAAAAGTTATTAATTTTTGGATGTATTAGATCCATAAATAAAAAGTCTGGGGAGATTTACTAATGACTGTTCTAATAATTTTGGGACTTTTTCTTTCACTCTCTGTAGACATACAGGGAAGCTTCCAATTCACGGCGATGCATACGCCAAAGACACATTATACAGCGATAGGTTTCTCTTGTTGTTTCAGAGGCTTTCTCGTGACCCCATTTTTCTGGGCCAGTTTTTGATACTGACATTTCTGATTACGGAAGCTGTCAGGTACCCCTCCTCTCTCAACTATGTAAACGTAACTCTTATACTATAACGTGTTTTTCTTCTAAAGTTTTGTATACGATTTGGCAGATATCTACAATTCAATCTCTGGTTGGGCAAACAGGAAAAAGATGGGTGATGGGTTTGATAGCTCAACTGGAGGATGGTCATTTCTACTTGGAAGACTTGACTGCAGCTGTTGAAATTGATTTATTCAATGCAATATCCTTTGCTATTTCAGTTCATCATATGTTTTCTTCACTGAGTTTTGATACATACAGGTAGAATGAGTAACTGGGTTTTAACATATTGCAAGCTATTAGGTTTTCCCAGAATCTATTCTGCTGACCAACTGAGAGATAACATAATTCAACAAAGTTCGCTCTTCCAAAACATACTATTTTTGTTTACTCCCTGCTTAATAATTGTGATGTAATTTTTCTAAAGATAGTGGTGCTAACAATTTTGGGACTACAAATAACCTTTTGTTCGTGAAAATAAGTTAATTCATATGCTTTTATTATAATAGAGTATATTCACTCAGAATATCAAGGGTATGGATATGGGTGAATATAAACATCCAGTCATAGAACCCCAGTTTGCTTTAGCCTCCACTAGTATATCCTTACATATCCCTCCTTTATTTTTATTTAGTTGAACAAGCTGTAAGGATTTCAACCGCCCTTAATAGTGACTCCTTGGTGGGTATCCTAAAACAAACTGGTACGATGACTCCTTAGTAGAGCTCCTGATTAATATTTTTTTGGGTATGATAAGTAATATGGTAAAGGAGTTGAATATTACATATCAACGATGTAGGGCAAACCTAATGGGAAAAATATGGTAAAGGAGTTGAATGACGAGTTTTTTATGTTTAGTTAGGTCTATCATCTAGGATTTATGTCAAAATATATGGTTGCCTTGAATAAACTGTTGCATATAATTTAAATCTTATTCTTCTCATCAAAGGCCTAGTGAGATGGTACAGTCTAACAAAGAATACACCGAAGAAGATGTAACAAACCAAGTGATTAAAGGGATCCTATTGGAGTCATTCGGTTCCTCGCATATTTGATGACTAGTCTTCATCCTCTTGCAATAAGTGTGGAATTCCTGTTGAAGCTTACCCTCCTAAAAAAGCTCTTCCCAAGAAAAATTCCAATGGAGATGTTGATCTTTCAGGATTGGCTAGAGATGTAGAAAAATTCTAATGGAGATTTTTACAAATTCTAATGTTGTATTGATCCAAAAATTTGTAATAAAATTATTAATTTTTATGCAATTTCAAAATTTGTTCACAAATTGTCATTTTCAATTTTGCCATTCAATTAACATTAGCTGTATAAATAAAAAAAAAAAAAAAAAATCCCTAGTCACATTTTGCAATGTTTTTTAAACGTTGCAAAAGACTTTTCGCAACGTTTAAAAAAATGTTGCAAAAGATCTTTTGGCAACGTTGAAAAAATGCTGCAAAAGATCCTTTTGCAACGGTGAATAAACGCTGAAAAAGTCTTCTCTCAACAGCGACATCGACCTTCGCAACACACGAAAAATGCTGCAAAAGGTGTTTTTTGGTGTAGTGTGTAAAGATACTGAATGTAGAACATACTACTTATGTCAATCAAAGAAAAGATAATAAATTATTAAAAATGTCAATAAGCGAACATATAGAAGAATTGAAACATTTAATAAGAACATTAATAACTGATGTTCAAAATTTGAAAAAAAAATTAAAAGAAGTAAGAAATGATATAAATATATTAATACTTGAAGCAAGAGAGTTAAAAGAAAATAACAAAAATAAGGACAAGAAAATAGATTAAAAAAAACTTATAGAAAAAGAAATGTTAAGAATAGGAAAGAAACATATTGAACAAGAAAATATAGTAATAGAAACAGGAAGTATGGATGATGAGTTTAAGAAAAATATTTTACCAAAAATATTAGAGGAAGAAGAATCTATTAATAAATCTTTAGGAAAATTAAAGATTAAAGAAAATCAAGAAGAAAAAGATGAATGAAGAATTAGATTTACTTATAGAAAATTTTGATCAATTAAGCTTAGAAAATTTAGAAGAATACCAAGTTCTAATGAATACTGGTGGATGACCTAATTCAGCAGGAACTTCTAAACAAGAGTTATCAGACTTAGAAGAAAGATATGCACCTATGCATAATAAACCATAAAAACAGTTTTATGATAGAATAAGAGATAAACAACCATCTAAAGGAAACAAATATCAAGATAAATTTAAGTTAGATGAAAATTATGATAAACCTATTAATCATGGAGGAACAAAATCTGATTTAGACTGTAAGGTAGATACTAAAAAAGTCTTATTAACTTGGGCAAATTCGATGATATTATTGTTTTTATACAATAAAGATGATACATGGGAAGATACTGAAAGAAGAATAGATTTCTTAATAGCATCCTTCAAAGGAAATATTAGAAACTGGTGGGAATGTATAAGTAGCGATACAAAAACACTAATAAAAAGAAATGCACAAATAAAATAATAAAATTAGATAAACAAGGAACAGAAAAACTAGTAGAATTTATTGCAGTTGAATTTTTAGGAGAAAATTTGATATGATCCGGGCTACGCTCGAAACTATCAAGAATCCGAAGCATGTTGGAGAGAGATTTGAACCAAATCCGAGACTTCAAAGAGTTGATAGAAACTATACATTTACATGTTCAAGCAATGGAGTCCATAATATTGAAGACCACATGCCAAGGAACAAGTTTCATGTTTGGACCGAGGTCGGAAATCAATTGGATCAACACGAAAGTTATGCAATTATTTTCAATCTCATATTGAAACCTTTTTTGACTTGGTCAATGATCGAATTGGAGGATTATGTTTGAAGCACAGTTGTAGCCCTTTAAGTAATCTTTCCAACGCACTTTAAATCGCTTCAATCGGACGTCGGTAGAGAAAGTTATGACCAAAATACTAAAAGCTGTCTGTCGGGTCTGTCCAACCGGACGCGTAAATCCGGACGTCCGGATTGACAGAGAAATTTTTCTGTTTTCGCGTTTTTTCATTATTTTGACAAGAGTTTGTTATTTTTGGTAGTTTCTATATTCTAGGAGTCTAAATTTCATATTTTTCCATATTTCCTTAGTTTAGTATAAATAGGATCTTTATTTTCATTATAAGGGAAAACTTTGATTATGAAATTGATTTGAAAATTTTCTCTCCATGGTTTCTCCATGAATTTACCAAACTTATCAAATATTATGTAATATTTGTAGCGTTCAAAACATCGGGTCGTGAGTTCTTCAATTTGTGAGCAAGGGGTTCATTGCATCATCGAGACTTTGTGATCAAGAGGTTGTTGGTTTAATATACCTTCGGTTGCTTGGTTCAACGTTTAGAAGTTAAATTCTAAACCTTGGTCGTATTTGGACGTTCTTGGGATCTGATCCATTCTCCTGTGGGTTCAATAGCGTCGTGCTAATCGGGTTCGCATCAGGTGGTATCAGAGCTCGGGCTCCAGATTCAGGTTTTATCCTTTTTATTTTGTTTTGAATCTTTTGTTATTGTTCTTGTGTCCAGTAATATTTTTTAGTCTTTGATCCAAAAATTTCAAAAAAAATTTCAAAAGTTTTTTTTGGACTATTTAAAAATCCAAATTAATTTTCATTTATTTTGCTGGTTTTCTATTCAAATTTCCAAGTGTTAAAAAAAATTGAAAAATTCAAAAAAAAATTTGAAAAAAATAAATTTTTTTATAATTTCAGGAATTTCCAGCAGTTTTCAATTTCCTGTTTTTGAGAAAAAAAATTTAAAGGATGTCGAATGATGTGATACGATGGTTTGACCGATTGTTAGAGGATATATGCGATAGAGTTGATAGGCTTGAACGAAGGAGAAGACGTCTTGTTGGAGTTGGTATTGATAAGAGGAATAGGTGTAGAAGGAAAACTAGAGAGCATCGAAGAGAACGTAATGAAATCAAGAAATCGGTAGTGGATGAAACTTGTGTGGTGATGCGTGATCTCCATACTATCAACGTGGATGTTGAGCAGCTACGGGAGATGATTTTTCAAACTAGATGTCATGTCAACAGCAAGGTATGTAGTTTGATTATTGATGGAAGTAGTTGTATTAATATCGTTAGTGCTATGCTTGTCAAGAAACTTGAGTTAGCTACAGTAAATCATTCCAGACCTTATAAATTGTGGTGGTTAGGTGAATGTGAAGAGGTTAGGGTATGTGAGCAAGTGTTGATAAGTTTATCAATTGGGAAGTACCACGATGAGGTATTATGCGATGTAGTTCCTACGTATGGGAGGCATATACTGTTGGGTAGGCAATGACAACATGATAGGAAGGCAAAACATGACGGATTCGAAAATAGGTACAATTTTGCTAAGGATGGGAAGCCTATTATTCTTGCGTCGTTGACACCACAACAAACGTATGAGGATCGACTCAAATTGAGGAGTGAGAAAGAAAGGGAATTGAGAGAAAATGAAAGTAAGAGCGAAAACGATGAGTTGGTGAGCTTGAGAGAAAATAGTGAAGTGGCTAAGTGTGAAGAAAAAAAGAGAAAACCCACAAGAGAGAAAAGAAATGGAGAGTGAAAATGAGAGTAGAGAGATGGTAAAAGAAAGTGAGTCTTCAGAGAAAAAAGAAAAATCAGAAGAGAGCTTGCAAGAAAATAAAAGTAAAGTTGAGAGGGCTTTAGTGAGAACTAACAATTCCCTCCCTAGTTTGTCTATTTCTGTATTGCAGGTTTCTAAAGATTTGATCCATGAAATTAATCAACCTTACCTCAGTTTAAAGAATTCTTTAGTATCGAAGATTGATTTTGTGATTCCTGAAGTTGACTTTGTGATTCCCGAGGAGACGAAGGAGTTTCAAGGATAGTGGAAGGAGTTCATATGCGGGGATTTGAGCAACAAAGATGATCTAATTGAGTTTCTATTGCAATATATACATATCTACAATGTTGATGGGTGCCATGTGTTGATCCTCTGGCATGAAAGGAAAAGATTTCCATTTGATCCAGACAGTACAGTGATAAAACTAGTGGCAGGTTGATTATCCCCTAAGCGATCACAATGCATGGATTCGAGAATGAATCCTTTCGAAGAGAGAGGACATGATATGATCTGGCACATGCCATAATTAGAAGAAACTTTCCTTTTTTTCATAAAGTATTTTATTTTAGCTAGAATTCTTATTTTTGGCAAGTTTGTTATTTTATGACTCTTTGATATCGTATTTTCCATATTTCTTAGGGTTTATTGTTTTAGTATAAATAGAATTTATATTCTTCATTGTAAAAAAAACTTTTCATATGAATAAAAATTGAGGCTTTTCTCTCCATAGTTCTTCAATGAACTTTCGAACTTATCAAATATTTTGATATATTTGTAGCATTCAAACCTAGAACTTATCAAAGAATTAAACACTCTTTGTAGCGTTCGCAAATCGAGGTTCATTGATTTTATAATCAAGAGGTCTTTCAAGCTTCGTTCTTGTTTGGTTGCCTGGTTCAATAATTTTCGGGTCGAAATTCTATCGTCTACAACCTGAATTTGGGCTTTCCCAGCGTTTTCAAATCAATTCCGCGAGCTCCATGAGATCCCCCAACCGGGATTGCACCAAGTGGTATCAGAGCTTAGATCCCAAGATCAAGGTTATATATTTTACTACTTTTGAGTCTTGTGTGTTTTTCTTTCTTTCATTGTTCTTCGTGTTCTTGTGTCCTGTAACAGTTTTAGAGTCTTTGATCCAGAAAAATCTCAAACAAATTTCAAAAATTGTTTTTGTGCTCAATTTGAGTCTAAATCAACTTCCGTCTGTTTCATTGTTATCATAGTCAATTTTTCGAGTTTTGTAAAAAAAAAAAAAAAGTATTGTTCACGAGGGGTACTGTTCACGTCCGAGATTTTTAAAAAAAAAAAAAAATTTATTTTTCGTTTTCTTGAAAATTGTCCAATATCCTATCATCTATCTTAATTCCAAAATCCATTTGTGTTCAATCTAATCCAACTTCAAGAACCACTCTCTTAAATTAAATTATTCACTTATCTAAATTATCCAACTATTCCTTTGTGTCAAAATTCAATTTTGTCAGGTCAAATCCAATTCAAGAACCATTTTCTTGAATCTACCAAAAAAATTCAATCAAAGGTTGTCCAGTTCTTTTGAGTCACATCCCAACTGGAATCGATTCAACATGTTTGAAGGACGGTGTATGAGTTATTATGGATATGGTGTTGATAGGAGTATAAAAATGACAATTCCACAATTTAAAGGTCGGAATGATCCCGAGGCGTACGTGGCATGGGAAAAAAGGTAGAATTGAGGTTTGGGTGCCATGATTATTCCGGGAGAGAGAAAATTAAAGTTAGTTATTAACACTTTTGTGAATTATGCAATTACTTGGTGGGATCAGTTGACGACATCTAGGCGAAGGAATGGTGAGAGGCGTATTGAAATTTGGGGTGAGTTGAGGAATATTATGAGAATTTTTATGCGCCTAATTATTTTTGTAGAAGGGATCGACGTGATTGGGGATTTAGAGAGGAGGCTAGAAGATATAGTGGAGTTGGATATTCAACAGAGGAGAAAACACCAAGTGTGGAACATGTTGGTAATACATCAAGCAGAAAGACTCGGTTGGATTATAAGCTTGAGTTCTCAAAAATTCATGACTTGATCAACTCACAGAATAATCATAAGAAGGAGCAAAGGACTAAGAGAGAAAATTGTGAGGTGGTTACTTGTGCAGACAAAGGAAGAGAGCTACAAAAGAGTGAAAGGGAAGTTGAGCTGCAAAAAGAGAATGAAGAAGAATCTTCGGAGACAAAAGAGGAGTCAGAAGTGATCTTGGAGGAAGGGGAGCGTGAAGTTGAGGAGGAGATGGCGAAAACTAATAATTCCCTCCCTATTTTGAATACTTCTATTTTGCAGGTTAATTAAAAATTATTTCGAGCAAACTATCCCATTGGAATACCACCCGACCCAGGGATTGAGCCTCAAATTGACTATCAAGGTGTAGATGAAAGTAATCGACCCTACACTACTTTGGGTGTAATACTCCGAAATTTTATGCTCGTTTACTTTACTCGTTTAAATTTTTAGGATGATAGTTTAACCTTTCAAAAATTTAGTATGGCCAAGATTATTAATGGTTGCCAAATTTGCATTGGTCAATTTATTAAATGTTTACCAAGACTAGTTTTTAGGGGTTTAGAATAATTGTCAAATTCTACATCTATTTTATTAGTATTATAGATAAACATTATCCTTTGGTTAATACCTAGGTTTCTTGCCTTTATATGAGTGTTGTTTCCTACATTTTTTTTAATTCTTGCAAAATCAGAAAATTCTTTGTAATGGATAAGTGCATGAGATATTTTAATGTTAAGCATTTTTTTTTCTTCCTCCACTTGGCCAAAACATGCACCTTTGTAGTAAATTAATAATCAAGCATGAGGTGTTTGTGCAAGTAGGAGGTGTTCAACTAAGGCACAAGCTAAGTTTAAGTGTTGCATGCATGCATGGAATGGGAATATTGCAAGCACACGTGGAGGCACCAAGTTTTGATTAGTCATCCTACATTAACTCTATAGTCTTGCTTTGCCTCTATATAAATTATTGAGTTCCCTGCCTTTAATTCCTTTCAAGCAACGAATTCTTCATAAAAGAAGAAGGATAGGCAGTAAATACGTCAAGAAAAAAAATGGAAAGGAAGAAAAAGGAAGCAAAGCCTAGCACCCTCAATTCATCTATCAATCGAAATTTCTCCAAGTTTTATTGTAAGATACTTTCTTCGCTTAAGTGGTAGGATTTCATGGTAATATTTATGCTTAAGTTATGCATGAAAACCATAACATGAAAGATGTGGACAAGTCCACAAAGTTATATATCTATGCCTTAGGACAAGTCCGAAGGGCACCGGCAAGCCGGAATGTGCAAGTATGTGTTTGAATGCTTTCTTTTGCATAGTATTAATATGTTAAATCCAAGCATGGTATCTTACTGAGTATTCTTTATACTCATAATAATCTATACTAAATTTTCAGATCCATAAGATGTGATGTTGGTGGAACTCAGTCGACAAAATCGATGATGGGTTAAGGACAAAGTTAATTTGCATCGAAGTTTTGTTTTTGCATGTTTTGTTCGACTGCTTCATATATGTTTTTCCTATGGTATTGTATAAAAATTTGTATAAGACATGATGTAATATGGTACCGGAAGTAAATTAAGTAGTTATGTCTTCCATGTTATGCTAAGAGACATATTTATAGACCCTTTTTTTCCCGAATGACCAAAAGAGGCAGAATCCGGGCAGTTTCTAGATCAACTTCAAAATATTATTTCCAGCCCTATAGACGTCCATTTGAGACTCTAAAACTATACGTTCCTCTTCGAGTTGTCTAAATATGGGCGCAAGAATCACTCAATTTGGATGTATGTGGCCTTATATATGAATTTTTAAACGTTGAAGGGTCAATCTGGATTTTCTGTGCAATACTACACTGTTTTCAATAAAACGTCCATACTATATGATCTCGAAAAATTCTCATATTTTAATCTAGAAAACTACTTGAAATTATCTTTCTAATGTCACAAATTTCATAGAAAACGGAGTTGGGATGAAGTTTATAAAAATAGTTGAACCTACTGCCCCAACCAACCGTGGCTGCACCGAGTCCCCTTGTTGTAAAATAAAAAATTTCACGTCGGCATGCGTTTCTGCTAGCCATTATATTTTATGAAAAATATTTTACCTAATTGAAAATAAGTTTCTAACATATAATACTTCTGTTTAATAGTATTTACATGTGCCAAAAGCATAAGCTATTATTATTAGTACGTGGCCTTCAAAACTTAAGTTCGGGGTGTCACATTGGGAATTTCTTTATTTCCGATAATTGACTTTGTGATTCTCGAGGAGACGACGGAGTTTCAAATGTACTGGAGGAACTTCATATGCAGGGGGTCGAATGAAATTGATGATCCGAAGGGCAACGTAGGAGCATTGGGTTTGAAATTGATTCATGTGCTTAGGCCCACGTAAAACAAGGAGGATATATGGACAGTCATCAGATGGAGTTGTTATTGGAGCACTCTACACTTGCAAGATCAAGCAATCAAGGCGAACATATTTTGATCTATGTGAAGGTTACTGGGAGTTCATGCCGCAACATCTATGGTTGATTGAGGTTGTGCTACAATACATCCATACCTGCAAAATGGATGGGTACCGCGTATTGATCATATGCCATGTGAGGAACAATTTTTCATTTGATCTAGGTGGTGCAGTCATAAGATTTGTAGCATGTTGGTTATTCCCTATGCGATCACAAGGCATGGATTCGAGGACGAATCCTTTCGAAGAGAGAGAGGATGATATGATCCGGGCTAAGCTCGAAACCATCAAGAATCCGAAGCATGTTGGAGAGAGATTTGAGTCAAATCCGAGACTTCAAAAACTTAATAGAAGCTATACATTTACATGTTCAAGCAATGGAGTCCATAATATTGAAGCCCACATGCCAAGGAACAAGTTTCATGTTGGGGTCAAGGTCGGAAATCAATTGGATCAACACGAAAGTTGTGCAATTATTTTTAGTCTCATATTGAAACCAGTTTTTGACCTGGTAAATGATCGAATTGGAGGATTATGTCTGAAGTAAAGTTGTAGCCCTTTAAGTAATCTTTCCAACGCACTTTGAATTGTTTCAATTGGACGTCGGTAGAGAAAGTTATGATCAAAATACTGAAAATTATCTGGTTGGTTTGTCCAACCGGACGCGTAAATTCGGACGTCCGGATTGACAGAGAAATTTTCCTGTTTCCGCATTTTTTCATTATTTTGACAAGAGTTTTGTTATTTTTGGTAGTTTCTATATTCTAGGAGTCTAAATTTCGTATTTTTCCACATTTCCTTAGTTTAGTATAAATATGATCTTTATTTTCATTGTAAGGGAAGACTTTGATTATGAAATGGATTTGAGAATTTTCTCTCCATGAATTTACTGAACTTATCAAATATTATGCAATATTTGTGGTGTTCAAAATATCGGGTCGTGAGTTCTTCAATTTGTGAGCAAGGGGTTTATTGCATCATCGTTATCTTTGGGTTACTTGTTTTATCTTGTTGGGTTCAATATTCAAAAACTATCTGGGTGAGATTTTAAGGCTTTGTGATCTAGAAGTCGCTGGTTTAATATACCTTTGGTTGCTTGGTTCAACGTTTAGAGATTAAATCGTCAAACTTGGTCGTATTTGGGCGTTCTTGGGATTCGATTCATTCTCCGTGGGTTCGATAGCGTTCGTGCTAATCGAGTTCGCATCAAAATTGGATAAGAAATTATAAAGGAGAAGCAATAAGAGAAAAAGATAATGCTAGAGTCAAATTGATAAATTTAACCATATGTGATATATGTAAAATTAAAGAATATACTTATGAATTTAAAAATTATTATTACCTTCAATTTTACAGTAATGAAAATCAAGAAGTATACCAAGATATGTACTATAATAAATTACCAGGTACATGGGGAATATATTTTAAAATAGAATTTGAAAAATCTTTTAGAGATAACATTGAAATACCTAGAACACTAGGATCAAGAATAAAATTTCTATTTGAAAGACTTGCATATATATGTCAACAAAGACAACTATTGAAAAATTTTGCTAGTTAAGATATGGAAAAACCTACACAATGGGGATGTAAACCTGAAAATAGAAGTAATAAAAGAAAATAGAAAAATAGAAAGTTTAAAATTTAGAAATTTTAGAGAAAAATATATAAAACTTAGAAGAAAATATTATAAAAGAAAATACGATCCAAAAAAGCAACAGAATAATAAACCCTATAAAAAATGATAAAAACCAATGTAAATGTTGGAATTGTGGAGAAAAATGACATATAAGTCCATATAGTAATAAGAAAAAAGTCAAAATATTACAAAAGGAATATTTAATAGAGGATGAACTAAGTGAAATATCATATATCGAACAATACTATAACAAAGAAGTATATATAAGTGAAACCAATTCAGAAGATAATGAATTAGAATCTAAATAGAGAAATTGAAGAAATAGATAATGATAAAATAGATATACAAGAATATGAAGGAATAGAAGGTTATGAATTAAAGGTAACCTTTGATAATAATAAATTTAAGAAAATACAAAAATTATCTTTAGATCTAAAAGTAGGAAAATGAGAAGTTTTATATAGGATTTGGAAAAGAGAAA
Organism: Osmanthus fragrans; assembly: GCA_019395295.1. Taxonomy (NCBI): domain Eukaryota; kingdom Viridiplantae; phylum Streptophyta; class Magnoliopsida; order Lamiales; family Oleaceae; genus Osmanthus; species Osmanthus fragrans. The sequence continues at coordinate 12,304,690 of CM033355.1, read as the reverse complement.
AAATAGCAATAAATTAATATCATAAAATCGAGAAAATCATAAAAGTTAGAACAATCCGTGGAACACATAAATTAAACATTTTAACAAAAAACACAGTGGCAAAATTATTAACAAAAATTAATAAAAAACAAAGTGAAAAAATTCAATTTGTCTATTTAGCAGGAATACAAATAATGTTTAAATCCTTATTTAGAGAATGAATAGATTCACATTTAACTGTAAGTTTACATGATGGAAGAATAATAAATTTAAAAGATATTCATCTAGGAACCATAAAAGGAAACTTAACATATCAAAAATTAATATTTACTTGCTATCCAAAATATTGTGTATCATTAAAAGATAAAAGTTTTAATGAAGTATTAGGCTTACATTTCAAGCTACATAGAAATGATATAATGCAATCAGGAGATCAGATTATGACTATAGAAAATAGAGCATTATACACATTTACTAATTCTAATTATGGAAATATCTATTCTAATAAACCATATATAGAAGTCCATAAAGAATGTAAAGATATTAGTAAAATAATGGAACCAAATAGACAAATAAAATTAATCCCAGAAGAATATGATTTAAAATAACAAGGGATAAACCTGAAATAACAGAATTAAGAGAGGAGGAATATTCCGATAATAAAATAACATTTAAAGATGGAAGATTAATTAAAAAAAAAAGTCTTAAACTACCTGATAAAAAATATCTAGGAGAAACCAGTAGTATAAGAGAAATAAAACTTTACAAGAATATTGGAAATATGAAGATAAAAGGAGAATATTTCAATGGAAAAAGATATATAAAGGGATCAAATATACTAATTGATACAGGAGTCAATGAATGTCATATAGCTTCAAATAATAACGAATGATTAATGACTTATAAGATTGAGCCATATGAATACATAAATTTCGATGGTCAATTACATACTATAGAATTAGAAGTCAAAGTACCAATAAAAATAGGAGGAATTAACCTCTTAGTACCATGTTATATAGATGAAAGTATGAATATAAAACCTCATATATTATTAGGAATGAGTTTTTTGAATGGATTAGAGGACTAAAGCATAAAAAGAGAAGTGTTATATATAACTTATAATGGACATACTATATTACGTAAAAAAGGAAATGAATGAATAATCAGATAAGCTTTCCATTGACAGTATATATACAAGTTACTATAGTAGAAACCAATATAACAACCCGTGCCTTAATAAATAAAGGGAGTGATATAACAATATTCAAAAGTTTCTTAATAAAATCATGGAATGAAAATAGTAAGATAAAAATAATGGGAGTAAAAGGAGAAAGTACTCAAATAATTAATAGTGCTGATAAAGTCAATATAATACTTGGAAGTAAACAAAATATATATTTATGATAAATTAGAATGGGATATATTATTAGGAAATGACTTTATACAACAATTTCAATATTATAAACAAAATAATTATATGATAATGTTACAAACATCTTGTGCACACTTATTGAAAATCCAAAGAGAATTTAGACCTTATAGAGTTCAGCCAACCCAACGTGGCGATAGATGGGAGAAAAAATCGATTATGAATAATGAAATAAAAAATAAAAGAATAAATAAAAAAGTCTTTAAAACGGAAATATAAATAAGTATAGAAAAAATCATAGAACAATTAGAAAAAGTTTATGGAGAAAATCCATTATTATTTTGGAAACCATATCACCCTAGAGCCCAAATAAAATTAACAGAAAATGTAATTATAAGAGTAAGATCAATGATTTATACTATACAAGATATACAAGAGTTTAAAACTCAAATAAAAGAATTATTAGAACAAAAACTAATTAGACCCAGTAATGGACCTCATGTTAGTCCAACATTTATGGTCATGAAACATTCTGAGCAGGTTAGAGAAAAATCTAGGATGGTAATAAATTATAAAGAATTAAATAAATATACTAAATCTGATGGATACTTTTTACAAAATAAAGAACTAATAAATATTGCAAAAGGAAAACAATATTATTCTAAATTTGATTGTAAAATCAGGCTTTTGGCAAGTCAAAATGGAAGAAGATAATATACAATATACAACAATTAGTACACTCCAAGGAAAATATGAATGACTAGTAATGCCCTTTGAATTAAAAATGCACCCCAAATATATCAAAGAAAAATGGAAAATATATTTAGGAAATTTAATGAATTCCTAATTGTATATGTCGATGATATATTAATATGCTCTAATAGTAAGAAAGAACGTAAAAATCATTTAATAAAATCTATAAATGAACGTAAGAAAGAAGGAATAGTCATTTCAATGAAGAATGCTATATAGAAAAACAAGAAATTGATTTTCTTGGATTATCATTAGATAAAAGAGGAATAAAATTACAACATCATATATCTAAGAAGATAGAAAGTTTTCCAGATAAATTAGAATCCAAGGAACAAATACAAAAAATTTTAGGATGTTTAAATTATGCTAAAAGATTTATTGAAAATCTTTCAAAAAATAGACATAAAATACAAATTTTACTCAGAATAATTAATACTAAAGGATGGAATGAAAAACATAGAGAAATAGTCAGATAACTTAAGGAGGAATGCAAAAATTTACTAAAATTACGATTACCAGATGGAAAAGATAGTTTGATTGTTAACATTGATGCGCAGATAAATATTAGATAGCAATATTAAAAACAAATTTAAATTAAATATGTAGATATTCAAGTGAAACTTTTAATCAGGCAAAAATAAATTATACTATTCATGAAAAAGAATTACTTGCAATTATTAGATAAATAAAAAAGTTCTCATTATTTTTAGAATTAAACTACTTGTACATAACTATTCATTACCAACTGAATGACATCCACTCACATGTAGTGGGACCCGGGTGAATAAATAATGCAAAAAAAAGGTGGGACCCCCTATTGTGAGTGGATGTCTTCCAGGTGGTAATGAATAGTTTTGTACAAGTAGCATGGTTGTTATTTTTATTATCTAAAAAAATTTATTGTTGAGACTAACAATTCTCAAGTTGCAGGACTTGTTAGAAATAAGTTACCAATGGAACCACAATATAGAAGATTACATAGATGACAAGCATATTTGCCATTTTATATTTTCGATATTATTCATATTCAAGATAAAAATAACTATCTTGCATATTCTTAAGCATGAATGTCGAATTTGGAGATGGATGATATCAAAAATTCATTGATAGACGCCAAACGGTGAATGGAATTCCTCAAGGAGGAAGCTAAAGATATGAAAATAGGAATTGAGCAAATGGCAAAATCACTCCAACAGAATATAAAATTGTTGGTTGATATCTCTATTTCTCATTCCAAATATACCATTGAATTGAGTGAGAGAATTGATGAAATTACTTCACAATTCGAATCACTAAATACCAAACAGGGAATATCAAAAATACAAACAGATACACAGCATGGAAGCATCAGTGGACCCAACAATGTCAAAAGATATACCAAGTCCCAGAAAAATAACCATAAAAAATAGTGATGAACATACAAGGGTTATCAGAATTTGATCTGATAAAGATGATGATACCCTTTTATCAACAAAAGAAGAAGAGTATAGATCTTTTGCCAAAATCGTTTATGAATTGGAAGAAAATGACTCATATTTTATATCATCAGGAGATCATGTTTATCCAAGGTTATTAATTACCAAAGATGCAGACCCTTTCATGGTCAAAATAACAACAGATTATAGATTTTTAAATCTTATCTATCCTAGAAAGGATCTAAAAGAAATTGAAAAATTTGATGAAATGTTCAAATCTGAAGTATCCAAATTTACCAAAAGAAGATCCATATATATATAAAGTTTTATTCAATCAATCCTGAAATTGATAGAATAATATTTTATCCTGCTGAACATATCATAACAATTGGATATGTTAGTCGAGATTTCTAAATTGAAGTTGGCCAAAATGAAAAGACGATACCAAAAATCACCGGGTTATGGATAAAATCTCGAAGAGTTTTTGGAATGAAAGTCCTATATAAAATGGCAAAAAGTTTGTATGATAAAAAATTCAAATGTTTGTGCCAATATGAAGGATGGACTCTTCTCACTAATAATGGAGAAGAAAAATCAACAATTCTTAAAGAATACATTGAAAAATTCGATACTCATCGAATTAATGGAAGTGCTACAATCATACAAGAGGAATGTAAAGCAACAGAATGTCCTACATGTTTCCCATGATAAAAAGATGACAATGATAGAAAGAATAAGCCAATTGATGGATGACCTACCACTACCAAAGAATCTCGTCAGTTGCATGTGAAGACAATGCTGAAAGGACAATGATAGAGGGATAGTGCCCTTGATAAAAGAAGACGTGATATAAAGTAGACATAATTGAGGGGCCAGGAGGCTCTTGATGGAAAGCACAAATAATTGTAAAACGTAAACAATGATGTAAGAGGCCTAATAATTATGCCTCATGTAGTTGTATAAATCTCTGCCTTCGGGCTGGTGGAAAGACAGAATAAGTTGAGCACTTAATCTCTGTGAGAAAGTCAATCAAGTTCTGTCTTTGATTTCAAACTTATATCAACCTCGATATAGACCAATAAAATTCCAATCCTTTCATAAAATATGAGTTTCTAAACCTCTTATCCCATAGATTCTTGATAGATTAAAGAAAAAATTTATTTCTCACTTTAAAAAAAAAAGAGTTTTCTTTATTTAGGACCTGTAGTTCTGATTTTAAGAAACGATTTAGTGAGAGCAAGAAGCTGAAAATAGCAAGGATCCCGTTTTGGCAGAAGGCCATTAAAGGGAGTGATTTACAGATTCAGAGCTCGAAGGTCACTCGATTCTAAAAATAAAGTCAAAGATCAAACTAAGGTAAAACTATTGTTTTTGTTAAATTTAGAAAGAACTCTTCTAAGATCTTAAGAGAATTGTAGGGATTGTTTATTTAAATGTTTGACATTCATCATAATAATTGAATGGTTATTAGTTTAAAATGTCAGGATATACTATTAAAGGATTAGATAATTTATTAAATAGAATGTTAGAAAAAATAGAAGAAATAAATGATATAATTTCTCAAGATAATATAGATATACTATTTGAAGAATATGATAAACTAAGTAAAGAATTAGATGAATATATTACAAATTAATCTAATTTGTTATATCAAAGAATAGATTTATATATTAAAATAAGAAACAGAAGAAATAGAAGATAAAACTAGTTTCTGAAACTATTCTAAAACTAAGGATGTATTTTGTAAATATAAAAATTCATTTCATTTAAGGTAATATAGACTTTTCCATAATAAACTTAAAAGGCACGCCAATTAGAAAAACCTCCCGGAATTTGATCTCATGGCTTAAAGTTGAGTTGTGCTACGTGTACAAGACACTTGACAAAAATGGTTGACAAATGGGTAGGTGATAGAATAATTGCTTAGAGTTTCATATATGTATGACTGTAATCTAGTTGGTTGGTAATTGTATGTGAGATATGAAAACTTTAGTGCTTAAGATATTATTGTCCTCTTCTTCTCGTTGTTTCAATTTTGTTTATATTCGATTTTGGGCAATATGTGACCTGATTAGGATTCGTTTGATAAGCTATTTAAGCAGTCTAAAATTAATTCTGAAATTAAAAATTTATTTTTGATCATATTTGAATAATTTATAAAAATATTGATTAGAAGAACTTTTAGATGAAACTCATTCAATCATATATTGTTAAATTAAAAGTTAATAAAGTTGATGGGTCCCATGAACTGTAGAATAAAAAAGTAAATAAAGAATGTTGGTTTCAAAAATGTGTTATTAAAAATAAAATTTCATCAAACAAGAAACTAATCATATATTCAATCCATATGTGATATATTTTATGATTGTTTGACCAACATTTCATCCATATTGCTTTTTCGAGAATTTTCATAATGAGATTAACCGCAATAAAATAAAACAAAATGCTTTTGAAAATAGAATAGAAAGCCTAAAAAATCAAACATTAATTATTTTTAAATAATGTGAAGATATTAAGTATTAAAGAACACATTATTATGTAGAATGTAAATCTCAAAATAAATATTTTGATATGGTATGCTATAAATAAATTGATTAATATAATTATTTTTACCTCCTAAAAATTGAAATATTTCAAGAATTTTATGAGATTTTGTGACACTTAAAAGTATGTGATAGTTGGTCTTGGAAAAATTATTGCATAGGTCCTTCAGCTATTGTATGATTCATAAGTTGATACTTGATAGTCAATCTTCAAAATTTAGCCATAAACTTTTATATTATAGTTGCACATTTACCACCCAATGATGGGATCTAAATTGTTGCTTGTTTCCATTTTTGAAGGAAAACAAAATTAAACATAGAAAAGTTACATGATTATTGCCTATCCAACACTTCAAGAAGAGTTCGTTTTGGACTTAAATAGAACATTAGACAAGAGTTTAAAAGGTAGAAATTTTGAATATATTTACATTTCAAGTAAGAATGCTTTTAAAAAGTAGGTTATTACATCCAAAGTAACATAATTTTTCAAAATATCAACATCAAAATGGGAATATATGAATTATTATTTTTATTTCCAATGACGTTTCATGGCACTGATATATTATGTTTTAAATGTGTGTAAAAATACATATAAAATTACTAAGAAAGTTGAGATTTAGTGTGATCTCTAATGGAAAATTAGTAAGTACAAAGCCTAAGTTTACTACGTTATGTTAGAAAACGAGTTTTAAAATGTCTTCCACGTCACATTTTAACCGTGGGTCTTAGAAATATCTAGTCATGCCTTTTCCATTGATAAATGGGATTCAGTGACTTAAATTGAAACAAGGTAAAAGTATAATGACCCAATTGGATCAAATATAGTGATCATGGATGAAAATCGAGTTAAAATATCTATCAATTGGGTCAAATATAGTCACCGTGAAAACAATGCAAACAAGGCCAACAAATTGAAGTCAATCAAACTTTATTTTAGAGTTCAATTTGTATCAGAATATTGACATCAAATTTCTATCGTGTTGTTCTTCATGTATCTATTTGTTTTGTTTGATATGAATTTTATGGATCTTATCTTAAGAATTTTCTCCAATATTAAGAACCCAAATATTGCAACTGCCATTTTCAATCTTTATTTTCTTTCAGACATCTATCCCTAATTTTATATCTTGACAATATTGCCTCTAATCTTTCACTTGGCGTTTATGGTTCCTCATGAGGTTTCGTTCAAAAAAAATGTAAGATTTTATATAGGTTAATCTTTGTGTAGGCATGAAAATATAACAATGTTCACGCAATGATTTGCTACCAAAATTGATAGTTTTGAATGGATAATCATTGAAACAGAAGCTTCTAGGAGTCCTTTTTCTTTTTGCAACAACAATGTGGGACCTTAAATGTAATGAAAATTTGTTTCACTTTTCCCATCGAAAAGGGACCTCAAAAACACTTTGCTTTTTTTTTTCTTCTCCTCCTTTTTTTTTATTGTTGTATAAATTTGAAGATTGTAGGATGAGAATCGCACGATGTTAATGTTGAGTCACAAAGACGAACAACCTACAGAAAATAAAAGTTCAGAAATTAAATATTCAACACAAGAGAATCATTTTGGCCTAACCCCAAAGGTTCGGCGACCATTTCTAACGCCTACATCCTCGTCGAAAAAGAAAGTTATGATCAAAATATTGAAGGTTGCTTAGGGATAACACGACGAAAATCGGCCAACGCTGGCTATTTTTGTGTGCGCGCAAGACATCAATTTCATGACCTCGAGAGCAAGTCAACATGCCCGCGCACGTGCCAAGGCCAAATTTTCTATTGATGGGCCAATTTTCTTTCTTAATTCAAACTCTTATTGGTAACAACTTTGGGATGATTTCTTGACCTAAATTTGACCTTTATAAATAAAGAACTTGGGAGAAACATTAGAGAACTCTCTCTTGCCTTTTCATACACAATAATATCATCAAATTCATCAAGAACGAGATGTCAATTCATTATTTTTGGGAGAGAAGATTAGGCCCTAGCAAGAATTGAATGCCAATCAAGAAATTGAGAAATGACTTCAAATCAATATCTTATGTATTCTTTCATGATCTGAGTGATATTTTTTCATTATTCTTTTCATAATTTATTTAAAATTATTCTAGGCTAAATCCCTTATTTGTATTGGATGAGATGAACCCTTTTATTTATTTGTTTTAGATTCAAGACTATTAGTTAAGTTTAATTCTTACGTTTCTTGATTAATTTTGCATATTCATTGCATTATTTAATTGATTGACCATCAATTAGATAATTAGTTGCTTGTTATAGTTTGGGAGTCTCACAATAAGTTTAGAACGTGACAAAATTAACATATTCAAGTGAGTTTGCAGTAAGGGGGAGTTTGTGCATTACACTTGCATTGCATATCATGCACTGAGGGGGAGTATGCGCATTACATTTGTGTTGCACTTCATGCATAGTTATTTGATTTTTTATGTTTGGTGGTATTAATGTGGTTATGGTGTTTTAGTTAGCATTAATATTGCATCTCAAACTAACATGCTTATTTGTTTGATGATTTAGTGAGCTTCTAAGTGCTTTATTATTTATTTCATGTATCACGTGCTTTTACACTGAGTATATGAGTTTTTGATTTCAGGATACATGTTTAACAAAGTGGAAGCTACACTCAGTTGACTCAATTGGACTTGGTAGTTTTGATAGGTTTTATTTGTATTGTATTTGGTTTTGTCACAGAATGTCAAAGGGGGAGTTTGTTAGATTTATATTTTGTATTGACAATTCTGTGACCAAAAAGACCAACTTGAACATTTATAAAAGTTGAGGGACTAAATTGTACAGTTTCATAGTTCATAGGTTAGCGTAGGATTTGGGGTTTTATGTTTAGAACACGAAAGTTTCTCGTCGATTTTTCGCTAGTTGCGCGTTGAACTTGTGCTCGAGCGCGGATAAAGCAGTTCACCCATCGCTCGACATTCGCCCCATGTCACTCGAGCGACAGTTCCTTCGCTCGAGCGAAAGAGCTCCTCACTCGAGTGATATATTTATCTGGTCAACCTATTTTTCGATTCACAAGATTTTTGCTTGACCCATATTTTCTAAACAGTTCAACATATATATTTTGGAGCCGCATTCGTTTCGCCAAAAGAAAAGATGTTGAACATTATTCTCTCAATAGAAAACATCCTACATCAGATCCAAAAAATTCAATCCTTCATCTTATATGCGCCAATCATATTGAAAACATCAAATCCATCAAATCAAACACAAATGTGTCATTCTTCACTTGGTTCTGTCAAGGAGTTGAAGATCAAGGAAGAATATGAAGAACGAGGAGTTCTTGCGTAGATCCACAGGAGATGAACTGTGTGAAGAGTCAGGAGTGGAGTTCGTGTGCTCATTCTAGAAGGATTGCTTTACAAAAAAGAGTCAGGATTGGCATTCGTATGCACATTCCAGGAGACTTACTTCAAACAGGATATCAAAAAACTTGTGTCGTCAACTTTGCTGGTGGTTTATAAGTTTATTGAAAAGTTTATGGTGGATTTTTGACCGGCAAATGGCCTGGAGTTTTTTCCACATTTGGTTTCTCCGTGAACAATTCTCATATTGTTTATTGCTTATTCAAACATAGGAGAAAATTGAATTGTTTGACTAATCACCTAAACATAATTAACTTGTGACTTGTTTATTGTTAATTTTAATTTTAATTTCGCATTTAAACCTAATCACCCCCCTCTAAGTGTAGTTGGGTCGAATATTGTGTTTTTCAAGGTTGAAAATAGGAAAATAATAATTGGGCTTAGTTAATTAGTAGGTAAATGAAATAGGAAAATGAAATATTTTTTTTATCTCAATTAATTAGTTGGCAAATGAAACATGTAAAAACTAAAATAATTTAGCTTGTTTAAAATACAAAATAATAATTTAGCTTGTTTAAAATAAAATAAAAAAATTAGGGACAATTGATTTTTATCGTTCTTCGAATTTTGATCTAGAACCGAAAATCGATCCAAACACGTCGATTCTAGAATCTGATATCCTTTCGGTTATTTAACTTACGAAGAACCACTCGATTCGGTTTAGTTCAATTTGAATCCGATTCAATCCGATTTGGTTCGAAAGCTTTGTCCAATCCATGTGGTGGGGCAAGGCACAATAGGAGGAGCTGCATTGGAAAACAACCAGCAACTACAAATCAATTTGATGAATTTGGCCATATTTTAGTTGTATTTTGTTGACTGTTTTTTCAACAGATTGTAGTTAGCATGTTTTGAACAGTTTCGAAGTTTAGTAGGCTATTTTTTTTTATAAAGATTCAGGTGTTATTATGATTCTACTGGTTTTTGAACAAATTGTAGTTTCTAGTTTTCGAATAGATTAAGCAGTTAAATACAGTGCAAAGTTTACAAATTCTACGGTTGCATTCCACAAACTTTTCTTGGTCTTCTTCTTCCTAAATACACACATAACAATTTCGAAGCAACTCAGCAAAACCAGAAAAACTCAACATAAAACAAATAGTTCAATTTCTATGCTTTACTACCCACATTACAACAAAATGACAAAATAAACCAAAAACCCAGTTTTTAAATTCAAAAGCATTCTTTTGTCTCTACAATTTCAAGACATGTAGTTCGTGTGCATCCTGGATGTTAGCAGACCAGGTATTATCTCCATTAATCGACAACGCGTAGACAGGTCACACCATGAGAAGAATTCACAACCTCCATTTTGTTGTAGATAAAACCAGGTTCCTATCCTAATTCTCTTTCTATTTTCATATATTATAGAGGGATAATTTCTTCATTTTGTCACCATTATTGAGAGTGGGGAGATGAAGAGAAAAAAAAGCCTCTTGGTGATTCTATTCATTTTGGCGTTCAAAATCTCTTTTAACGGAGAAACTAACAGAATTGGATATTATGTAAGGTTTGGCTGATCTGGAAATTTTTGTGCCAAAATAAAAGGTTATAGAGTCAGAGTATTGCCCAAAAAAGTAAAGGTTAGAAGGCATAGTGCACCAGTTACCCAACCATGAATATTCCAAATTAATAATATTTTGTTCGTGGGCAATTTTTTTTTTCCTTTTATATCGTTTGTAATTTATTTCTTTAATTATTATTTTTGTTCTTTTTTTAATTTAAAATGTATAAATTTTAATTATTCATCTTTTCAATTTCTTTTTTAACGGTATAATTTTTTATAATTGCTTTTTAAAAATTTAATTTAATTTTATCTATTTATTTTAATTTTTTATAATATTAATTATAGTTTAATGAATGTCTTTTGAATTTAATTTTTTTTTCAAATTTTTAATTTTGTTGATTTTTTTATACTTTCCTTTTTTAATTTAATTCATCTATTTATTTTAATTTTGTTTCTATGTTTTGTAATTATTGTTTGATTATTCTCTTTGTAATTTCGAAAATCATAAAAATTTTCCTTGTTTTATTTTCCATTTTTAAAATTAATTATTTTTGTTTAATTTTTATTTACTTTCATTTCTTTTAATTCATTATCCGTTAATTCTTGGGTATAGTAGTATACAATTTAATTAGTTATATTTTTTTATATTTTTCTTTATTCTATTATCTTTTGCACAAGATCCTAACATTTGAAATTTTTCATGATGGATTACCATCTTGATGCCACGATGAGATAGATTCCCAGAAAAGTTACTTCGAATTGTAAACTTTGGTAGCTTTATGATGGTATTGGAGTTGCTCAATGATGAGCACATAGATATTTTACGACATTCCTGCCTATGACCCGTCTATCCATTGAGAGATGTACAATTTTCAGGGCAGCTCTTTGATGTATTACTATGTCGGATACATAAATCAGTTGATCTAGGACATGGCCAAGAAGCTAGATTCTTTTTATTTGAGTTTGCTCTCATATTGGACTGAAGTGTATGAGCGAGAAGTGGCGAGGGCCCGTATTTCGAGAAACAAAAGGCTATTGAATGAATATTTTTTGGGAAATCGACTATAATTCTGCCATAGTTAGAAGATGCATTCAAGGCATATGACCATAGTTGGACAAATTGAAGTTGTGCTTGGTGTTTATCCTTGAGAGCGTATCCAGGTATCAACATAAAAAGACATCAATTGACGTCTTTCATTTGGAAGTTGTTGATGATATTGATGCCTTCAACAACTATCCATGGAGAAAGAGATGTTATGAGGATATACTACACGTCTTCAAGAGGGGGCATTCGATGCCCAAGACGGATAATCTCGAGTGTAGGTACGATTCATATAGCTTGTCATTGGCATTACAGGTAAATGTTTAACATAATGAACATTAATTTTTTTTTTATTAAATGTACATATAATAATTGTAAGTGTTGCAGATATAGGTATATGAGGCTTCTCCCACCTTGTCTCGCAGTTGGGCGAAGAGAAAGAAGACGCGCTACCCTCGGATGCATTATTGGCGAGAACATAATAAGCAAAGTGCCAAATATTATCAACTCTCCTCGACGAGTCTGAAGTGAGTATTATACATTTGTGATTTATATTGTCTGTTCTTTCAAAATCTCAATACATGATCATTAACTCGTTGAAATGTCAATATGTCAGCTTGAAGTCCTCACTGAGTTGACAATGTCAATGGAGAATGAGGGTCAATGTTATGTGAGTGAATTATTTATTCCACCTACTCAAGATGATCAATGCATGAGTTCATCCTAGATCGAGATATGGTATGTTAATTGAATATAATTTATTAATTATCATTTTTTGTAATATTTTAATTAAGTTATTAATTTGTAATGTTCTTATTTGTGTAGGAGCGGTGTCCAGTGGATCGATGATCACTTCCACCGAAGAGATCACCTTCGTCGATGAGATCTCATTCTCCCGCATCCAGACACCTTTCCCACCTAGTCAGATTTATTATTCCAAAGATTTGTTTGTACGTCTAACTAGAGTTATAAGGAATGAGATAGGAACGATACAAGAAGAGATAAGGTGCTATGATGAGAAATGAGATGTGAAGTAGCAGAGTTATGACATGATATCAAAATGCTATGAGCCGATTTAGGAGACTTTCATAATGAGATCATAGCGCTACGATGCGATGTGCCATGTCAACGAGGAGTGCCTAAGGGAGATGCGATCCTTTGAATGGAAGCAGTGGCACATATACTGGAGGATATGGTATAATAAGGTATGATGATTTCTTGTGGCCATCAAATGTTGCATTCGAGTCATTTTTTGCATCTATAGAGAAAGAGGTCCTAGTGCTAGAGAGGGTGTCCGTCCCGGGATATAGGGGTGGCCCCAATGGTGATGAAGTCGGTAACCGTTGAGGGGACAGAGGATGTGATGGTGTCCAAGATGGAGGGTGTAATAGAAGATCGTATGATATTTGGGACAAAGAGAGTGGTGGTGCCCGAAACGAAGGGCGTGGGCCCAATATGACGAAGCTGGTGTCCATCTGGCTGATAGAGGATATGATAGTGTTGTGGACAGAGGTGATGACAAAGCCGGTGACCTTCGAGCTAACAAAGGATATGACAGTACCTAGGACGGAGAGGGAGACAGGATTTTACGGTGCCTGGGACAGAGCGAATGATGGAGCCAGTGACTGTCGGAGTGGCAGAGAATGTGATGGAAGAATTGGTGAAGGAGGAGAAGATGCCAAGCATGATGGATGATGTTATTTTTATGCTAAGAGAATGTTAAAGGTGACAAGGGGTAAGAAGCATGCTAATGTGATCCAAGAGCCGAGCCCATCGAAAACGAGCCTAGGTCGAGACCCGTTGACTGTCAAAGGTGGGCCGATAACACGTTTGAGAGCAAAGCATGTAAAAGTGGCGATGAGATTGTTTGCTCAAGCCTCGGTGGACGAAACGTTGACCAAGATAAGCAAATCAACAAGTTTCGTGTTTGAGTTGAAAGAAGAAGTCGTTTGGATCTACTTGTTACAAGCAACGAAGAAGGGAATGAACTGTAAAGCTTGCGGTCGCATAGCATATCAAACCATGCGTTCGCACGGGTAGCTATCGAGAGCAACAAGGTGATTTCAAGGGCTTCTATGCGATCACATAGATTAACAATATGCGATCGCATAGTTAATTTTCGGGGCGGAATTTTTCTTTTTTTGAAAGTTACCTAATTTTGCTAGAACTCTTGTTGTTTGGTAACTTTCTTATTTCTAGGACCTTAATTCCATTTTTACCTAGGTTATTTGATTTAGTATAAATAGTTTTTATTATTTCATTGTTAAGAACTTTTGACAATATTGAATTAATAGAGGTGTTTTATTGCTTTCCAATTCTTTGTTCTTCTTTGAACAAATTCGAACTCATCAAGAGTATTCTTGTGGCGTTCAATATCGGGTGCAAATTATGGAATGTGAAATCAAGAGGTCGACAAATCGTTGTATTGCGTTGGTTTCTTGGTTTATCGTTCTTGGGTCAAATCCAAAATCGAGATTATTTTTTACTTTCTTGGATTCAACAATCTTGTTACAGGTTTCGTAGTCAACGTTGCTACGTGGTTCTCATCAGTTGGTATCAGAGCACAGACTCTAAAATAATCAAGGTTATATCTCTTTATTTTTATTGTTGAGTCTTTGTTTTATTATTTCTTTTAAATTGATCTTTGTGTTCTTTGAGTCCTTCATAAATTTTGAGTCTTTGAACGAAAAATTCCAAAAAAAGAGTTAAAAGTTGTTTTTGGGCTAATCTAGCATCCAAATCAACTTTCGTCTATTTCGCTGGTATTGTAGTTAAAATTTCTAGTAAAAAATTTATTATAAATTTCAAAAATTACTAGCAGTTTTCCAGTTTCAAATTTGTGTAAAAAAAGTGTCCAATTCAATTCAAGAATTACTTTTCTTGAAATTCAATTCGTTACAATTCACAAATTTTTTAATTCTTTTCTTCATTCTTAAGCTCCATTAAGGTTACATTCCACATCCAGTTTGGGATCCACAAGAATATATCCTGGTTGAGTTCACTTTGTTATTTGAAGTACTTGGACGAAAGCACTGAGTGTAAAAAGGCAGAGTGGTGAGATAAATAGAGGGTAAAAGCCAACAACTGAGTGATACACGAGCAAACATTTTGGAGGCAGAAAATATTATAGAATTTAGGATGTTTGACAAATAAGGTTCCAATTCAAGCAGGCAGAAAAACCAATTCAACATTGTTGAAGATGTGATACGACGGTTTGAAATGGTGCTTGAGGATATGAGTGACAGACTTGATTGGCTCAACACATCGGTTACTAATCTTCACAAGGGACAACCAAATATAAGGAGACAGGGTAGGTGGGAGCCTAGGATGGAGATGCTTGATGAGTATGAATACAGTAATGATCTAGATGAGAATGCATCAATGGAGGTTGAAATGCAGAGAATGAGAAATAAAGGAGCTAGGCTTGAACGAAGAGGTAGGAATAACATTGGAGATGAGATAGATGAGAGTATGGGTAACATAAAAATGTCAACTCTACCGTTCAAAGGAATGAGTGACCCGAAAGTTTACCTAGAGTGGGAGAAGAAGGTAAAGTTGATCTTTGAATGCCATAACTACTAGGAGGAGAAGAAGGTAAAGATAGTTGTTCTTGAATTCACCGACTATGCCATAATTTGGTGGGATCAAGGCGGAGGAATCATGAACGACTTGTCAATACTTTGGATGAGCTGAAAGCTATTATACGAAAATGGTTCATGCCTAGTCACTATTATAAGGAGCTCCATCAAAAGTTAAAAAGTTTATACCAGGGGTCGAGGAGTGTGGAAGACTACCTCAAGGAGATGAAAATATTAATGATTAGGGTAAATGTGGAGGAAAATCGGGAAGCTACCATGGCTCGTTTCTTAAACGGGATGAATAGGGACATTGCCAATGTAGTGGAATTGTAGCACTATGTGGAAATAGAAGATATGCAACACGTGACCATGAAGGTGGAGAGATAGTTGAAGAGAAATGGGATAGCTAGTCAACCATTGGGTATTTCGGGTGCTAACTCATCTTGGAAATCAAAGTGGGACAACAATCGAGGAGATAGGGCTGTTTCGAAAGGAAGGGCTAAACTGAGATGAAGGTGCTAGCAGGATAACACCTAAAGCAGAATCACAGTCATTAAGGAATGGTGATATTAAATATTTTAGGTGTTTGAGGCCAAGGTTCATCTTGTTTCATAAAGAAAATTTCAAATTTCTTAACTAAGATATTAATTTTGGTTTCTTTAACTTTACTAGTACCGACATGAGTAATTTCTAGTGCATGCCAAATGTCATATGCGGAATCACATGTGCTAATACAATTGAACCCATTTCTATCTAATGCACAATAAAGTAGGTTCTTGGTTTTAGCATTTAATGACAATTCTCTATTATCATCTTCATCATATTCCTCTCTAGTTTAGGAATAGTTTGATCCAATTTCTCATCAATTTTAATATATTTGGTAGGCACATAAGGACCGTATTCAATAACATTCCAAATATTGTAATCTATAGATTGAATATAAATCATCATCCTAGTCTTCCAATAATTATAATGTGTACCATCAAAGAAGGGATGTCGGTTTATAGAGTGCCCCTCAAGATTTTGAAAATAGGGTTAGCCATTACTCAATATTGTGAAATATCTGAAAATAAGAACTTGGCTCTGATACCAATTGAAAGCTCAAGAATGACTAATCAAGAGGGAGGTGAATGGGTTGTTTAAAAACTTTTTCGAAGAGTTAATCTAAATACAAGCAAGTAGAGGTAAAATAGATGAATTCAAATGGTAAATACAAGTATAAAAACGATAAGTAAAGGGGGGAGAGAATGCAAACGATATAATTGTGGAGGTTTGATCCAAAACAATGATCTACGTCATCTGTTACCAAGCTCTCATGTATGAGCAATGGATTTTCACTATGTTGATTGACTTATGGTGAAATTCAACGCTTTACAACACTTTCGGTGACTTACAAACAAAGATTCCAGATCATTTTACAATGTTGAGCTTTACGGGACCTCAACACAACCCACAATTAAAAGAGAATAAAATTTACAAATGAAATCTTCTTTCTTAAAGAATAATACAGTCAGAATTAAGTATCAAGAGAGAAGTAGGCTAACACTTCAATAAATAACAATGAATTTATCTCAAGTGTTAGAGTAGAAAAACGTTTGTGAGAAAAGTGATTTTCAATAATTTGATTCACTCAAAAAGTCTTTCAAGAAATAAATGATTTGATCTTTTGAAGAATGAAAAGTAAAGTAGTTGGAATCAATAATGCCTCACTTTAATGCTCTTAGAAAGATTGTTGGTAAATGAAAGGTGAAGTGGTATTTATAACAGTGAATCCGCCAGGACTTCCGTTGATCCAAACGAGTAATTCGAACGTCTGAATTTGAACCGGATAGTGTAGAAGCAATTGTTACACGTTAGAATTAGAACAGTAGAAAAATTTACAGTCAGGGACATTCAAACGTCCAGATAGACAGAATGTCCCCGGAGGCTTTCTTTCTTAATAATTTTGATTAATTGTAGGCTTTTGAAAAACTTTTTCACTTAATTTTTCAAGATAAGTGATTTTGAAAAATTTTGATCGTCGAGTTGAAATACTAATCGTTTGAAAATAATTTGTATACATTCGTTTTTGTAACGTGAATCTTTCTTGTGCATAAAAATTATTTTTGAACTATTTCGATTTACTGCCAAGAATTAAAGTGTTTTTACCTTTACATACAAATTCAAAGCATCTATGTCTAATGTCTTGATATTTGACGTTTGACATTTTCTTCAAAACAATTTGACGTAAGTGCTCCGTTTTTGCCTTTACGTCTATTAATTTCCAAATTTATTTTCATGTCGATTGTCAATTGCAAGTCTCTTGCTCTTGATCAATTTTGCAATAATCACTATAAACACTTGAATTCAATTTGTTAGAAATAAATACAACTTGCTTGTGATAATCAAAATTAGAAGTCAACCATAGTTCAACAGTAGCATATCGACATGGTTATGGAAATGTTGCGTGATTGGGCTCGAAGACACTCGAGATTAGGGGTGAACACGGTTCGATTTAGACGGTTTGTGCTATATTTTCAACTCAAATCATTTCATGTAGTTTGTAATTTTTTCAAACCAAACCAAACCATTTTATTTTTCGAACCAAACCAAATCAAACCATAATTTACGGTTTGGTTCGGTTTTAATCCGCGGTTTATCCATCGATATTAT
This sequence comes from Osmanthus fragrans, assembly GCA_019395295.1. NCBI lineage: Eukaryota > Viridiplantae > Streptophyta > Magnoliopsida > Lamiales > Oleaceae > Osmanthus > Osmanthus fragrans. The sequence continues at coordinate 12,286,463 of CM033355.1, read as the reverse complement.
AATAATATATTTAAAACAAGTTAACATATAAGTTTAAACGAGAACTAATAATGTTAAATATTAAATACATTCATATTTACCATGAAACCCATGAATAAATTATTTTCAAAGTAGGTTGCTAAAAAATGTTAATAGAACAAATATATCTTCATTTTTATTTTCCTTTTTTGTTTATTTTTCATAATGCTACATAACGATTGGTAAATGTAGAGTCACATTCTGCTATTATAGTTTGATTCCTTTCGTTTTGCTAGTGAGACGTTAAACAATGATTGAACATTATATGTTTAGACGTACAAAGATTGATAGAGTTCAGGCTTACTGAGAATTGATAAATTTCATTATTTAACTACTTTATGGAGTAGAATGTAGTAGTACTAGTACTGGCTAGGAAATTTTGACATTTTCACACAATCAATACGCTATGTCATTCGTTCTTTCTAAATCACAAGCAAGTTCATTAATAATCTAAGCACACAGTCATTTTTCTATACAAACCACAACTCACAAGTCTATAATAAGTTCAAAAACAACAAATAAAAGAAAAAATGGAGAAATGGCTTGAATGAGAATATGAGACTTATCGAAAGAGAAGAGATAAAGATGCGATTTGGGTAGAAATTAGTAGACTAACAGGCAAAAGACGATTGAAGATTCGTTCAGCAGTGACAGACAAACATCAAGTGTTTGGCAAGTGAGAGTTTATGTTAGAGATTTTGAAACTTTGGACGTGATTTGTTGTCGTAGTTTTGTTGAATTATAATTTAGATTGTCGAAAATATATGTTTTTTTTAATTTCATATGATTTGGAAATAATTTTAGTTTAGTTTAGATATCGGGTGAGGACAAGTGTTTTGAACTTATTAAACCATAGGCCAATAATGATGAACCTAGTTTACTTTCTAGAATTATTTCAATGAGTTGATTGTAAATTGTATTGCTAAATTGGTTTTTTTTTTTTTTTAATGAAAAGTGAAAACTGTAAAATTTATAAGTTAATAAAATTAATGTTTTAATTAAAAAATTTTAAAGCGGTTCGGTTCGATTTTGTGCGGTTTTTGAAAATCGAAACCTAAACCAAACCATTTTAAAATGGTTTGGTTCGGTTTGAGGGAAAAAAATCGCAGGTCCACGTGGACCCAAACCAACGATTTCGAATCAATGGTTTTGGTTCGGTTTGCGATTTCGCGATTTTTTTTGTGCAACCCTACAAAAGATCATTTAACATTCCTGACGAGTTATCCTAAGCACTGAGTTTGTACGTGTCATTGACATTGAGCATAACACGCTTTTATTCTTGGAAAATGGGTACGTGGTGCTTGAGTGGGTCATATGGCTGGGGCCCAGTTGGGGAAAGTCATGGAACTGATAGCTTTTATCGTTCTCATGATAGCTAGACAGACGATGATTCAAGTGCATGACAGTCTAGTCATTGTGCGAGACAGAATGGCGACAACGGAAATAGTATCGTAAGTATTTATAAATTTTTTAATTGAAAACTTGATTTTTAGTTATATGTTATCGAACTAAGTATATTTAACCATAAAAATAATTGAAAATTTAAAAATCGAATGAAATATTATTCTATTGTGAAATACCTGAAACAAAGTATTGAGAATTAATTGCAACTTTCTAATAGTTGATTTGTAAAATAAAGAGATGATCGAAGATTAAATATGAGCAATTGGAAGTAATTGCAAGTTTAAAAATCGACAAAAGATTATTCGATTGTGAAATGGTGGAAAAAACAGTCCGAGCCGACTCTAAACAGGTTGTTTGGGCTGACTTTTTGGGCAAATTTTTGTCTTCTATCATCATTTTATGTTCCAAATTGCATCAAATTGAGCCTATTTGATATTTCATGCAATTTTTAAACTTCCAATTCGCATCCAATTGAGCCTATTTAATTTTCGATCAACATTTTTATGTTTGGAATGAACTATTAGAAAGTTGCAATTAAGTAATTGAAATATTTAATTAAATGTTTAACTACAACAATAATTACACAACAAAAAAATTATTATAAAATACAATAGAGATTATACATTCATTAAATTGTTATGTAGGAGAATCTAACTTGTACAAAATTGACGAGTATGCCCTATTGCCCTGCACCTGTTGTACCCACGGTCGAGAAAAAATTTCGGTAGATGGTATTCTAGACATACATCTACATTTAGAGCACGCAGTTCGACATCAAGTGGCAACAAAGTATTAAGTGGGAGAATATGGTTAGGATTTTCCAATTCGACTTCATTTGGTAGAGAAAATATAGTTTTGACATATGCATAGCCAATGCAACTGTATGCCCACGTGGAAATCTCTCATATTAAAATCGTTTATAAGTGCGGGTGTTCCACGATATATGCAATATTACGTCTGCATATCACGGAGAAGCGCAACTGATCTAGTGGTTCACACGCACTAATTTTTTCGTCACCTCTATAATCTTGAATAGTTACTTCCTGAGCCAAAGTTAGCATACTTGTGCAACTTTGTGATTTTACAGACCGGTCATGAAATCATTGCTGCAGCTTGTTACAAATGTACTTGAATCATTGCGAGAATTTGTAACTCTTGATCCATCTTGAATAATGTATTGAGTGACTTCGCATTGTTTGACGTCATGTTGTATCGACATCTTGAAAAATGTAACTGTGTCCAATATTCAATCACCATATTTGTTAGATATTCACATGTAAAATGTGATTTACTTTCTATTTTGAGCATAAACTTATTACACTTTTCAAAACTGCAAGCTTCTGTAGTTCTTCTAAACCATGCAACGATATCACTGTCTCGATACATAGTTTTCAGGTTGCCTTGTATATGGCATATGCAATACCCATGACGTGCCTCAGCAAAAAGTTCAGCGATACGATTTATTATAGACTGTCTCTGACGAATTACAAAGGCAAGGTTATCGGCATCTTCAATTACTTTCCTCAGCTTTGTGAAGAATCAATACATCGACATATCATTTTCGGTATCGATTATGCCGAATGCAATACGGTAAATTTGGATGTTGGCATCCTGACATGTAGTAATAATAAACTTGCATTCGTATCTAGCTTTCAAGGTTGTACCTCGATTAGAAATAGGGATCGCGATGGCATTTCAAAATCCCCGAAGACATTATCTAAGAGCCATGAAGAAATACTTGAAGCAATTCTCCCTCTCATTCTCAATGAAAAATGCTGAGCAAATATTAGTTATCCTCATGTTATGGTAATACATGGCCAAGTTGACATAACTCTCCTTGGTTGAACCCATTAAATCCTCTCAACACACATTCTTTGACCTTCTAAACCTTCTGGTAACTCATGACCACCCTATACTCTATACAGACATCATTAATGATGGCTAAAGATCTGTAGATTGTTTGTGAGTCCTAAAACTCGTGCATTATCTATCGACCAATAAATCATATTCGAGCTTAGCTATGATCATTTCGACGAATACCCATTTTTTAAATATGTTCTTGTGCATACTTGCGAACTATAAAGAACTGATTCGTCTCCATTTTTTTCGCTCTCAAACGCCAATGACAACTATTGTCAACGTAAATAATTGTGTACGTAGATTTGTTTATTTTTTTTAAACTCAAAGTTGTGTTTCAATGCAATCGAGTATACAGTTTCTTACAAATCTATCTTCGTTTCAAACAATTACTCAACATACAAATCTTTATCTTCAGGAACCACACGTGAACAATTAGAGGATCGTAAACTTGGTCCAGCCTACGAGTTCCCACTCATCTCATATCTCCGAAGTGATAAAGTAATCAAATCCTCATTTGTAAATTTATTTTCATTCTCGTTGTTTTTAGAAATTCTATGCATAACTGTGATATCATGGTGAGGAACAACTGTCTTGGGAATAACCATACTATCTTCACGAACTATCTCCATTGTGCTCCAAAAATAATTTACATTATGATCCATCCATTCAGTGTCTTCGTGTTCACTATCAGAGACATTATTTTTTACTAAAGTTACGCAAATAGGAGTCGTGCGATTTTGGTTCAATTCTGTTAGAACCTTCATTTCAGCTTAGGAAGTAATATTTACATGTGGAATTGAAATGGATGTTCATTGAATAGAAATAATAATTTCATATCGTATTGAGAGTGATTGACGTTGAGACTGTTCTGTAAATTATGGTACATTTCTGCACATGATGTACTTGATGTTAACACAATTCTAATAGCACCACGTCTTTTCACTCGTCCATTTTTATACCCTATCAATCATCTTCATTCATTTCAAATTTACCGAAGTAACAAATCAGGACTGTAGGTGATCTCATATCTTCATTAAGAAATAGAATTTTTTAAAAAAATTAGATGATAAGGGTAGAAAAGATATGGGCCGACTGTCCTTCGTATCCAGACGATTGGGTTGGCTTTTTTACAGACGGTCGTGAATCTGTCTGAAAATACATACATACATACATACATACATATATATATATATATATATATATATATATATATATATATATGCTTATGAATTTTTTCTCATTTTTATTTAATAAAATTATAGATCTATTTAAGAAATGTAAAAATTTATATGCCTATATCGAAATAAGATTTAATGATTAAAATAATAGATTAATTAACGGAAACGAAATTAAATATACGTAAATAATTACCGATTCGAAGTGATGGATATAAATAATATTTTCTTTTTGAGCATTTGATAAATTTATGAGATTTTAACGTAGAAGCGTATGAAAAATGAAAGAAGTTTTATTTATGTTGGAGTAAACAGATAAATAAAGTGACTGTTGTAAAATGAAAGTTTATTAGGGTTTGTAGTGAATGATAATTATACCCTTGCAACCCTAAAAATTATTACCAATTGTATCTCTGATTCTTACTTATAAATATAGGATTTTGTTCATTAATAAAAGGCACACAAGGTATTGACTTTAACTCTCTCTTCTACTTTTTCTCTCTTTTATAACACGTTATCAGCACTAAATTCTAACCAATTTTTCATAGCTTAGTGAAGGTAATAATTTTTTTTTAAATATAATCATCTGTTATGTATATCAAAATTAATTTGATAACACGTGATTTTACATATTTATATGTCGAAATTGGAATACGTGACTTCGTTTTATTTCTTGCTTTATGTGTACTGAAATATATTCATGTACGTTGATTATTAATTTTATAATCTTGATATTTGTGCCATCAATTCTATTGTAATGAAACATGTCTCCGCCGTCATTGCTTTTGCAGTCTTTGCTTTGGACTTTACGTATATAATATTATTTAATCTTGTGACTCAAATATGTGCTTTTCGGCTTTTGTGTAATGTGTCTAATGTATTTTATATGAATTTTATAATCTCCTCGATATCTGCATGAAACCTTTTTGTCTATGTAATATAATCACATACTCACCTCCATTAATTACTTAGTTGCTCGTATTTATGACATATTTTAATTGGTTGCTTATTAATCACTCAAATACGTGTACTGGAATTCATTACTTGATTCAACACACTAATTATTGCTCAAAATAATTTTACTCAATAATACAGATTTAAATCCTACTTTAATTTTTTTTTAAAATTTGGCCACAATTAATCATGCCTTAAATTATGTATAAAATTTGGACTATAGTTGTGATATTTAATTATGCTTTAAATCACGATTCTTTCATGCTTTTCGAATACTCTTTTTATCCATAACTTCATTAATAATTTTTTTTGTTTAAAGTGTATATTGTTGTTGCTCCTGAAGTAGCATAGTAATATAATTAATATTCTAGAAAAATATTACTTACTCCTGAAGAGTATAAATTATAATTTTCAATATTCCAGAAGAATATTGATATATTACTCTTGAAGAAGCAATAATAAAATACAATGTGCTCCCGAAGTAGCACATGTTTCGAAGTACATATTATTTAAATTAGTGTTTATCCCTGAAGGAAAACACGTAACTTATGTTGAATTGACTTCCAAAAAAAAAGGTTATCTTGTATAGATTTGTCTTCAACAACCAGAAGCAGCAACTTAAATCAATGGAAGGTCAATATCATAAATATTGTCATGTTATGTTGTTCCTTGACCTTTTCTATCACATGCTACAAAGTCAAAAATCAACAGCACATTAGCATACACCAATCGGTAGTCACCATGGCTATGCACCGGATAATCATTGATAAATTGATGGGAAGAAATCAAAGTCATCGTCTATGATAAATCAACGCCATCATTTGTTTCACGTGTCATATACCACATACCAGGTTTAATTTCTTTTCTTTCTCCATATCTATGTATCTAGTAGACTTTACATTCTATTTATATTATTATGTTATCCAAATAAAGCACACATCTATACTTATTAATGTCCATGAAAAATATTTTATTCTCGAAGAATCCAAAATTTATGTATATTAAACTTCATATGATTTCAATATTCTAGGAGAATATTACTTGCTCTAAAGTAGCGAATTCAATGAGATCTAGTTTATCTCATGATTTGAAAAATTTTCTAGATCGATATTATAGATGAATATAGTGTTATTGCTCTCGAATAAACTCATATCTACAAATAATACACGACTCCAGAAGAATTAATATTTTTAAATAATAATTTATTGGTGCTTTTGAAGTAACACATCATTGTTAATATTTTAAAAGAATATTATTGCTTCTGAAGTAATACACTATTATCGACAAATATTTTAGTTAGATTTTACTTGCTCTCGAAGAGCATAATTATTAAAATCACTTCATAGATTATGTTTTTACTCCTGAAGAGTAAATTCTTATACAATTTATTATTTCAAACAATAATACGTTATTGCTCCTGAAGAGTAAAACACTCTGATTTCAATAGTCCATGATGTTCTCTCGACATAGCACATTTTCAGAGAATATTTACTTTGAATTCATGTCTATCCTTGAAGGAAAATATATAACTAATGTTATGAAAACATTAATAAGTTTAACTACTTGAATGATATATGACTATATAATGTTTAATCATATTCTTCGAAATTAAATTATATACTATATTGAACCAGAAGTTCAATTTGATTTTACTATTTGGCATGACCAGTTAAACCATCACTCGATAAATAATAATGCGAAGTTAAAAATTTAAATAGATATTCAATGAAGAACCAAAAGATTTTTCTGTAACGGCCCAAATTCTCTAGTAACTTAAGGCACTACTTAAGTCAAGTAACCTGTAAATAAATATTTTCAAAAGTCGCCACAATGCGAAGGCATGCATATATTTTTAAAACTAACCTGTAAATACATATTTTCAATAGTCATCAAAATGCGTAGACATACATATATATATGTATTTGAAAACTAAAGCAACTTAGCACAAAAAGTGGAAACATCATTGTAACAATTTTCTCACATCCAATAGTCAATACCAAATATGATTAGCAAAAATCGACATTTGCAAAGATACTAAAATTCAATATTTAAGTATCAAAATGGAAAGCAACTATTTAAAATTTTTTGTTTCAAAACTTGTAATTCAAAAGTTCTATTATTAAATCAAAATTGCCCCGCTCGTTGCATTGCCCTGCCAAGCTCCTTAACCTGAAAGGGTGGAAAAATAGTGGAGTGAGCATAACGTATTATACTCAGTGAAAATACAGCAATCAGTCTAAGTTAAGTCTAAATATGAAATCAAGTGGTGAACATAATATCCATACAACATACTATAGAAATATATACTGTGGGCATTCCCAAGAACCCAATTTCGATCCCGAACCTATTTACGGTCCCTGACAACATGATATAAGCGCTTAGCAAATTTTTGCACTGTGGGCATTCCCAAGGACCCGATTTCGATCCCGAACCTATTTACGGTCCCTGACAACCTTTTCATATGTATAAACATTACATCACAATCAAAATCACACATCAAAAATTAACATGGACAAATAACCACAATTGCTTAAATGTAAACCACACCTCGAAGTCTTGAAAACATTTTTTGGAAATTGAACAAATGAAATGTTACCGTGCTTCACACTTTGCCCGCGATCTCGTCTAGCAAGAACAAAATTAATTTAATTTAAGATACTAAGTCTAATTAAAACTTTAAAACTTTTAGGGACTTAATTGAAAAGTATTAAAACTGAAATTTAAAAGTTTAAAGGCTGAATATAAACTTTTTGAATTTTGTGGGCTAATTTAAAAGTTACTAAACCTTAGGGATTGAATTAAACAATTTACAAAACTTTGGAATTGAAATAATAACCCTTTTAAAACTTTGGGGCTAAATGGATAACTTTTAAAAACTAGGGCTAAAGGAGTAATTTTCAAAAATCCAAAATATATACATAAAACATATCTATCTCTATCTCTCTCTCTCTCACGACATTTGGAGCAGGGACGAGAGGAGAAGGAATCGGCGATGGAAGGTGATGGAAGAGGGTGATTTTCAGCCCAAAATCAAAGGTGTCGCCGTAACGAGGTAGCGCCGGTGGGTAGGGGTCGATTGGGTGTCGATCGAGGTCAAAATCGAGGCCAACAGTTAGGATTTCTTGGTTGTTTCCGGCGGGAAATTTGGCCAAAACGTGTGTGGAGTTGAGCTAAGTGATTTTCATTATTCTTGGTTTTTGGTGGTTGGATTTTGGGTGAAATGGGGGTCGATTTGGCCAAAACGGGGCTGCCGTTTTGGGTAGTGGCGGGCGCGGTATGAGTGGTGGTGGCTCATTGGTGGTCCGACTGTGGGATAGTGGTGTAATGGTTGCGTGAAGGCGACGGTTTGAGGTGGTGTTTGCCTGTAGGTTGGTGTGGCGGTGGTTGCGACTCGTGCGTAGGTGATTGCAGTGGAACAAACCGTGTGTGTGTGTGTGAACTTTACATTGGGTTGAGGTAAAATTGATGGAGAGAATGATCCCTTACCTAGGCTGCTGGAGTTGAGGCCGTGGAGATGCTGCGTGAGATTGTGTGTGGAAACTGTTGTGGGAGTCGAGAGAAGAGTGATGGTGATTAGTGAATGTAGGGCACATAAATCGAGGCAGTAGTTTGGGCCTAGAATTTGGGCTGGGATAAATTTTTGGGCTAATTGGGTTTAAGTATATTGGACTAAAAGATGAAACTTGGACTAATAAATTTGGACACTAAATAGAATATCGGACATTAAAATTGGATTTAAATCGATAAAAATTTGATACTTTTAAAATGTTCGAGATTAGACTCGATAAATAAATATTGAAATTTTAAGATTAAAATTGTTTCGAAATCTTACATTAAATGTTTTGCTAGACAATTCGACGGACGTAAAATATTTTCTAAAATTTGACGGGATTGTCGTAACGACACACTTAATTATAAAATTTGTACTTTAAAAATTCGGGTCGCTACAACTTTCCCCACTTAAATAAATTTCGTCCTCGAAATTAAACTTACTTGATTTGAATATGTCTGGATATTTGGCTAAAACCTCATCTTCTCTTTCCCAAGTTGCCTCTTCTCTACCATGTCTATTCCATTGGACTTTAACTAGAGGGATAACTTTGTTCCTTAGGTATGAACTTTCCTCTCAAGTATGACTGCAGGAGTTTCCTCATATGTCATATCCTTGTTAACATCCAAGGATGCACAATTAACAATGTGGTCCGGATCATGGACATATTTCCTTAACATTGAGATGTAGAAAACATTATGTACTGCTGCTAACTCTGGCGGTAAAGCCAACCTATAGGCCACGTTTCCAACTCTTTCCAAGATTTCAAAAGATCCAATAAACCTTGGTCTAAGTTTTCCTTTCTTTCCAAACCTTACCACTCCTCTCATGGGAGCCACTTTAAGGAACACTTTTTCACCAATTTCAAACTGTAGTTCCTTTCGTCTCTTGTCAGCATAAGACTTCTGTCTGTCTTGTGCTGTTTTAATCCTTTCTCTGATCTTCTCCACAGCCTTCACAGTCTGTTCCACTATTTCTGGACTCAAAACCTTCCTCTCACCAACTTCATCCCAATGGATTGGTGATCTGCACTTTCTGCCATAGAGAGTTTCATACGGTGTCATGCCAATGGTAGACTGGAAACTATTGTTATATGCAAACTCAACCAAAGGTAAATGCATTTCCCAGTTACCACCAAGGTCTAAAGCGCAAGCTCTCAACATATCCTCTAAAAGTCTGTATAGTTTTCTTTGATTGTCCATCCGTCTGTGGATGATATGTTGTACTGAATTTCAATCTAGTTCCCATAGCTGTTTGCAAGCTTTCCCAGAACTTGGATGTAAATCTGGAATCCCTGTCTGACACTATAGAAACTGGTACACTATGCAATCTTACAATTTCTTTGATGTACAACTGAGCATACTGGTCTAAACTGAAAGTCATCTTCACTGGTAGAAAATGAGCAGATTTTGTCAAACGATCAACTATGACCCATATAACTTGATGACCTCTAACTGATCTAGGAAGTTCCACGACAAAATCCATTGTTATGTGCTCCCACTTCCATTCTGGGATCTCAAGTGGGTTCAACAATCCAGACGGACGTTGATGTTCGGCTTTAACTTGTTGGCAAGTCATGCACTTCTCAACAAACAAGCCAATTGACCTCTTCATGTTTCTCCACCAATAAATTATTCGAAGATCCTGGTACATTTTCGTACCTCCTGGGTGTGCAGTATAAGGTGAATAATGTGCTTCCTCTAAAATCTCCTTCCTCAAGGCTTCATCCTTCGGTACATACAGTCTTCCCTTAAACATAAGAGTGTCATCAGTTGATACTTCAAAACCTTTAACGCTACCAGCGAGTACTCGGTCCTTAATCTTGCACAAAAATTTATCCTTACCCTGAGCTTCTTTAATTCTGTCTTTAAGAGTCGGTCGAACGATCAAAGTAGCTATAATTGCAGTTGTGTGATGTGGAGGAGCTACAACCTCAAGTCTCATGTTGGCAAAATCCTTGATCAATTGTTCTTGACTGGTTAGGGCAGCTAACTGTCCTTTACTTTTCCGACTAAGTGCATCAGCAAAAACATTGGCCTTGTCGGGGTGGTAGTGGATAGTGCAGTCATAATCTTTAACTAACTCCAACCACCTTCTCTGTCTCATATTCAATTCTTTCTGAGTGAAGAACTAGCTTTAAACTCTTATGGTCTATGTATATCTCACACTTACTACCATATAGATAGTGTCGCCATATTTTTAAAGCATGAACTACAGCAGCAAATTCCAAGTCATGTGTAGGGTAGTTCTGCTCATGTGGCTTCAACTGTCAAGAGACATATGCAATCACTTTTCCATGCTGCATCAATACACATCCCAAACCTTGTTTCGATACATCACTATAGATTACAAAACCTTTTGACCCTTCTGGAATAGCCAAAATTGGTGCAGATACCAATTTCTGTTTCAATTCTTGAAAACTCTTCTCGCACTTTTCTGTCCACTGAAACTTCACTCCCTTCCTGGTCAACTGGGTCATCAGTCCAGCAATTTTTGAAAATCTTTCGATAAACCTTCGATAATAGCCAGCCAATCCCAAGAAACTACGAACTTCATTTATATTGGTTGGTGCCCTCCAATTAGTGACAGCATCAACCTTGGCTGGATCAACTTCAATACCATCTGTGGTAACCACATGTACAAAAAAACCAATTGGATCAAGCCAGAATTTGCACTTCTTGAATTTTGTATACAACCTTTCCTGTCGAAGTGTCTGTAATACAATGTTGAGATGCTCATCATGTTGTTCCTTATCCCTTGAATAAATCAGAAAGTTATCAATAAAGACAATTACAAACCGATCCAAGTATTGATGTAATACTCGGTTCATTAAGTCCATGAAGACAGCTGGTGCATTAGTTAACCCAAACGGCATCACAGTGAATTCGTGATGTCCGTATTGAGTCCTAAATGCAGTTTTTGGTAAATCACCATCCTTAACCTTCAACTGATGATAACCTGATCTCAAGTCAATTTTGGAGAATACAACGGCACCTTTTAACGGATCGAACAAATCTTCTATTCGTGGTAAAGGATACTTATTCTTGACTGTGAGGCGATTCAGCTCCCTGTAGTCAATGCACGTCCTCATTGACCCATCTTTCTTTTTCACAAACAGAACCGGTGTTCCCCAAGGCGATACACTCGGTCTAATAAATCCTTTATCCAACAGTTCTTGTAGTTGCACCTTCAACTCCTGAAGTTCCTTCGGTGCCATCCTGTAGGGTGCTTTAGATATGGGTGCAGCTCCAGGTACCAAGTCAATCCTGAATTCCACTTGTCTATCTGGTGGAATACCAACTAGATCTTCTGAAAATGCATCCACAAAATCACGCACAACTGGTACATCTGTAGCAGTTACCTCAGTTGCCTGAACACTAGTGATACTCACTAGATATTGTTGATTTGTACTCTTTCCCAACATCCTTTGTGCTTTCAACGCTGATATGACATGGGGCATGGTTTTGACTTTTGTCCCGAAAAAGGTAAATTCACATTCTCCTGGTTTCTGAAAGAGCACCTCCCTCTCATGACACTTAATCGTAGCGTGATTGCAACTAAGCCAGTCCATGCCTAAAATGATATCAAAGTCCCTCATGTCTATTAAGTACAAGTCTGCCTCTAAGTTCTTCCCATCTATTTCAAACTTAACAGCTTTCGACATCAGATTAGTGATAATTGTTTCACCTGAAGGGATACTAACTTCTAAGGCATCATTAACACTTTCACACACATTCCCAATCTTAACATGAAAACTAGCAAAGATGAAAGAATTTGTAGCACCGAAATCAATCAAAACGATAGCAGGTATATTGAATACTGATAGAATATTTGTCATCACGTCTGGATCTTTCTCTGCCTCCTTCTAAGTTAAAGCGAAAACTCGAGCCTTTCCCTTCCTGGCATCTTCCTTACCCTTGAATTCAGGACATTCACCAGCAAAATGATCGGGTTTCTTATATCTGAAACACATCCCCTTCCCGAATAAACACTCTTCATGGTGACACTTATCACACTTCGGGCATACAGGTTTCTCAGTGCTAGCCTTTTCCTCCATTTTTCCCCATGATTTCCCCTTCTTGTTCTGATATCTACCTTTGCCCATATTCTGACTGTCTCATTTCCTTTTCACTGGTACCTCTGCGGGTTTCTGAGTAGTCTTTTCCAAGTTTAAGCGAGAGGATATAGCTTGTGCTCGCTCAATTGCTTCGGCATAGGTAGTGAGTCCTAAACCTGCCATGATTCCTCCAATTTCTGGGCGTAAGCCCCTTTCAAATCTTCTAGCCTTCTTGATATCCGTGTCAACCAGATGGGTAGCATACCTGGACAGCTGGTTAAATTTCGTTTCATATTCCATCACTGACATACTTCCCTGTCTAAGTTCAAGGAACTCTGTTTCTTTCAGATCCCGAAAAGATTGGGGAAAATACCTTTGTATTATTAATTCTTTGAATCCGTTCCATGTCAGTTCAAGTTGCTGTGCCACAGTTCTGGTGCCCTGATATGATTCCCACCAATGATCTGCGTCATCTTCAAGCTGGAACACAGCACATGATACTTTCTGAGCGTCCGAGCAGGCTATATGTTTAAAGATCCGTTCTAAAGCCCTTAGCCATTCCTCTGCAGCTAGGGGTCCTGTTCGACCATTGAATGTTGGTAGCTTATATCGGCGAAGCTGTTCAACAACCATGATAGTGTTGTTATCATTAGCCTGTGGATTAGGGACATTTCGTGGAGCTATGGGGCTTGTTGCTGAATGAGCCCCTGGAGAGCATTCACGAGATCCCTTAATGAATTATTCCCCGCATCACCAGTAGCAGCCTGGCCTGGGGTAGCTTATCTTGCGGCAGCCCGATTCGTGGGAACTCAATTTGTTCTACGAGACATTTTCCTAAATCACAACAACATTTGTCTCAGCATCCACTAAGTTGTGAAATTCACAATGGCCATTTAGGAATAATAAAATCAAAAATGAAAAATCATAGAAAAGCACAGTAGAGCTAAAAGCAAATTTTATTATGATCTCAAATTTTTCAAAAGGAAAACAAATAATAAAATTGCAACCAATATCTATAATCCAAAATATGTTCTCCTACTGAAATTTTCACAAATAGTTCTTCCCACATTCTATCTCATACGTTCCTTTTGGCATATCAATTCTGAAGGTAAATTCTACTGAAATGGTTTACTTCATGTTTTAGCCTAATTCCGAGGACTAAATTTATAATTTTCAAAATTTTTTAAATACTTCACATCACAAGTTCAACTCCCAAACATAATAAGTCATGGAAATTTTTATAACATGTACATGATACAATCTTTCAAACATTTCAAACTGCATCAACTATAGCAAAATTTCATTCTCAAGTAACTTTCTGTTGTAACAATCAATTTCAGATGCAGTTATATAATAAATTCATGGTATCCAGCAGTTGAAAATTTTCAGACTTCATCAAATAAAATTTGCAAAACATTTTACCTTTTCGGAGTAGGCGTGGTGTGGCAAGAGCGGGCAGCATTTAATTTAAATTGTAAACACATTTTTTTTTTTTTTGCAAAATATTCACAAGTCTACAAAAAGGTAGACCTGCGCTCTGATACCATACTGTAACGCCCCAAATTCTCTAGTAACTTAAGGCGCTACTTAAGTCAAAGTAACCTGTAAATAAACATTTTCAAAAGTCGCCACAATGTGAAGGCATGCATATATTTTTAAAACTAACCTGTAAATACATATTTTCAATAGTCGCCAAAATGCGTAGACATACATATATATATATATTTGAAAACTAAAGCAGCTTAGCACAAAAAGCGGAAACATCATTGTAACAATTTTCTCACATCCAAGAGTCAATACCAAATATGATTAGCAAAAACCGACATTTACAAAGATACTAAAATTCAATATTTAAGTATCAAAATGGAAATCAACTATTTAAAATTTCTTGTTTCAAAACTTGTAATTCAAAAGTTCTATTATTAAATCAAAATTGCCCCGTTCATTGCCTTGCCCTGCCAAGCTCCTTAACCTGAAAGGGTGAAAAAATAGTGGGGTGAGCATAACGTATTATACTCAGTGGAGATACAGCAATCAGTCCAAATTAAGTCTAAATATGAAATCAAGTGGTGAACATAATATCCATACAACATACTATAAAAATATGTACTGTGGGCGAATCCAAGAACCAAATTTCGATCCCGGACCTATTTACGGTCCCTGACAACAATTTTGGCACTGTGGACATTCTCAAGGACCCGATTTCAACTCGGACCTATTTACGGTCCCTGGCAACCTTTTCATATGTATAAACATTACATCACAATCAAAATCACACATCAAAAATTAACATGGAAAAATAACCACAATTGCTTAAATGTAAACCCCACCTCGAAGTCTTAAAACCTTTCTTAGAAATTGAACAAATGAAACTGTTACCGTGTTTCACACTTTGCCCGCGATCTCGTCTAGTAAGAACAAAATTAATTTAATTTAAGATATTAAGTCTAATTAAAACTTTAAAACTTTTAGGGAACTTAATTGAAAAGTATTAAAACTGAAATTTAAAAGTTTAAAGGCTGAATATAAACTTTTTGAATTTTGTGGGCTAATTTAAAAGTTACTAAACCTTAGGGATTGAATTAAACAATTTGCAAAACTTTGGAATTGAAATAATAACCCGTTTTAAAACTTTGGGGCTAAATGGATAACTTTTAAAAACTAGGGCTTAAGGAGTAATTTTCAAAAATCCAAAATATATACATAAAACATATCTATCTCTATCTCTCTCTCTCTCTCTCACGACATTTGGAGCAGGGACGAGAGGAGAAGGAGCCGGCGATGGAAGGGAATGGAAGAGGGTGATTTTCGGCCCAAAATCAAAGGTGTCGTCGTCGTCGCGAGGTAGCGCCGGCCGGTGGGGGGTCGATTGGGGGTTGATTGGGTGTCGACCGAGGTCAAAATCGAGGCCAACAGTTGAATTTCTTGGTTGTTTCCGGCGGAAAAATTGGCCAAAACGTGTGTGGAGTTGAGGTAAGTGATTGGACTTCATTATTCTTGGTTTTTGGTGGTTGGATTTTGGGTGAAATGGGGGTCGATTTGGCCAAAACGGGGCTGTCGTTTTGGGTAGTGGCGGGTGCGGTATGAGTGGTGGTGGCTCGTTGGTGGTCCGACTGTAGGATGGTGGTGTAATGGTTGCGTGAAGGCGGCTGTTTAAGGTGGTGTTTGCCTATATGTTGGTGTGGCGGTGGTTGCAACTCGTGAATGGGTGATTGCAGTGGAACAAACCGTGTGTGTGTGTGAACTTTACATTGGGTTGAGGTAAAATTGATGGAGAGGATGATCCCTTACATAGGCTGCTGAAGTTGAGGCCGTGGAGATGCTTGGTACAGTAGGGACAGTACGTCGTCGATCTAACGGCCGGGACAGCCCGTTAAGTGGGACCCGGGTCGTTACATTTTCAATCCAATAAATTTCTATATATCATTTGTTCTCTTTATCGACAATTGATCATTAAATATATCTAACTAAAATAGGGATTGAATTCCCTATATTTTTGAAAATTAATTAGGGTGATATATGAGGCCCCATCACCCACCACGTTGACCATCTAAATATTATTTGTATCTAATAGATTTGATACAAATATTAGATGATTGCATGGTGTTCGTAACCTGAAGTTTGTGAAATTATTGCTCAAGTTATGAGCATAATTTTCAAATTATATAGTCAAGACTGTGTCTTGTTAATGTTAGTGGGCATAAATCTCAATATTTAAATAAGTGTTAGTTGAGATGTCGATAAATGATTTAACGCTACTGTTTGTTAAATGCCTTCAATTAATATAATTGAAAACAATGTATTTTTCCCTTTTTGTTTAGGGAATTTTATTACGCATCATGTCAACACCGTATTCTCCATATTATAATTGGCTTATGATTAGAGCCTAATTTTTCATCTAATTATTTTGATAGTGCAGTATATGTAAAATCAATCCACCACAATACACTGAGATGAAAAATAAAGAATGCTGAGAATAAATGTATAGTTTGAACTCTTATCCCAAATGGGTGATATTTTATAATGCAATTTAATTATTATCAATTTTGATTGCACAATTCTCTCAACATTGGGGGGGAGAATTAAGAAGTTGAAAAAAATATATATAAATGCATCAATATCTAAATCCTGGCAAAAGACAATTCGAACCAGAAGTTCGAAAGATAATTCATTTAGATGCATTTATTGACCAAAGAGATTAACAATCTTACACATCAGCTTTAAATACTCCAACTCGAATTGACTCTTGGAAGGACAATTCGTTAATATTATATTTGATAAATTTATGGCACGCATAAAACGTGATGATATTCGATTCTATTACAAAATCCTCCAAACGAAAATGGAGCAATTGGTAAAGATAATTTTATTAGGGAGGCATATACTCTTAATAAGTATTTAGACATACATATTATAAAACCCCAAAAGAGGTTCAGGTACCTGAAATAATGAAAATTTGAGATATCTCAATAAGTTATGTCGTTATGGAATAAGAAATAGAATCGAAAGACGAAAAGTTGTCGACAACAAATCTGTACATGATGTACTGCATCATATATGAATCGTGAGGAATCAAAATAAATGCGTCAAAATATATCGATCGAAGTAATGTTTGGCCAAATAAAATGGACGCAATCATAAATTGATTTTACTAGAGAAACATGATGTTTTTGGACCTATAGTCCAATAATCTAAAGATATATACTCATGCGAAAAAAATGAGAAAAATGAAGTCATAATGTGTAATGTAAGACTCTCAACATAGTGAATTTCGCAAAGATCGTCGAATCACGAATCTATATCATGTTATCTTGACAATATATGAAATTTGAAATACGTGATAGTCAACTCATCTGACATGACTATTAATGTTATCTCTGAAATATTTAATATGCCTGAAACATAACTCAAATGATGCATGTCCGAGAACCATGTTTCAAATTAAATTGCAAAGATCATTATATGGATTGAAACAATCTGGACGCATGTAGTATAATCGCCTTAATGAATATTTGTTGAATGAGGGGTATAAGAATGATGATGTCTGCCCATATGTTTTCATAAAGAAAACAAACATTGAATTTGCAATTGTGACAGTTTATGTTGATGATTTAAATTTAATTGGAACTCCTGAAGAGCTCAACAAAACTGCTAATTATTTGAAAAATGAATTTGAGATGAAAGATTTAGGAAAAATCAAATTTTGTCTCGAGTTGCAAATTGAACACTTTCCAGAAGGATTATTTGTTCATCAATCTATATATACAGAAAAATTTTAAAATGGTTTTATATAGATAATGCACATCCATTGACATCACCTATGATTGTTCGATCACTTGATGTGAAAAAGGACCCATTTCGTCCACTTGAAGATGGAGAAAAGGTTCTTGGTCCTGAAGTACCATATCTTAGTGCAATTGGAGCATTAACATATCTTACAAATTGCACTCGACCTGACATAACTTTTTTCTGTAAATCTCCTTACAAGATATAGCTCTACACCAAGTCAAAGACATTGGAATGGTGTTAAACACATTTTTCGTTACCTAAAGGGTACGATTGATTTGAGATTATTTTACTACCAAAAGTCAGGATCTACTTTAGTGGGATATACAGATGCAGATTATCTATCTGACCCACATAAAGTTAAATGACAAACAGGATATGTGTTTACACGTGGAGGAACAGCTATATCATGAAAATCTGTGAAGCAATCCTTGACAACAACATTCTCAAATCATTCTGAAATTATTGCAATCCATGAAGCAGGGCGAGAAGGTGTATGGTTGAGGAACATGATCCATCATATCCAAATATCATGCGGGTTAATTTCAACAAAAGATAGTTCAACAATTTTGGATGAAGACAATGCAGCTTGTATTGCACAACTCAAAGGATGCTATATCAAAGGCGACTAGACGAAGCATATTTCTCCAAAATTCTTTCATACACACGAGTTCAGAAGAATGGCGACATCGATGTTCGACAAATTCGCTCAAGTGACAATTTGGCTGATTTATTCACAAAAGCACTGCCAATATCTACATTCAAGAAGTTAGTCCATGATATTAGAATGCGTCGACTCAAAGATTTTTAGTAATCAACATCAGGGGGAGTAGCTGTACTCTTTTTCCTTCGCATATGTTTTATCCCACTGGATTTTCCTAACAAAATTTTAATGAGGCATCATTTATTTTTAATACTCCAAAATAACTGTACTTTTTTTCGTTCGTTTGATTTTTTTGTCCCATTGAATTTTTATCAAACAAGATTATAACGAGGCAGATATTTTGTAATGTGTCATTCAAGGAGGAGTGCTGTAAAAAGAGAGTTTATTAGAGTTTGTAGTGAATGACAATTATACCCCTGCAACCCTAAAAATTATTTTCATTGTATCCCTGATTCTTACCTATAAATATAGGACTTTGTTCATTAATAAAAGACACACAAGGTATTGACTTTAACTCTCTCTTCTACTTTTTCTCTCTTTTGTAACAGTGACTTAATTTTTAAATTTTAAGTGAAAAGTATTTGATTTTTATTTGATACTTAAAGGATATTATTATTTTTAAACAAAATTATATTTTTATAATTATATATAACATATTTAATGGTATTTTTATCTTTTAATCATCAAAAGATGGCATGGTGAATGGCAAATAAATAGGCTCATGTGAAAGTAAAATGGTGGTTTTAGAATGGCTAAACTTAAAATATCCCGTCAAATAAAATAAAATAAAAAATAGCTTCTTCCAGTTCCAGATTTTTAGGGGCAGTTTTATTATTTTCTCTCCATGGTTTGTAGTCTATAAACTAGAAGGTCATAGTAGAAGGGTTGTCTGCGACTGTGCTTATACACACGCATATACATCATTTTCCGATCAGTAATAACGGCTATTTTCACTGTTTAAGGTTGGGATTTGGGATTCTGATTATAGATAACCACCATTTCCGTATTTCTTTATTTTCTAGTTCTGGGTTTTGATTTGATATTTTGTATTCGCTTGCTGAGTTAAGAAACCCACAAAAATGAACCACGATAATGCCAAGTAAGTTGATTTTTCTTCTTTTTTGTTTTACGGAAGCGGATTAATGGGTTTGGCCGTGGGTTTGTGTTGATTTTTTCTTTGTGTCGTACTGATTAATGTAAAATGCTGCCGATTTTTTTTTTTTTTTGTTTTTTGGTGCGGTCACTTGCAATGGGCTTTTAAGGATTGAAATGCTGATAAATGATATGGGTTTTCTTTTACAGGATTTAGGGCAGTGAATTGTGATATGCTTTCTTCTTCTTTTTTCTTTTCTTTTTGGGCATTTTATGTACTTACTTTTTTTTTTTTTTTTTTTTGTCTGTTTGATTTTCTTGGTATTTAGTATTATAAATTAACAAAATGTTAAAATACAAACTATAAAAAAATGCATGCCATTTTCTTTATTTTGGGTATCTGGATGGCATGTTCTATTGCTTAACTGTGTTGTTTTTGTGCTTTGAAACTTTGGATCTTTTGTTGGTTTATCTATTATTAAATGCAGCTTGAATATCACTTCTATGGCTTGAATACATATCGGTATGTGTACATTTTCTTTCCTTTTCATGCTTGTGTTGATTTAACTCCTGTCACTTTACACTGCATTTTAAACTTTGACATTCCTGCATTAATTGCGTTTAATGTCAAAATGTAACAGCGACATGTGGGATTGGCAAAGTCAGGATTATATTCTTGAAGATAACACCAGCATTGGTAAGTCTTACACCAATCTTCTAGTTCAGGGCTATAGTAGCATGTTTACTGAAATGAGTTTGTTGATGTTGTACTTGTCTTGCTTTGTTGATCAGATATGTCTAAATGCCTATTGAATGGAGTGAACCAAAATGAAGATATCTCTTATATCTTTGAGGATGATGCTACACCAGTTAAGGCTTGTGGAGATTTGACTTACCACGCAACCAACTTTGGTAGGTTTATTACTTTCTTTATAAGTATATGGTTGTTTTTTACCTGTTTATCACCTACTTAGCTTGCTTTGCCAAACATTTATTTGATGAAAATGTTTTTACAAATTAGCTGTTTACATTGAAAATGCTTGGAAGATGTATGAACAAGTCTTGGAAACATTAAAATATATCTTTACGTAGGAAACAGAGGTAACATTAAGCCCCTGTTGAGCTCCATTATCCAATAATTCATTTTTTCCCATACTAGTTTTCAACCACACATTCTATCAATAAAATATTTTGCACGTAAATCCAAAACTTTTCCTTACTTTTCAACCATGCATTTTCCAAAAAAATCACTATCACAAAATTCATTTTAACATAAAAATGGGGCTCAAACAAGGGCTAAATATGATTTGTGTGTTGGGAGAAGTTATTCTGAACATATAGATGAATCTCCGGTATTTACCAAATCATATACTTGCTAAACAATGTTCTATGTATTTACCGTTGGAATATACTTAATCCTGATTAATTTTGTGTTCATTACGTAAACTCATCTTGAAATCATTTGATTGAATGAACTGCAGTGACTGTAGGTAAAGAGTTAGAGCAATACAGGGAGCCTTCTTCACAAGTAAAAAGGCGTCGAACGCTGCAGTTTGAGTCTGAGGTTCTGGATGCACCCCTTAGCAATGATGATGCATTTTTGAGACCACAGGTTGATGTCTGCTTACTCTTTTCCCTCGGAACATGCATGTCTAGGATCATGTTTATCTGGTTTAACATTTCTACTTCAATGAAAAGGTTGTTTGTAGGATTGAATTGGTGCTATTCTAATACTTCCATTGCTTTACAAACAATAAAAAGTCATCTGTCATAGGACTGAATTGGTGCTATTCTAATACTTCCATTGCATTACAAAAAACAAAATATAATCTATCTCACTTTGCTCATTAAACACTTTGTAGTCGCTTCTAGTTAATTTCTCTTTCGTGTTGTAAAACTTTATTAGTCCATGAGTATCCTGTTGGGCTTTTTACATCTGCATTGTGTTTTAAGCAGATGGAATGATGGATCGAATAGTGTGAAGGAAAAAGATTCATGCACCTAGACCCAAATTTGCAGAGAACAAGGTTTTAGGCGTAGTTTGTTTTTCTGGTTTTAGTACAGTTTCCTATTTGTGATATAATTTTGCAAAATTCTGCTGATTCTAGATCATCTGACAGAACAATATTATTGAATATTTCCAGCTGTCCGCCTTCAGTCACATGTCCAAATAATGGCAAAACATTAACTGAGTCCTAGCCTGGTTGCAAATTTGGCCCAGTCCTGATTGCTCATTTCACCTCTCCAGGACTTTCCTGGCCATCAGCATCTGCTCTACCCTGTTGTTATTTTAAGTCTGTTCTGTGCCCCCTTTTGAGGAGACCAATTACTTCCATGGCTTGCCTGGTGTGCATTTAACCTGCAGATGCTGATGGCTTACCTGGTGTGCATTAACCTGCAGTTTCCGTTTCTGTCCCTGATGGGGATTCCTTGGTTTACAACCTGGATTTTTTGCCCAAATCATATCCCAAAGTCCTACTCAAGTTTAAGTTACGGATTTGTTTCTATCCACCAATCTTTCTTTCTCTAAAGCTTGGCTAAAAACATTATTTTCTCCCTTACATATTGGTCAATTTAACATGGAATATTATCCCTCTAAATCCTTTTGATTAAGATGATTTCTTTTAATGTTTTAATACAAGTAATTTACAAGAGGGTTTTTCCATCTTCCAGACTTCAACTACTTAAAGGGTTAAAAAGAAGAGGAGCATCCGAATTAAAAATTTACCTAGATCACATTAGTGTTGCTGTGTTTATTTGTTTTCACTTTAAAGCACTTTGGTGCTCCCATTGACCCAGGCTTCTAGAAGAGACGGTGTTGTCATTTTCTCTTTATACTTTCACCAAAGTGAGCTATGCACTCGTGCTCCCAGTGACTTGGTTTCTGAATGATGAGTTCTCTAGCATCACTAATGTTCTAACAGGCAATGATCTGTTTCCATGTGTAGGAGACCCAGGATTCTCTTGAAGAGGCTATGTGTGAAATGTCACAGTGGGTTGCTGGATTTGCAGGT
This sequence comes from Osmanthus fragrans, assembly GCA_019395295.1. Taxonomy (NCBI): domain Eukaryota; kingdom Viridiplantae; phylum Streptophyta; class Magnoliopsida; order Lamiales; family Oleaceae; genus Osmanthus; species Osmanthus fragrans. The sequence goes on along the minus strand of CM033355.1, from coordinate 12,263,389 downwards.
CTGTTTCTTGTAATTTTTGCTTTGAAATAAAGTTGGACCAGATTTTATTATATATTTATATAATTCCAAGTAACAATTCTGATTTTTTCTTCATCAGAAGGCACGTCTGCTTCCAGTAACGAGTGCTTTGATCCGGCATCTGAGGGATGGATTTTGGATTGCTTTAATGACGCTGAGATGCATTTCAACACTGATGATCTGTAGGTTTTGTTTAGCTTTTTGCCTTCAGACTCCTTATTTTCTTGTTGAAACTAGTTTTCTGACTAGTTTATTGTGGGAAACAGTGGTAGTGCATCCGGGGCATCTGATGTTCAAATTGACATTACAGGCATGCCAATATGTTCTCCATTAATATGCATGTTTTTATTATTGATTTCTATTTTCCAACATTGGCTTTCCTTCTTTCGTCCTTTTTAAAGTGGATAATATACTATTGCAGACTTGTGCAACACCCCTCCCGAATATCATAGTAATACAGTGCAAAAACAACCTGTTCGAACTTGTGGAAATGTTATTCTCAGAGGTAATTTGTCTTTTATTATTTGACTTAGGTGTCATCCTTGATAATGTGGGAAGTCCCAGTTTCTCAAGTATTTGACATTATTCTGATTTGTACTTAATGGTTACTGTTAACTGGCTTGCTTCATAACTGAAGGCATCTGTTCCTCTCTCTCTCTTTCATCTCTCTCTCTCCCCTTCTGTTTTTTGTTTTTCCCGACAAAATTATCAGGTAGGAAATCATATATTCGGAGTCGTCCAAAGTTGGCTTCTTCAGTTGTCTATCCATTTTCTTTCATTAAACCCTGTGGTATGCATGGAGACCTGACTTTGAAGGACATAAACCAAAGGATTCATACTCCACATACTATGCCAGAGAAAGAAGATCCTTCTCTCTCTTATCCCACATCTGCAATCACCGGTAAGCCTGTCGTCGGGAAAACTAAGATTCACACTGAAGGTGGAAAAGGTAGCATTACAATTATGAGAACCAAAGGATAACTACTGACAAATGTTTCTCGTGAAGTTGGTTCTGTTTACTCGTGTCTAGATCGAGCATTTTGGAGTTAACGTATGTACCGTTTGATTTTCCGTTAGTGTCTTTATACATAATCCGAATGATTTAGTAGTCTTTAGGATCTTGATCTCTGTTAGATCTTCATATCCCCCTTTTGTTTTAGAAAAGGAAAGAACAAAATTGTTCCTAATTTAATTGTGTGCAAGGCTGTATCTATTTTTTTTCCCAGTAATTGTAATCCCTCATCCTTCTTGTGATGGGACTTGAAAGTTGAATGTTATGGTCTTTATGAATGTGTGAACTTTCCAGCAAGCTATAAACTTTACTGTGTCTTAATTCAGTCACTGAACTTCATTAGAAATTAGTATTAAAAGTGATTTGTTAGATGTTAATCTTATTATAGTAGCTGGATATTTTTGAATTAGAGGAGAAAATTTAAATAAATTGTAATTTGTTGTAAAATAATAGATATTTAGATGATAGTTCTATTTACTCAAGAAGTCTATGTCCTGATCTCTATTTCTCATTGGAACCATCATTATGATGATCTCTTCGATTTTTCTTTCTTGTTATTTTAGTTTTGTAATATGTCATTAGTACAAAACTCTTATCGTTAATTATATTTCAAAATAAATTTTCTACGATCTAAAAATTGGCTGCACAAACAAATAACTTCACTTCTCATCATATTAACTTCAAATGAAATCATAAAAATATAAAAAAAAAAAAATTGGAGGCCATTCTTAATTGACCTTAATCGGAGATGAATACTAACGGTTCTCTCATTTTCCCTATTAAACAATCCCTTTGATCCTAATCAATTGTGAATATTCTACCAACAATTTTTCACTCTAGGACTAACGTTTCATTTCCCAAATAACATATATTTATTTATAATTTACACATGAAGGTTCAAACTTTGAAACAAGAAAAGAAAAATAAAAAACATAAGAGAAGCAAATTTCTTAAAGTTTTGGGTGCCGTCAGGAAACAACATCTATCGTCCTTCTTCATACATTTAGAAGCTTTCAAATTAAGGTAAGTAGAGATGCACGTGGTTATTTCGCTTTCAAATTATGATTTTTCGTTTAAAGTTTGAATGAATTGGAACCTTGGGTTGCTTTGGCACTACTATAGTTTGAATGATCATTCTCCAACTCTACGTGTTATGAAAATTCTATAGAAATCGAATTTTGCCGGAAATCCATTTACGTGTGACAATATGAATCTATAATTCGAATCTTCTAATTTGATAACGAAATACATCGATGATATCTATTGAGTTTCAAACTCATGGTTAATTCCCTTCTTACGGGTTGATTTGATTTGCTTGGAGCGTGGATGAAGGTAAATTAAGATGCAACGTACTATGTAGAAGTCGGTTACTTATGGGGCGTTCTCTTCGTGTTTCAATTTTGTGTTTTGAGTTTTGAGTTCGTTTTGTGTTTTGGGTGTCCATTTTGAGATTGTTGAAAACTCGTTCTTTTTGTCGTTTTGAAAAAATATTTCTCAATCCCTATTTTTTGAGTTTTGACAGATTTGTGAAGAAAACAGTCAAAACGTAAAAAATTTGTTTTCTGTTTTTTCACAAAATTTTCAGCCGTTTTCAAAAACTCGTTTTCAAAAATGGAAAAGGAACGCGTTTTCAATATTTTGGAAAATCGAAAATCGAAAACGGCCCGAAAACAGCAAAGAGAACGCCCCCTTAATGTTTTTAATTCGATTATGAAACGTTTACGTTTTTTTTTTAATAAATAGATTCCTATGAACATCATATATGGAACTATCGATGAACTTTTAAATGAATAAGTTATGCTTAAAAGTAGATATGTGTTATAGAAATTAACTTACAAGTTACCATTTACCAAAATAAATAAAAATAAATAAATAAAAAAAATTAGCAATTAAATGTTGTTGTTTGGTTAAAATTTCAGCTTCTACCTTGACTTTGAAAAATTCGTAACTCAATCGTTACTTAAAATTTTTAGACAAAAAGAGGGGCGTTTGATAGCTTCATAGGTTAGCTACTGAGTAAACTTGAAAGCATGACAATCTGATGTTGGTAGATTTTATATGCCACTTTAAGTATCAATTGCACTGAGTAGTGTTTTTTTTTTTTTTTTTTAAATTTTCCAGCTTTTGCCCTTGGCTTCAAAAATTCATAACTTAATCGTTACTTGAAATTTTTGGACGAAACCAATGGGGTTTGATAGTCTCATGGGTTAGATACTGAGTAAAGTTGAAATCATGTTGTTTCGATGTGTGTAGAATTTCATATGTCACTTTAAGTAAATTGTGCTGGGTCACCTTTCAAATTAAGTCGCTGCGGGGTTTTGAAAAATATTTTAATACCTCGCTTGTTGCCGACAGAAGCTAATTTTTGGATATATATATTATAAGGACTTTCCTACTTTAAAATAAAATTTCATGAAGTTTCAAACTCGATAGCTATCCAAAAGAATTTATTTTGATAATTGCCGCTTGAGATAGAAAGCAAAACAACAATAATTTTTTTAGTTGCCTAGAATTTCACGTCAAAAATGGATATATGCATGGAAATCTTCCTAAAAACATTTCTGAATCTGTTTCTTTTAGTATTGATTTTTTTTTTTTTTTTTAAAGATTGTTTTACCTAGTTTTTTTGTGCATGCCATTTTTCACATAAACAGTAGATTTTGCATGGACTTTGTTCAAATTTTTTGTATCATTTCACTATTTTTGCTACTGTCCAAAAGTGACGTTATTCATAAGAAATTATTAGATGATCCATTAATATGAAATGATGTTGTTTAGAATTAAATAATTCTTGAAATAGTTTCTTGAAATTTGAGAGATGGATTAAACAAAAAAATTGAGATAAATTTATCGACGTAAACTTGGGATTTTCAGTCATTAGTAGAAAAAAAATATTTCTGATTCTCGAGACTTCGATTTGATGATTTGTAAGTGTTTTATATGATATTTATACTGTTTACTTTTTCCTAAGGTCGAGAATTGAAAAACTTATAATCACTACTGACTTTGACTTTGATTGGCTGTCTAAGAAAAAATATGTTTAGAAATAAGCGTGATTTGATCGAGAGTGATTGACGATGCTAATGATTCTATTTAATAAGGTATGCAAACTCGAAAGGAACGATTGTAATTGTTATTTTTGGAGTATGAGTTTCTCCTTCAAACAATCATTCACGATATTTCCTTAAAAAGAATTTGCTGCCTTTAAAGGTGCTAAAGGCGTTCAACAATCGTTTTTCAAGATAGAACGAATTCGTCTCCTACAGAAGCAGCACAGCAATCTGCAAGAGTTCCAACAAACTCAACGAAGTGTATTCACTTCGAAAATAATATCAGAACGAGAGAATGGGAGAATGAGATTCAAAGGAGAGAATATTTGCAATGAAAATGGTGTAATTATTTTGGCAGCGGGGTTGGCTATTTATAGAATCATTCGTGGTCATTCGAACATCCTTCAAACCTTTTCGAAACAGCTCCAAACTCGAACAGACACACTGTTTAGTTTTGTAATAGAAAAAAAGTTAATAGCTGACTATTAATATCATTAAGTACACAAGAATTTGATTAATTACAATTTGGTCCAAAAATTTAAATAATTTTTGTCCAAAAATTAATATAGTACAAAGGCCCACCCGAACCCGGACTCGGACACGTGCTGAGACGAGCCAAGTCGAGCTGGACTGTGGCGAGCGTGTAGATTTAGGACCGAACTCGATAGGATATAGGTCACCTCCCTTCTAAAGACTATTAGTACCCCTTAGGGCCAAACCCAATTATCAAACTTGCACCATATAAACCACACCAAAGTTTCCTAATTTTCCTATGTGGGATAAATGTTTGACAATTTTCAATACATCAAATTTTTTCATTAGTTTTTAGTTTCAAGTGAGTTACTTTGATATTAAATATTTCATTCAATTGTAAATGGTTTTCGATAAATAAATCGTTAATCACCTCGCGGAGTAGATTGTGAATAAGCTATGTCCCGTTAAAATTAAAGCACAAGTCCCACTGAAATTTGGGCTCAAAGTTGACCAATTTCATTAATATTAAATCATTTTTTCCAATAGTAATAAGGTATGATTGTACAAAATTAAAAATTGGTACTCAAGAAGTATTTTCTTTTATACGTTTATTGATTTTTTTTTTGTTAAAAAAAAAATTAAAGGGGCTCCCCACATGTTCACCTCTATATTTTCAATTTTGGGACTCCTAACTCCAAATAGTTGGCTCCGCCCTTGCGTCTAGGCACCACTTTTTAGAACCTTACTTGTAATTGAACTTGAAAAGTAGATAGTGAATGAATGAAATGAATTGTGGCTTGTTGCCAACGTTTTCTCCTCCATGCTCTTCCTCTCACATTTCTGCTGTCTTCTTCTTCTGCTATTTCTGCCTCTGATTTCTTCTTTCTCCTACGGCCCCTTTTTCTTTCCCTCCTCCTCTTTTTTCTTCTTCTTTGCCGATGGGTTTCTCTTTCTCTGCTGAATATTTCCGTTGATATTGCATCAATAATTATAAGTAAAGTTTATAAAATCTAAAATTTAAGACAGAAAAAACTAAGAGTGTATTTGATGGAAATTATTAAGGAAATAATATATTTTAAATAGTGATATGATGAGAAATGTGTGTTTGAAAAAGAAAGAAAAATTATTGATGTGAAAAAAAATATTATTTTATTAAAAAATATGTGATTAAAAATAAGTAAAAAAATGAGAATAAAAAATGAAAATGTGGCTCAAACGAACTTTAAATGTCAAACTTTCATACGAGTCCATTTGGAAATGACCAAAATAATAAATCTCTTTCACAAGAATGTCTGGTCATTATTTTAATGTGATCTATCCATATGCACAAAAAAATATTAATTTTACATTGTTTAATTTTAAGGCTATGCCGGCCTCCGGCGGTACCCATCACACATAATTTGTGAATTGTTAGACTTCAAAAAAAAAAAAAAAAAAAAAAAATCTTGTATTTTATGCTTTCAAAATTTTACTCATCACAACTTCTTCTATGCTGTCCATTAAATATTGTATCGATGTTCACATCTATTTTAAATGAACGATATGTTACATGTATATCATTATTTACATATTTATTTACTAACAAATAATGTGATGAGATATGATTGAATTAAAATTTCACAAGTTTTGTTATATGTACCTCAAGTTTGACATTGTTGTGAGGTGGCAATTTTCGACATTGATTTTAAAAACACTTTAAACAATCAACGACACATATTTTCACACATCTTGAAATGTCAAACTTAGCCCCTGAAATTTTCATTTTCATTCTTCTACTCATTTTCAACTACACATTTGTCAATAAAATAATATTTTTCACCATATCAATACTTTTCATTCTTTTTCAACCACACATTCTCCATCAATCTACTATTACAGAATACATTCTTTCAAAATAATGTGGCTCAACACAAAGAGTATACAAATAGTTTAGTTCCAATGTCACCAACCAACTAAAAAATAAAATTTCAATGTTCTTTTTGTTACTTTACTAATCTATAAAAGAATCTGTAAATGATGATGTACAATAAATAATTTTCTTGATCAAATTAGTTGCACAATTATTGATTTCTTAATCATCTTGAAGATTCTTCGAATAATCATGGCCTTTCAAATCTGGGAATCGCATCAATGATCTCTTAGAGTGTGTTTAGTGGAGATTTAAATTAGATTTTAATTGAAAAATTAGTCGTTAGTGGATCTCATGCGTGAGATAAAAAGTCAAGTATAACGGCTATATTTTCAATTAAAATTGAATTTTAATCTCTACCGAACAACCCTTAGAAAATCACAAAAATTCAACATACATATTAAACAATAAAATTGTCAATAAAAATTGGGACACCTGTGTATCAAAAAAGAAAAAAAAAATTGTCAATAAAAATATTTCATTTAGATGAAATGGATTCCACAAAATGTGTGGAAAATCTGAGTAATAATTATTAATGGATGATTTAAGTTAATAATTTAATTTTGATTAAATTTTATAAATCAATTTGTATCAAAGTGGAGGCTTGTAGAATGTCTTGATTTGAAACGAAATAGAGAAGGATAATTTTTTAGTGATTTCAATTTGTCTTTTGTTACAGGTAATTTCGTTGAAAGGACATGCACGGTACTGTACATTAGTATCTACGATGCTGTCACAGAATCTTCTCTCTCTAGACTGGATTACCGAGGAAAGCCCATAATTTTAGGCATCCCCGCGCTTCTCTCTAACTCCCTTTTCTTCTTCACACACTTCTCTATCTTTCTCTCTCTAAATTTTTGCGACGTACCTTTTCTGAATTTCCCTTTGAATTTCGAAAAGTTGTTCAAAAGGTCTAGTTAACTTTTCCGGTTCTTCCTTTAGCCCCTGTTTGAGCCCCATTATTTTGTATTTTTGGTGGTTGAAAATTTTTGGAATAGTGATTGATGGGAGAATGTGTGGTGAAAAAGTAATGAAAATTTTTAGATTTGTGTGTAATATTATTTTATTTGATGAATGTGTGGTTGTAATGAAGAGAGAGAAAAATTTAGTGTAATGTAATGAAATTTAATGGGGATCAAACGGGGGCTTATCTTGATATGGGGTTTGAAGGTAGATTTCTGGGCTGTGTTTTGTTTCTTCAAAGTTTCTTTTGATTTTTGATTATTTTCTTTTCGGTGGGTATAAAAGTATTTAGTCTTCGTATATAAGAAACTGGGTAAATGTCTTAGGGTTTACTTTTTCTCCATTTAAGTGCTTTATTTGTTATGCAAGGGAAGGTTGGTGAGGGCAAATTATTAGCCTTTTGAAATCTTGAAACGTCAATTTATTTTGTTTATTTTTAGTCATTAATTTGGGTCCTTTGAAGCTTATTGTGAAAATATTATTGTAGAAATTTGACCAAAGGGTTGAATATATCTTTTATTGCTGTTATTTTCTAATTCCCCACGAATTGATGGTGATGATGAGAAGTTGTTAATTTCAGAAAAATTGATTTTATTGGATTTATGAAATCGAAATCTTCTTTTTGCAACAGTTCTTGATTCAGCAATATCTTTGGAAATTTAGTCTCTGTGTGTTGTTTGTGTGGAAAATCTTTGGATTCTTTGAAGAATGTATGTGAAAACAAGTGAAGAAGATGGTGAGAAACCAGAAAATCATGAGGGAGCCTCCAACTTGAAGGGCACAGCAAGTGTTTGTGAAAAAGCCTTGTCCACCAAGAGTCCCAGGAGCATTAGTAGCAAAGATATGATTTTCCGAGCTGATACAATTGATCTCAAAAGCTTGGATGTGCAGCTTGAGAAACACTTGAGCAGGGTATGGTCAAGAAATATAGAGAATCATAATCAGAGCCAGAAGCCTAAGGAAGTGTGGGAAATCGATCCTTCCAAGTTGGAAATTCGATATCTCGTTGCTCAGGGCACCTATGGTACTGTTTATCGCGGCACTTACAATAATCAGGATGTTGCAGGTACACCAATATTTCCCTTTTTGTCAGAATTAATATTGATGTTAATGCTTTATTTGAATTTATGAGGAAATGAATGAGATTAAATAAATGTTGTATTTTGGCATATTGAGCAAAGACTTTCCCCTTTTTGTTGTTTATTGTTTCGGTGGATTATCTTTCCACCTAATGAAAGTGAGATTATGTGCAATTCTTTGAGTAGCCAAACAATAGCACACTCCATCATTCCATCGCATCAGCTTGTACTTAGCATGTAAATCGTTTGAGTTTTATTTTTAGAATAACCTCTGCAGGCATTTTGTTCAATGTGTTGGTTCGGCTTAAGGATTTTAAGACCAAGAGGTTGTGTAGCTATTGATTGATTGATTCAAGCAATAAACATAAACGACAATGCCTTAATCTAGACTCCTTATTTTATGCTCTTGCAACAATGTGTTTGAATTTATCTAATCACAGCCTTTGGAAAGAGCATTATGGTTTGCAAGATTGAACAAAATTCAGTATCAAGTCAAAAACTAGTATAGTAGAATGGGATATTTTCCATGGGAGATTGGATATCGTATTGATTGACAATAGTTTAGAATAATTCAATTCAATTTTTCCTCTTCCACCTTCCATGCATACAAGAAATTTTTTAGCGCAAGTGGCAATCAACTTCAAGTTAACAGATCAACAATCCTCAAACATCGATTTACTTGTTTTCTTAGTGGAAATCTTTATGTGGTATTCTTTTGCTCTGTAGTGAAGTTATTAGACTGGGGAGAGGATGGCATGGCCACTGCTGCTGAAACTGTTGCTCTACGGGGATCATTTAAACAGGAGGTTGCTGTTTGGCACAAACTCGATCATCCAAATGTCACAAGAGTAAATATATGATTCCTTGACTTTTTTGGTATTTTCCTTTTGTTATAATTCGGATCAGTTCTGAAACTAGTTTGTTGCAAAAGTAGAAGATGATAACGGATTAATCTAATATCAAATTGTTGGAGAAAATAAGAGATTCAGCCACAATATGAAGTTATTGATCACAACACAAGAATAAAATAATTTGGATAGAGTGGAGATTTGATTATAATATGGAGAAAGAATACAAAGATTTTGTGTTTATAATTTGTATAACTTATAATGAGGTTAAACAACCTAACTAAATTGTAAAGAATAACCAAATATATATATATATATGGAACAATCCAAACATTGGAAGTAGAGTTGTAGATAAAATAAAATGCTCAAAAGTTTTCTTATCTTGATTTATTTAAATCCAACACAAATTACAACTTCCAATAGGCCTTCTAAATAGAACTTCAACTAGAACTTATCAAGAATACTTCAAATAGGATTCTAAAAGCATTCTAAATAGAATTTCTCTTAATGTGCACTTTAATTAGAATTCTTAATTATCTTCAATAAAGAATTACCCAAATTCTAACAATCTCCATCTTGACACAAATTCCACTGCAATGAACAAAACTTTAAAAAAAAAAATTCCATATAGAGACATTCTAAAAATTGCTTTTTATTTCGATGCATGCTTCTCATGGTCCTTTTGTTTTGGACCGAAGATCTCGATTTAAAATTTCTTAACTTAATGACGACACTTACTTGCAGTTTGTTGGTGCTTCAATGGGGACTTCACAACTCAAAATTCCTTCTAAAAACCCTTCTGAGGGTTATACCGACCTTCCGTCTAGGGCATGTTGTGTTCTTGTCGAATTTCTTCAAGGAGGGACGTTAAAGAATTTCTTGTACAAGAACAGGAAAAAGAAGCTCGCGTTTAAAATTGTGACCCAACTTGCTTTAGATCTTTCTAGAGGGTAACTTTCTTATGGAATTTATTTGAGTTGAAATTCATTTAGGGAACGTTGACTTATCTCATGGTATTTGCAGACTAAGCTATCTACATTCAAAGAAGATCGTACATCGTGACGTCAAAGCTGAAAACATGTTATTAGACACTCATGGGACACTTAAAATTGCTGATTTTGGTGTTGCTCGCGTTGAAGCTCAGAATCCCAAGGACATGACTGGTGAAACTGGAACCCTTGGGTACATGGCCCCTGAGGTATTGACGCACTCTCATAATTTGTTACATGAAAATAGTAAATCACTGACATGAATGTGAGTCAATTAACACTATTTTTGGCGAATAGCCCTCTATGGATTAGTGGCTTAAATACCTTAGTCTGTCATCTTCTTAGAGAAGTAAATAAGGTATCTTTGTTTTTAGGTACTTGACGGCAAGCCTTATAACAGAAAATGTGACGTCTACAGCTTCGGCATATGCTTATGGGAAATATATTGCTGTGATCTGCCTTACCCAGACCTTAGCTTTGCTGAGGTTTCTTCTGCAGTTGTTAGACAGGTCAGTTTGATCACTTTGAAATTCTTCGTGCTTTTGCTGTATTGTATTTCTTATTTCCTGATACGATGCTTATATTGTTTTTATATATTTCATGTGGTTTAGCAGTCTAATAGTAATATGAAAAACAATCGAAGTTATTTCCAATGGTTAGATGTGACACTAGAACATTATGCAAGTCGAGTGATGTGTTCTAAATTTGCTCTTGAACCATTTTTTCAGTTTAAGCTTGAAATTTTAATGGCATGTGACAGAAAATGATGTGGTCCCTGTTAATCACTTACAAATAAATTTGAAATTTGATGACACATATTATACCAAAAAATCCTTAATTGAAATATGAAATAATTATCCCGAAGACGGAAGTGTTTATCCTTGTTATATACACGCATGTATTCTTGGGGCACTGGCGGATTTTTTTTTTTTTCTTGGGGGGGTAGCCCATGCCAGCCCAGCCCAGCCCAGCCCATTTCAATTTTGCCTGTATGTATGTGTGTGTGTGTGTGTGTTTTTTTTTTTATGCAAAAATATAATTTGAATTTTTTTTTTTAGTCCGATCTTGGATCCACCCCTGCCAAAATCATGTATTTACAGCCAGATGATAACACGCCATCTAACATGGTATTGTTTAATAAGGAGGAAAGGAGAGGTAGAGAGAGAAGCATGGTGAGCGCATAGAGGTGATTGGGCTCGTTAAAGGATGAGAATAGGTGATATTTTGCTGTTGCCATGTTCTCTAGAGCCTGGAATTTGTAAGGGAAGGAGATGTTTGAGGTTGTGTTTTATGTCGAGGGATGGTGCTTGCAGTGGGTTTGTAAAGGAAAAAAGGCTACCTATGTTACAGATAAAGCCGTAATCCCAACTCAAGAGAATAATAAAATCGGAAAATGAGAAAAACATAAGCACATATAGTGATTCAGCTTCAATACAAGAGCTATGTTCACTTTGGCCCTACTGGTATTTCTCTACAATGAAGAAGGTACAAGGAGATCTCATGCATCTTGCACTTGAAAATACGGCCTCCTAAAATACTTCACATAGTAGGAATATTAGGACAATTCAATGCATGTACGGAATATCCAAATAACTATAACATATTATAGGTATAGTAACGTTTGTAAAACTCCTTGGTAGTGGGTTTAGATGTGAATGTATTTTACAGACATGAACATGTGTACGACCTTGTTAGCAAGTCAGAACTGGTTTCATTTAACTAATGCACTTAACATTAGGCTTGAGCTGCTCAGTTGGTTGGTTAGCTTAGGCATGCAATTCCAAGCTTTTTGTGAGCAGAGAATTTGAAAGTGGCTCCATTCATTTTCAGCTGCAGTGATGCCAATTGCCAATTAAACAAAAGAAACTCGTTCAAGACAATGCGAACGTGTGCAGGGACACTCCTTAGTTGCACGTACAAGACTCTTTTGCACATGCAGTATCTTGAAAACTAATAATTCTTGCATTTTCATCAATCATCTTTTATTTTTGGGGAATTTATTTACTATCACTGGTTCCATCTAGTAAACCATATATTTATGTATTATGCGAGTCATATGTGGATAAATACTTCTGTGCTTCCTGCATCTGCTTCATCATATGATATTGCTGGCAAATCTTTTTGTACACCTTTGTTAACATCCAATGGATCAATATTTTAGGCAAATAGTTAGATTCTGTGAATACACCCGCGTACTTAATTTTTTTTTAATAATTACTGTCATATTGCGCGTAGTTTCTGTTTGTCACATGATTTGCTGCTAGAAGCTTGACACCTGTATTCTCTGTTTTTGGCAGAATTTGCGGCCAGAAATCCCACGTTGCTGTCCAAGTTCTCTTGCACATATCATGAAGAAGTGTTGGGATGCGAACCCAGAGAAACGACCTGACATGGACGAGGTTGTGAGGTTGTTGGAGGCAATTGACACAAGCAGAGGAGGTGGAATGATCCCAGAAGATCAGGCTGGAGGCTGTTTCTGCTTTGCTCCAACTCGAGGTCCATAAAATTTCTGTGTTCGCAGTTCTCTTTCACCATTTCTTTGAGATTTGTTGATGAACGTTGGAAAACTCTTCATGATTTGAAACAACTGGTGAAAAGTTGGAATTATTGTGTTTGATGTTTTCATGCAAATAAGCGTGTTTACTTTTACTTATTCGTGTATGGTAACTTTGTAGTTTGCGTCCTATATTTACCTGTTTCCTAAATGTATAAACCGGAAAAACTCAGTATGGGCAAATAGAAACTTAATCCTTACATGTGTAATAGACATTGAGAATTCCATTTCAAGCCTATGTTTCCTTGCACATTCCCGTCGACAGTGTTATGTATATTCATGAGCAATCAACCATATTATTGGTTTCAAAATGTGTTTTATAACTAAGCTGGCCAGCATGCAAGTGCCAATGGTGGACCCAACAGCTTAAAATTGTTTTTTTGTTAAATCATAAAATCATACCTTGCTCCCTCCCGTTGCATTCTGCAAAACCCTTCTTTCTAATGCCTCCAGTCATTTGCAATACTACAAATTAATATGATTTATTTTGGAAACTTACATCAAATATTCCAAATAGGATTAGGCAATTGTAATAAGATATACAATGCTTTAATTTTTTTTGCGTGTTTGATTGTGCAAAATGTTTGCATCAGTCACAGAATGTACTGAGATATATTATATAAATTTGTATGTATGTCATGCTTACATGCCCTCTTGATTTCCACTGTGGCCATGGATATCATGGGAGAAGACACAAAAAGGTATTGGCAGATGAAGGGGTGCGTAGGTATCCACTTTCAACCTATTTTTGTGAGGGAATTACACCTAATATTCATTTTTAAATATTAATTAATCTAATACAATCCCAATTTATTTATCCTTTTAATACTACTTTTTATAAACAACTTGAATTGATTATTTTGGGAGGTCCACCAATCAAATTAACACAATCAACAAATGAAAATCCCTAATTTCAGCCCTTATCATATTCGTTCAAGAATCGAAATCTGAAACCATGTAATCTACAAAATCAAGGCATCTCTCACCATAATGTTCACTCCATATTCTCTCAACATCAAATCAATGAATGCTTGAGATTCAGGGGTTTCTATCATTATGAAATAGGAGATAAACGTGATATTAGAAAAATTCAATCCCAACATTTCGAGGTCGCATTTGGCATTCCAACTTTACAAGCATGGATATTGGTGATTTTAGTAACCAAACAAAGGGTTAGGGTTAGGGTTAGGGTTGTGCTATGCGTATATGGCTTTTTTCCCAAACAATTGTGCGTTCACCCTATTTAATTCGAATTGCATTTGAAAGGTCTTTTGAGCCACATCCTTTGTCAAAGAGTTGAACGGCCAACTTAGAATCAATTGGGACTCCAAAACCATATTTTATGCATTCACCAAATTGTAAGACGCTAAAGGAGGGAGAGACTCCACTGCACTGTAAAACCTCACACGTTACGTAACTCAAGCCATAATTCTAAAATGAAGCTCGTCGAGCCACACGAGCTAGCTCGAACTTTTTTCTAGTCAAGCCACGAACCACTCTAATTGATGGGTCAAATTGTCATCCCTATATATCTTTTCGGACAAATATTGTTCAGTATGCTTGTTTAGAAATATCTTATTCAAGTGCTTGTACATTGTAGATAATTTTCTTGTTCGTCGTTTCTTATGGTATGAAGTGCTATTACTGCAAGAAGAGGTAATTGCATTTTGGAAGACGATAGCCATTCAATCTTGAGCACATGTCTGATATAAATTCGTCTTTAGGAGAAAGAGTCGAACTTTTAACTTGATCTACTAATTCATTCTTGATTCCATTTATTGTTTAATTTTTCACTAATATACAATCAACTTTTTAAAATGATTTTTTTAAAATGTACATCATATTATGTACATTTTCATGTACAAGTGGCAAAATCATTTTTTAAAATTATGATATCCGCCACCCCCACACAATGTTTTTCATTTCACATAATAATACAATGTATGCTTGTGAATTGTGGGATTACCAATAAATGGTGTGTTAAAAAGCAAAAGTTTGATGATTTTGAATATCAAAGGAATAAAAAAAAAAAAAAAAAAGGTGTCTCCCTCTAAACGGATAAGTGTATCAAAAGGAAAGAGATTGTTAATATGTTTGTTCAATGGGCCGTAAAGCAAGAGAAAACAATATATTATAAAGCCGAATATCAAATTTGTTCTTTGACTGTCTTCTCAATCTTTGAAAAAAGAAAATCAAAATCTTCTTAGAATCTCATCAAACTTTGCCCGGTTGTAGTTGTATTTGCTTGTTCTTCACTAAAGTTATATTAACCCTTGCTATTGGTCTGACCAGGATTCCATGGTATTCATATTTTTAATATTTATATATAGATTAACTCATAAAATATATAGAAAACTCTATATAAAGTTTGCCTAAAGCCTCAAAATTTCAAGGTCGTGCACTTTTAAATTGATATTGTATCATACTTGTATAGTATATGAAATTCTTATTGTACTATTTTTTAATCAAAAAATCAGTGAAGCGATTGCAAATTCTATGGAATCTCTTTATTGTACATGTCCGCAAACTTCATGGAAGGTGTTATGACCCCTATAAATAGGGTCTTCAGCATACAACGGGTGGCTAAGTCCGCAAATTATCGTGCTACGTCTCGCCTCCTCTAACTTTAAGGGCTCGCCAATAGGGTTTCGACCCTTCTGTTATAACAGACTTGCTTATGTGGCCTAGTCTTGCCTGCTTTCAAGAGCTCGCCAATAGGGATTCGCTCCTTCTACTATAACAAGCTCGCCTATATGGTCTTGCCTCTTCTGCTTTCAAGGGCTTCGCCCTTCGAGCGCCTATATAGCATCGCTTCTTCTGCTTTCAAGGGCTCGCCAACATGATTTCGCCCCTTCTATTATAACAGGCTCGCCTATAAAGCCTCGACCAAGGGCAGATTTAGGGTCGGGCTGGGCTTGGTTACAACTCGGCCCTCGAGCCCAAATTCTAATTTTAAAAAAAAAAATTATGTGTAATTTTTTTTTCCATATTAGCCCGTGATAATTTTTTTTTCCGTATTAGCCCGTGCTAATTTTTTTCTGGATTCCGCCACTGGCCTCGACTCTTCTATTTTCAAGGGCTCGCCAACAGAGCTTTACCCCTTCTATTATAACAGGCTCACCCATATGTTCCCACCTACCTCTTCTACAGATCCCACAACACGGCCTTCAAGTCCACGAATTATATAAATAATCATGCATGGATTTTGGGGACTAGTTGTTACGAACCCACTTTTCTTCTCTACTTCAAGTCCACGCACTATATAAATAATCATACATGGATTTCGGGAACTAGTTGTTATGACCCCACTTTTCTTCTCTACTTCAAGTCCACGTACTATATAAATAATCATGCATGAATTTTGGGGACTAGTTGTTACGATCCCTATAAATAGGGTCTCTAGCGTACGATACGTGGCCAAGTCTACAAACCATCCTGCAACAATGGTTGAACCCACCTCAATCCGAACCCATGACCTTGAAGTTACGGTCCGAACCCGTAGTGGTCGAAACTCTTGGGACCGAACCCTTGTCATAAGAGGCGTATACAGTGAGACTGTTTTACTAAGGATCTTATATAAAGATCTTATGACAAGTGGTTGATATGACAACACACTGTAATGATGGTTACATTAATCACACAAGTCAATCCCAACCTCACATGTCAGAGTTAAAGTCATAGCTTGTCAAAGCATTTAATACATTGAAATCTATGACAAGAGGTCTCAGCTGCTAGGATGAGACATATGTTCAGCCATTAAACGGTCCCTATTCACTTTCACTCAGTACAAAAATTTACATATTGTATCATTCAAAGGTAATGCAAAATTGAACTCTCAATACTATTTAACAATTCTCTCTGTATTGTACTCTTATATTTATCTCCCTAAGGCCGACTCCCTTACTTACAGTTTGGAGACTCATGTTTTAATTTTTTCACACTCATATATTTTTTCACTCCAATTGACTTAACCGTCGGAGTGCGTGCGGTCGGCTCTACCCCCCTCTGGAGAAGGTCACGCGTGGCTAACGATTTGTCCTAATGTGCATGAGCAAAAGCTTTGCTGGACGTGAGAGACCCTCAGATTTGTTGACAGCTCAAAGATACATTTATTTAAATTGATATCGTATCATACTTGTATAGTTTATTTCAATCTTTTAAATTCTTATTGTACTATTTTTTTATAAAAAAAATCAGTAAAGTGACTGCAAATTCTATGGAATCTCTTTATTATACCTGTCCGCAGACTTCATGGAAGGAGATAAGTGTGCTTTTACACACTTATTTAACACTTTTTAGGGATTTATTGTTGATGAAATTGAGTATATTTCTACACATAATTATGTACTATTTGCATTTTTAGGTGAAAACCCCGATTGGATGTCAAACGAGGCAAAAAGAGTGAAAAAGGGACTTAAATTGCACACTTTTGTGAAGTTGGGGACTAACTTGCACAACCCTGAAAGATGAAGGACTTGAAGTGCAATTTTGGAAGGGCCTAATTGTAATGAAGATCAAAATATGAGGACCAAATTGTACAAGTTCAAAAATGAGGGACCTGACGTGCAAATATTCAAGGACTTGAGCTGCAAACTTTGGAAGAACCATGCGACCGCATGGATAAAAGAGTTGCGATCGCATGGATAACGCCGAGACGTCAAATTGATTAAATTTCTCTTCTATGCGACCGCATAGGATTGAACTATGCGGTCGCATAGAGTTAAAAAATCAATGGCGGTTTAAAACTTCCTTCTCGAGTTTTTGGTCAAAGTTTTGATTATTTTTACTTTGTTTATTACTAGATATTTATCTATTTCTCTAATATTATCTAATTTATAATATATATAATTATAAAATATCCTAAAATATCTTAATTATATTATTAAACTATTAAATATCCTATAATATCTATATTATATTATATAATATCCTAAATATCCTAATATCTACCTATATATATACATATCCATATCAATCCAAAGCTCTCTCTCTCTTCTCTCCTTTTTTTCACGTTTTTTACCTTTCTTTTCTTTTTATTTTTTTAGTTTTGTTTTTCTTCCTTTTCTTTTTATTTTGTAGTTGTTTCTTGTTTAACTAGCTCATGTTTAGAAGAAATTAAATGGAGCAAGGAGATAACAAGAAGAAATCTTGGTGAAAGTGAAGAAAACAAAGCCAAACTACAAGGGTTTTATCTTTATCTTTGTTTATTTTCATTATTTACCAAGTTTGATATGTATTGAATTAAGAATCTCTTTGTTATCACTTTTATAAAATGAGTTAAATATATTTGTGTTGGAGTTTATGTTAAATCTTAACTTTAATTTCATTAATATCGATATATATTGTTAGAAATGCATTTGTTATCAAAATAATGGTGTATTGATTATTAGTTTAAAATTGCTTCATTTATTTGATCAATAGATGTTGTGGTTAGGTTTTTGGTGTAATTATTGAAAAATAGTTGTACTGATTAGGCCGAAATAATTGATACCATAGGTTTGTATGGTTCCGACTATACGCGTTTAGATGATCTAGAAATAGACATCTACCCTATGTGACCCGTTGAGTATTTTCACAGCAAGTTAATGCGATTGGTTAATTTTGTATCGACATAGAAATATGTGGTATAATTTAATTAATTAGGGTTAATATCGCTCGAAAGAGGATATTAATTTAAAATTGGAGAATCGGGTCTAATCATTTATTTTGGTAATTTGCATGCGCGTTATCGAATTGATATTAATGAAATAAAGGTTAAGTGAAATCATAAATTTCAACCACTTCTAAATCAAAGATTCAACTTCTTTTTAGTTTGTTAGTTTAGTTTTATAATTATTAGTTTATAATTTAATTTCAATATTAATTGTGTGTGTGTCAGTCGTTGTTAGAATTAAAATCAATTAGAGTACGTAATTTCAAAGTAACATTCCTCGTGGGATCGATATTCGGACTCAAAAAGTCCACTATATTACTTGTTCACGATCCGTGCGCTTGCGGTACACTTTTCAGCGAGCAGAAGGCATAAAAATTCCATAATTACATTTTGAATCCAACAACGTCCAATTTTTTCAAGATTCCATTCAACGAAACATGGATATCCATCCCTAGATTCTTTTCAAGAATATGATGAAAATATATTCAATTAGCCACTACCATTACATGATGGCAATTTCTTTCAATCCTAAGGAATGAAGCAATGAGTTCACCTCTACCACCTAAGTCACAATCATCGTCTATTATTGGTTTTTTGCTTGTGGAGTTATATTGATTGATATTGTCCTATTGATAATAAATAATTTTTTCTTAAATAACTGTAAATATGTGCCCTCGTTCGAACCTCATTTTGAAGGAAAATGTATTTTGAAATAGAATTTTTTTTGGAAAAATGTGTGGTTGATATTTTTTGTTTTAAAAAAATAAATCAATTTACGTGTAATTATTTTATTGAAAAAATGTATGGTTGAAAATTAATTTTTGATAAACTGGGGCTCAAACAAGGGCTTAGGCAATCTTATTTTCAAATACACATATAGTGGAAATTAATTATTTTTTTATTACACTAACAATTGCAAAGATAATGATTTTTTAACATAGAATCTTATATATATTCGTTGAACGTCTAGAACATTCTATGTTAAAAAAGAAGAAAAAGAAGGTAAATGTATGTGCATATTGATCTTTTTTTTTTTTTTTTTTTTTTCCATAAAAATAGCATTAAATCAAATAGAATTTTATTCATAAGTTTATTTCAAGTCTATCAAGTATTTGATCTGGAATTTAGTTCGCCAAATCAATCAAGTATTTCACGATGAGGCATGAAGAAAATGAAAACCCCCAAATCCAACTTTTAATCATAATTTTCTTGAATGTAAACAAAATTTGATGCTACTTTAGTTTCTAGATACGTTGTCATCAATTTTGTCAAAGCTATTAGTAGGGCCCACATCTTCTTTGTCTTTAGATATTCATTAGCCAATTATGGGCCATGCCACTTTAGCTTTTAAGACAATTCCTAACTTTTATAAGTTTTTGCATTATTTAATTTTCACTTTTTCCGTCTCAAATTATTCCAAGACGCAAGAAAAGAATTACCAATGATTTGTATAGGTTTCTGCAAAAGGGCGACCCTAAACCAATTATGAGATGGCAAGCGTTGTAACTAAATGGAAGTCCACTGCTTAAAATTGCCCATGAAAATGATAGTTTTATTTAAATTTAGGGATGGTAAAAAGGTCGAGTATTTTGTCAACTCGTTAAAGCTCGATTCATGGACGGTTCAGACCAGTTAGAGCCAATCGATGGGTTCGCTTGCTTGGCTTGTCGAGCTTGTGAAAGGCTCGTGGACCATGCTCACGAGCCTAAAATTGATGAGCCCACGAGCTCAACTTGTGGGTTAGTAAAAAAAATAAAAAAAAAAATAATTAATTTTAAAAAAATAATTAAAAAATCAAAAATTGAGCTCGTGTGGGTAGATAGGCCAAGCCGCATTGCCACCACTATTTAAATTCCACTAAGAAATTATTAACTACTTAAATACATTTTAAGTTGCTTATTACTCAGCGTTCTTAGAGAACTCTTAATAACAGGAACCCAACTTGGATGTTGTGTGTGCTGCATGAGATCGACACGTAATTGTTACTCTTGGGTAAAATGTGTGAATGCCAATTATTGCTATTTTAGCAAAATTTTTATTAATGAAACATTTCTATAGTGTAGATCAACTAAGATTAGTAGATAATGAAGCATAATTTAAGTTGAATACCGAGTCTGAATTATTAAAACTGAAACTCAATTGACATTTAGTAAATATCATTATCGAGATTATTGAGGCTCCATAAAATCCAAGGCTGATGCTCATAATAGTGTTTCTCTAAATCGAAACCTTTCTGGAGTTTAGATCAACAAAGATCAATATTCATATACCGTGTGCACTCACACTATTGTGTGCACTTTATTCTGTTCAAATTCGATACATTGCTGTTACTATTTAGTATTTACGAATCAAAACGAGGCTGCGTTTCAAGAAAAAAAGAAAGAAAAGAAAAGCCCTTCTCTCTCTCTCTCTCTCTCTCTCTCTCTCTCTCTTTCTTTGTGATAATTGCATAATCTTGTTCTTAAGTTGAAGTCTTGTCTCATTACATTGCGAGTTTCTCGAGTTTTGTTCTTCTACTGTATTTCCATGAAAGTCTCTGATTTTTCTAGTGCAATATTGCCATTATACATATACATATACATACACACACACACATATATGTATATGAACTTTACAAGAGTAATTGTTGAGTTCTCTTTAGGGGCTTCATGAAGAAATCATGCTCAGGAAGTAGAATGCTGAAGAATTGAAGATTTTAAGAAAATCAGAAACGCCCATTTGGAATTTTAATCAGATTTTGCGTGGAAGTTGGATTGTAACCTCTGCAGAAGACATGACAAATAGTGAACTTTAAACGGTTCATATTTTCTTGAATTTTTTTATTTTTTATTTTTTGATTGGAAAAAAGATCTGAATTTGTGGAAAGAGGGGTCGGGGTGGGGGAGTGGGGAAATAGGAAGTGAGTAAAGAGAGCCGCATGAAGAAATAGGTGAAACAATGAGAGATGAAATTTCCAAGAAAAGCAAGGTTTTTTTCCCATGATTTTCCTGGGAAATGAATTATTTGATATTGATATTGAATTTTCTTGCTGACTGTTTTTTTTTTCTTTTTTTTTTTTTTTGGGCAACATGAAGCTCTCATGGTCAAAGAGACTGGTTAGAAAATGGTTCAATATCAAATGGAAAGATGAGGAATTTCATGCTGATGAAGTTTACACAGGTAACTGTCCAATTTCTGGATTTTGTAGGTTTGATTTACTTTGGGTATGCTTCATTTTCTAGTCTTCCTGGATTCCTGCTTTGGGGTTTTTGTCTGATTTGGGTATGCTTCATTTTCTAGTCTTCCTCGATTCCTGTTTTGGGGTTTTTGTCTGATTGAGATTTTTCTTTATTAATTTCTTGATTGATAGATAGATAGATAGATAGTATTCGATAATTTTGACATTACTCACCTCTTTTTCTGCTGTTTTGTTCATTTCTTTTGTCCTGTCTTAATTTTTTATGTTACTTATATAGTTGGAATTTGGCTGCTTGGAAAATCAAGAAATTAAACATTTTAAGAATGTTTCAGTTTTCTTGTTTCGTCTTCTATTGATATAATAAATATTTTAGCTTATTTTTCATCAGTTTTATCCGGGTTTTTCATTTTGTGACAGTAAAAAATGGAGAAGTGAAGTTAAATTTGCTATGTATTTAAAATTTTATTTTTATTCCCTCTCCATTAACTGCTGAATTCGTTCAGTATACCTTTTTAATCATGCTTTTCGAGTGGTAAGATTATAATTCCACGTGTTGGTAAATGTCAGAATGTTGATCTCAGATATCAATTAACTCTATTTGATTTGAGGATTGAATTGTTAATAATAGTTGGTGATGTTGAATGGAGGAATAACTTTACAGAGAGGGAGCCATGCACAATCAAGACAAGCAGAACAGGTTTTTTGGATTATATTTTTACTTTCTAGATCACACATCCAAAATTCTGAAAATCCACTGATATATGTTGAAATTGCCGATAAATTGACTTATATTACTGATATATGTATACATATGTATTTATATAATTAAACTTTGTATATTTTATATTTGTTTAATGGAACTTGCCCTACTCTGTTACTGTATGAAACTTAATTTCTTTTCCCCTTTTTTGTTTTACAGAAAAATCGCCCAAGAACGTTGAGCGTTCACATTCTCGTTCTCGTTCCCGTTCCCGTTCCCGTTCCCGTTCCAGACGAGGGAGAGGCTATCTTGATCACCCACAGATTATAAATGTCCAGAATTATAGGTTAGTCTCTTTTATAGACATTCTTCATATGATAGGCCTCAATTTGTAATTGAAGTTCATAACAATTTGCATCTTTTGAAGCAGACTCTTTGTCTCAACATGGAATGTGGGAGGAAAATCACCACCTAGCAACATGAATCTAGATGACTGGCTACATTCTGCACCTCCTGCAGACATTTATGTACTGGGGTAAGATTTCACTTGGTGATTTGTGCATTTATTTTCATAACTTTGCTTATTCTTCGACTAACAAAAGTTTTTTATTTTCTTTCACTGTTTAGATTTCAAGAAATAGTACCATTAAATGCCAGTAATATTCTGGGCGCTGAAGACAGTGGCCCTGGTAAAAAATGGCTCCATCTTATAAGAAAAACGTTAAACAATGCTCCAGGAACTAGTACAGGCAATGGGTGTTATACACCATCTCCTATCCCTGATCCAATTGCTGAATGGAATGCAGATTTTGAGGGATCAATCAGGAAAAAGGCCTCTTTGTTCCCTCGTCGATCTTTTCAGACACCACAACATTGGAGAATGGAGAATGACATCCCGCAACCTCGCCTTGATCGGCGATTTAGTGTTTGTGACCGGGTAATTTTGGGTCACAGGGCTAGTGATTTCGATCCAAATATCAGATGGGGTTATAGGCCAAGCGACTGTTCCTCTAGTCAGAGGCCTAGTGATTATTCCTCTATTCACCGTCCCAGTGACTACTCCTCTGGTCGCCGGTCAAGTGACTATTCGTGGGGGCAGAGGCCGAGTGACTATTCGTGTGGTCGGAGGCCAAGTGACTTCTCTAGATGGGGTTCAGAGGATGATTATGTGCCTGGGAATTCGCCCAGTACAGTTTTGTATTCACCAATGCCCTACAGTGGACATGCACCAATGGAAGAGGGATACAGACTGCCGGAGCATTTGAGATACTGTTTAGTTGCAAGCAAGCAAATGGTAGGCATTTTTCTCACAGTATGGGTTCGGAGTGAATTGCGGGAACATGTCCGGAACATGAAAGTATCGTGCGTTGGCAGAGGATTGATGGGTTACCTTAGAAATAAGGTATTTCTTCGTAGGGTTATTGAATATGATGGGTTACCTAAGTGTTCCTAGATGCCATTCAGAAAAAAATTAATGCTTACTTTTGCAGGGCTCCATTGCTATCAGCATGCTATTGCATCAGACTAGCCTTTGTTTTGTGTGCAGTCACTTGACTTCAGGTCAGAAGGATGGCGATGAGCTACGTAGAAATGCTGATGTTATGGAAATCCTAAGGAAAACGAGGTTTCCGAGAGTTAACCCCATCTGTGATGAGAAATTCCCCAGAAACAATCCTTGAACATGAGTAAGATTTCTTGCTTGCAGACAAACCAATTACTTCCATTTTTTATACACAGAACTAGAAAATGTAAATGAATTAGTAAAAATGGATTGAATAATTGGGAGAAGTTGGAAAAAAAATGTATTGAAAATCAATGATCTGTGTAAAAGTGCTAAGGAATTTGTTCCACCATTTGTTCTATTGCTATTGTATGAGAGTAATACATTTTGACGTTTTCAAATCGTCTTAAAAATGGAATTGTTTCATTTCAATATTTTGTTATTTTTCATAGTGAACCGTTATTACGTACTTATAGTTTAAACTTTGATCTAGTCGGGTTATTTGGCTTGGCGATCTGAACTATCGAATAGCACTTCCCTACCGGTCTGCCAAAGCACTTATTGAGATGCAAAACTGGAGAGCACTGTTAGAAAGGGACCAGGTACCTATAGTCCTACTGAAAAGTAACTATTATGTTTTGTCAAAACTCTGGCTTCATTTTCTGCACTCATTGGTTAATATCCCACTAAATGAACAGTTCTTTTCTTAACAGCTGCGGATCGAGCAGACACGAGGCCGAGTTTTTTATGGATGGAAAGAAGGGAAGATATATTTCCCTCCAACGTATAAATATTCACATAATTCAGACAGATACGCAGGTGATGATATGCACCCAAAAGAGAAAAGGCGGACACCTGCATGGTAAGGGCTCTTCATTTTTTCAAGTTTGATTTATTATATTTCTACATTACATGAATAAATAAATTAAAGGAATATGTCTGGATGAACCATTGGTAGATTAATTTATTGATGTTTTTATTAGTAAAAAATTGATCTGGGCACTTCCATATCTGAAGGTGTGATCGAATTCTATGGCATGGAAACGGCCTTCAGCAATTGTCATACGTCCGTGGTGAAATTAGGTTTTCAGACCATAGGCCCGTATCTAGCATGTTTTGGGCCGATATTGAGTCAGTCCCCAACCGGTTGAGGAAGAGCATGAGTTGTTCGAACTCCAGGATTGAGGTTGAAGAGCTGTTACCATACGCGCATAGTTATACAGAGCTCTGCTTTTTTTGAATGAGAGGGTATGATTGTGGACGGGTATATGCTCTCTCACTCTCTTTCTCTAAATGTGCATTCTCTCTCTCCTTTTGCACATAACAAATGCTTTGCTGTATGCTGCCTAAATATTGAGAGCATGCTTGTGCAAACAGTATTGAGCACGATTGAACAGTAAAATTGATTAGAGTTTTGCATTTTTGTTTCTACATCAATGATGTATAGGACTTTTGAATCCACCTTACCAAGCATGCCTGTTTCCTCGTGCATGTCATCTTTAACAGAGGAATTGTTTTTCCTATGCCTAAGCTATGACAACAAAGATGATTTAAATGAAACTTGTCTAGTTTAAGTGTCTCATATTTAGCACTTGTTTGAATCTCATTTTTTTACTAAGAATGCATTTTGGAATAGTAAAATGATGGAAAATGTGTGGATAAAAAATAAGGAAAAGTTTTGGGTTTGTGTGTAATATTATTTTATTTAAGAAAGCGGGGTTGGAAAAAAAAAAAGAGAAAAAATAATTAATTTTGGAAATAATGGTGATCAAACAAGGGCTTAATAGTATTTTCAAGCCAAATGCACCTCTTTGCAGGTGGCAATTGTCTTAAAGAAAACTCAACCTAGAGAGCGATGGGGACTTTCCTTTGCCTATGATTTGATAAAGGTGAGCCTTCTTCTTTTATCTTTCCTTGATGGTGCTGCAGATTTATGTCCTATTCTCTAATTTTCTTATTTATTTTCTGCTCAGGTGTAGATAACTTACAATTTTTTATGGCTAACTTCATATGACCCGACTTGATTAACCGTTGACCACTGTTTACATCCTCTCTAATTACATTTCATTTATGAGTTTGATTCAATTTCGAGATTCACCCTTCCCATCTTTGGCATCTCCAAGTATTGTATCAGCAATTTGAATTCTCAGGTACCTTTATGTAAACTGTCAATCACTTCCAGCATGTTCTTTTAGCAGTTTGGAAGAGACTGAACACTACTATGATGAGATTTAAACTTATTTTTCTCTGGTTTAACATACTATTTAGTTACAAACAAGGAATTTCTTGAAATCAAGGAAAAATTTCAAAAGGTGGAAACTGTTTTCCATGGAAATTTTGGTCAATCAAACAAGCCAAAAGTAAAAGTTAGAATTCGAATTCCAACTTTCAGAAAAAATAATGTACTATCAAACGGAGCAAGAAGTGAAAATTAAGGTTGGAGTTCACGTAGCATGGTTTTGGGTTCTAAGCATTTAAAGTGAGCTTTTGAATTTTGAATTTATTTTAATGTGAAGCTCGGTTCTACGTGATGGAAATCGTTTATATAGACTATAAAATTGTACAATTTTACGAGACTTAAAGTTAGATGTTAAGTGATTTGACGCTTTTGTCCCTTAGCTTTAAATCGCATGAAAGTTGTGATAACATTGATACTTGGTGCAGCCGGATATACAAGTAAATGAGTTGGGGGTACAAAACCTCACATTTGAAGAGATCCCAAATCATACTAATGGAAAGGTTAGAGAAGATAGTACAAATTTTATCTTTCAAGAATTATAGAGTCAACTTGCATTATCTCGGGTGTGTTATTTTAATTTTAATTATTTGAGTATTTGGATAGGTGATGCTTGGTTGAATTTATAAATTCCTTGATCATATCGTCGATAATTATGCCGAGAGAGAATTTATAGTGGTCATTTAAGCATGAATGCATATGAGCCTCGGCCTCTTCTCAACTATATTATCTCATTTAAGATATATAATAGGTATCAATGACATATCATATCGATTCATTAGTGAATAGCAAATTAAAATATAAATTTTTGTACTATGTCATTGATGTAAAAATATAAGATGAGCATCAGTTCTCATTGGATTATTACTAAGAATATCTCTAAGAGACTCTTAAAAGTGGAATGCCCTTTATTTCAAAGAGTCAATTTTTAAAATTTTACTCCAAGAGACTCTTCAATTTAACATTTTAAAATAGAGAGTGGGTTTGGAGAGCCAAACCCACCTCTCTATAATTTAATATTTCAAATATTTCAACTTTCAATGCACAGTTTATTCACTTAATTAAATAAATATACTTGAAGAATGATATAATTATTGAAGAGAATATTGTAAAAATAAAAGAATGAAAAAAAAACAATAAATACATATTGTGAATGTTAAAAATAAAGAAGCTATTGGAGTATTTTAAATTTTTTGCGCTTTAAATTTATAAATACTCTTTAAATTGTAGAATATGCTCTTTAAAAATAGAGAGCTTCTTGGACATGCTCTAACCATATAATTACAAAATCCAACTTCATTGAAAAACATTTGATTATATATAATATAATTCTATTAATCTTATCTATTGCAAATTTGGTTAATTTCAAAAAGGGTCAATGAAGTTATGTAAAAAATAAAAAACGGTTACTGAAGTTCAAAAGTTGCACAAACGATTACTGAAGTTTCAAGTAGTTTCACAAATGGTTACTGGGGGACCAAACTCATTTTCAGCCCAATTTAGCCACCTTTGGACCACCATAACTTCAATCTCGGGCCACGTTAGCCATCGAACAATATACCTTCTTGAAGCCCTCAATGCCTTCTTTGCAACCCACCCAACCATTGGCCGTAACCCTGTCGGAATTGGCCAAAAAATCGAGCCAAAGTGGGCTGCTTTGGCTGAAAATCCTGAAAAATCAGTCCAAGCAGCCACATTTGAACCACCATAACTCCAACATTCGGACACCTTGAGAACCGCCCAACGTACCATCTTGAAGCCCTCAATGCCCTCTTCGCAACCCACCCAAACAATGACCATAAACCCATCGGAATTGACCGAAAAATCGAGCCAAAGTGGGCTGCTTGGGCTGAAAATCCTGAAAAATCAGTCCAAGCAGCTACATTTGGACCACCATAACTCCAACATCCAGCTACCTTGGGCACCGTCCAACATACCATCTTGAAGCCCTCAATGCCCTCTTCGCAACCCACCCAACCAATGGCCATAAACCCGTCGGAATTGGCCAAAAAATCGAGCCAAAGTGGGCTGCTTGGGCTGAAAATCTCGAAAAATCAGTCCAAACAGACACTTTTGGACCATCATAACTCCAACATCCGGCCACTTTGGCCACCGCCCAACATACCATTTTGAAACCCTCAATTCCCTCTTCGTAACCCACCCAACCACTGGCCGTAAACCTGAGGAAATTGGCCGAAACATCGCTCCAAAGTTGGCCGGAAAATCGCTCCAAAATCGCTGTGCGCGCGTAGCCAACTTTTGAGCGATTTTTCGGCCAATTTAAACAGGTTTACGGCCAGTTGTTGGGTGGGTTGCGAAGAGGACATTGAGGGCTTCAAGATGGTACATTGGACTGGTTGGGCTGAAAATGAGTTTGGTCCTCTAGTAATCATTTGTGAAACCACTTGAAATTTCAGTGACCGTTTGTATAATTTTTGAACTTTAATGATTTTTGAAATTTTGTAGGTAAATGCTAGGTAGAGTTTCACAAAGTACCACTGCAGTAAATTTTAACAGTCTGAGATTGACTTAGTACATTTATTTAAAATGCAACATTGCTAGTTTGACATTTCAGTGACTTGATTTTGATTTTGTTCGATAGAGATTAAAATTTAATTTTAATTGAAAATATAATCGTTAGTAAATTTCATATGTGAGATGAAAGTCAAATATAACGATTATATTTTCAATTAAAATTAGATTTTAATCTCTATCGAATAAATTTCTAAACCTTGATTTTAATAATATTTTTTCAAACAATGGCAAATTTTTTTAATAAGTAAAAATCATGCATGCTATAAGTATGAGTAATATGAGTATATGCTTCCATGTTATTTCTTTAAAATATCATGCTAGAATGTATCATATTCAAATATTCGTCAAAATTAATTTGAAATAGTTGAAATCATTTCATTTCATTGGACCATTGACCCACCTACTATGCATATAACTAAATATAGCACATAAATACTATAAGTGAAGGAAATGAGTAAATATCAATAATCCAATGGTCAATATGATATCAACACAGTCGAGTGGACCATCCTCTCTTGACCGCTAGAAATACATATGATCACCCAAGAAGTATCCCACCCGCGGTGTCAATATTTATAATATTACAAAGGCATAGTAAAGTGGTACACCCTCATGTGATCACCAAAAGCGCGTCTCCTATCTACCCTTGTGATCACTCGAAAAGAAGTCTCAGCTAATCCGCAATGGAAAAAACATATTCAAAATAACAAGCCAAAAGAATCAAAACCTGTTATTTACAATTTTGTAGGCATAGAAGCCCATTCTAATAACTGAAATATTCGGCCCACTACATTAATTATTTTCCACTTGATTATGAATTTGTGCTGCGTTATGCAAGTATGCCTAACTTATGTATACAACACACGTATGCATACCTTGGTCATTGTGAGCGGTAAAGAGGATAGCACCACTCTCATCTCAGCAATGCGGGGGTGCTACGCATGTGGGGGGAGACAACACGGCCTTTCTGCAACACTATATGGCCTTTGAGTTGGGTTTTGAGTTCTTCCCCCTTTTTGCCCATAAATTTGAAAATTGAATTTCTAAGTCTAGTTTGGAGGTATTATTTTTAATTGGTTTAAAATTCTAAAAATTATACTTTAATAAAATTATATATGAAAATTTATAATTTCATTAAAAAAAATTAATTAAAAAGTGCGGTTCGGTTTGGTTTTTTGTGGTTTTTGAAAATCAAAACCTAAACCAAACCATTTTTTTCGGTTTGAGGAAAAAAAAAATCGGGTCCACGTGGAACCGAACCAACGGTTTCAAACAAACGGTTACGGTTCGGTTTGCGGTTTGCATACAGCCCTATATGCTTCCATGTTATTTCTTTTATCATGCTAGAATGTATCATATTTAAATACAAAATTAATGAAATAGATGCATTGAATATAACACTACACAAATATAAATATAAATGCCGTGCATGCACGTGACCAAATGCTCGTGAGTACATGGCATGCTCATAGTAAATCGATATATACCCTTTCTAGCCATAAGTATATCTCACATGCCTCGGTGCCCTAGTATGCTCAATCATTTTAACGATGAACATATGCCGTGCATGCACGTGCAAATGCTCATCAATATGGTATGCTCAATCATCGTAACCATCATATGGTATGCCATCCTTATCAAAGTCATATAAATGTTACAACAATACTCTATAGAGAATATTTCATGAATACTATATTCTTGCATCGTGTTGTAAATGAATTTTTACTTACCATTTTGCCTTTGTGTGCGATCTTCTTACGGAGTGTAGGTCAAGTCCCTTTTTCACCTAACGTCGAAAGACAACCTGTATTACCATCTAATATTAAATAAGATCATCAATTCAATAACACCCATACAACCACTTACTACGAACATAAATAACAAAATAGTTTAGTCAATATTATCACTTCAAGTTACCAATTGTACTCAAACAATCTCATTGTTTTCTAAGTCTGATTATGAACGTTAGCATGCCTAATTGTTTCTAACGACCTAACACTTATGAAAATTAATTTTCCAAGACTTAGAGACTATTAACAAACATGTAAAGGTTGAAACTATGCAATTTATTAAATTGGACAGAATTTGTTTTTTAAGTTTTGGTTGCTGCCGTGTAGTTTCATGCATCCTTTCGCATCCTTAATCATATTCATTCCTCCCCAAACTTTTACCACACTTATATAACATATATTTGCAGGTAATAATGTTATTAAGTTACCACAAGTAGAGGATTTACAACCTGAAAATCAGTCCTTTTTACCTAACAATGAATCAGAATTTCATCATGGCTGTTTTGAGTTTCACTTGGATTAGACTGCCACAAAATCAGATTCTAACCTATTAAAGATCATTTCTATACTTCTAACTCTTATATAAAAACGTTCATATCAATAAATACAAGTTATATCCGTGGGATTATTTAAAATCAAAGGTTAAATCATTGAAATTCAGCAACTATCAAATCTCTTTCCATGTTGATATCCTTCAAGTTCTTATAATCAATTACCCCTCTTTCGCCACCATAAATTCCCCAACAACATCCAACATAATCTCAATAAAGTTCAGAGGTTCAAGAGGTTATAAAGCCCTCAAAAATAATTAAGACAAACCTCAAAACAGTGAACTAACTCAGCTGTCCAAAGCTTTCAATTCCAGCTTCTTGTTTTCTACTTCTCTTCGGCTCTTTTGCTCTCTTTTTTCACTTGGAATCAATTGGGGATAAGTTTAAGGAGTTAATCTCTTATTTAGGAGGTAAAGAAGAGGTTTATAAGGGGCTTGAGTCATGAGTAATGGTTATGAGTGAAGAAAAGTTGCTATTAAAAGGACATGTAGCCCAAGCATGACGTGGTTTTGTCATAAAAATCTATTTTTTTACACCCATCCTTGCAATAGAAAATCAAGTGTCTTTGACCTATCTTAGCGTGTCTACAACCTAATTTAATTTTTATAGGATCCTAAAATAATTTATAGAGTTAATTCCTTAAACATTCATTTGATTCCTTACCCGATTCTCTACCGATTTCAACAATTTGTAACTCAATATTTATAACGTCACTTGAATATTATATTATTGTATTGTGATCATGTCACTTCATACCTCATGTCCCAGATATGTTAACGACTTAGTTAGGATTTAATATAACCATGATTAATCGAATTAAAAGCGAGTAACTTTACTGATAATGATTTCGGCACTTTCAAGATTACAATTGTTTAACACATCAATATCTAACATCTAAATTAACCTAAAATTAACATCTAATTTAGATACAAGATTACAATTCATTTTATAATTTGTATTTGAATTTCTTCAATTCCATAATCAATTCGTGTTTACAAATTCATTCATGGCTATTGTGACATTATTTGTATTAAATACAAAATTAACTAAGAATTTGAAACCTCCCTCATCCTAGTATTATATAAGGAGGTGTTCTCCTTCTTATTCTACAAACCAAAAAAAAATAAAAATAAAATAGAGTTCTTTCTTCACTCGAAGTTTCTCTCGTCTTTGTTTCAAGAGTTTAGTTCTTAGTAACTTAGTTTAATTCTTTGTTCTAACTTGGTGATAGAATTTTTAGCATTCTTAGTTCGCCTAAAGTAGTGAAGAGGTTCTAGTGAGCTACTTTTAACCATTGTATCCTTAGAGATAGATGTCATCAGTCCTCTTACACTATAGTGAGGGAGAATCAATCTCCATGCTCGATTCGATCTTCGGTACAACTTTTAGAAAGTTGCAATTTGGTCCCTGAATTTTTGCTTTCTTCCATTTTGGTCTTTTCTTGCTCGTTTTCACTCACTTATTATTATTTCCATCGATATAGTCCTACAAACACAATTTACATAGAATTAAGCCATATTTCAACATAATTACAATCAATTGTCCATGTTTTGTGACCTAAATAAGTGCGTAAAACGCACTTATCAACAAGTATACAAAAATATTTGGTTCGACAATCCAGCCTCTTTTCTCAAGATTAAAGATTTTAGTATTAATTCCACAAACATACTCCAAAGTCACAACACCAAACCAACATCCACTATTTCAATACAAAATCGACATGTGTGTGTATGAAGAATTAAGTAATCAATCATGATTACACAAGTTGTTTCAATTTCCGACCCTTTGTGGTCAAATATATCATTTCATCTCTTGTACGATTCATATACCACCAATTGTTTTTCTGTTCACTCATTTCCGATGTGTAATCTAAGGTTGAGTTATTCATCACTATCTTCACCCTCTCTATTTAACACATCAATGAACAAGGAATCTCAAATTCTTTGATTGCTTCGATTTTCAAGATTTAACTAAGCTAATTACTTAATTGAAAGTCAAATTTCCTCAAACAAGTGTGTGGAACTTAACCAAGGCATTTAGTGCTTTTGCTTTTCTTATGCACTTGCTTTATTTGAATTTCGATTTTTTTTTTTGGCATTCTCTCCCTTAACCTTTCTAGATGACCCATATAAAATGCTTTAGGCCGATGACTCTCATATCAAATAATTTTAGGGTACCAGGTTTTAAAGACCCTTACATGCTTAATAACACGAGTAAAAAAGGCTTCGAAAGGAACTTTTTTTTTTTTTGCAACTTCCTCTCTAATTGCTTTCTAAATGACATTTGTAACAAGTTTTAGGTCGATAACTTTCAAGTTAGATGACTTTAGGGCACCGAATTTTTAAATACCCTTACAGACTTAATTGCTCGAGTCATAAAATGCTTCAAAAAAAGTTTCTACATAAAAAAAAAAATTATCTCTTGATTAGTGCACTGTCCCTTATCAAATACCTATTCAAGTGAACCTACTTCCAACTTAAAACGTTCGTCCGATTTTACCTTGTTAGTTTAAGACAATCCATACATAACTTTTTCACATAAGGAATCCACATTCACATCTTAATATTCCTACAACAGTAAAATCACCAATACTATAAACCTTGATAAACATCGAAACATTCAAATAAATTAATGTCAATCAAATCGTTCAACCAAAAATCTCATAACAAGGGTTCAATCTCATTCTAGCAATGAAAAAGTCTAGCCAAGCATATTGAAATTACAAGAACACATTCTAGGGTTAATTGACATCAACCGAAAATTAAATAATTGGTGAGAAGTCTTGAATTCTTGAATGCCTTCGATGAATTCTTGATATCTCTTGAAGTTTTAGTTCAATCCTTGTACAAGTTTCTTGGTATGAAGTGCGCTCAATAGTCTTCTTGCAATTCCTTGGTTGAAATCTTTCACAAGTATGAATTTGCCCTCTTCTTCAATAAAATTCTCTCAAATTTTTGAGTTGTTTGTTGCATAAAAAAAAGGCTCTCCAATGTGTATGCGACCTTCTGATATTTATATGGCTCGAATCTAGCTCAAAGATATCGCTCAAAACCTTGCCAAGTTGAGTTTTAATCGTATAAGGAAACCTGAGATTTGGCCAAAATCTTATATTATGTAGTAACATAGTACATTGGGATGCGACCACATAGTTCACTTGTTGAATTCCAAATTCCTCCGTGCTTGTGTGGATGCAACCACATAGTTATAGTTTTTTTTTCTTTTTTTTTTTTCGTCGGACAACCTTCATTATTTTGGTGATATATTTCTCTCCCGATATTCGATTGAAGTGATTAAAAGTGCGTTGAAAATATAACTCAAAATGCTACAATTATTCGAGGATATCATTTTTCCAATTCGAACGTTTGTTATGCTAAAAAATGGTCTTAAATAGAGACTAAAAATCTGGAGCATAAATTTTTTGCCTGAAAGTTGATATGCGATAATATTTTGACTATATTTTATCCCTTTGACATATTTTCACATCCGATTGACCTCTAACACTCTCGGATATTCATCGTAAGGTTCAACACCACATTTCAGTATTTGCACTTTAGTCCTCAAACTTTAATTTTGCTTCATTTCATACATTTTTCTCTTGTAATCTTGTTCATTTATCTTCCAATTGTATCCAATTAACGTATTGGCATCTTTAATCTTCATTTCATCATCCGTCTCATTTATGAATTATTTGCAACTTGGCCCCCATCTTTTGGATTTCACACTTTTTTTTAAAAAAAATTTCCTTTTGTTTCTTTCAATTCTTTGCTCAATCATTGAATTTTACCGGTCTAACACAAAATACAGCAATTTCGACTATATTTTATCAAATGAACAACTAAATATTGCCTTTTAAAGCTATAATTAAGTGTATAAAATGCACTTATGAGTGTTCATTTTAATCTGCCATAGATGGATACCTTCTTACTGGACTTCGAGTATTCACACGCTAACTTATGTTATAGCCCTCTCATGTTGTTAAAAACAGGAAAGCAATCTCAACCCAATTAATGTTTAAAAAGGTCCTCATAGGCTCAAGATTCGGAGAAAAAGAGGAAAACATAAAACAGTCAGCCACTCAGTCCAAAAATTGTTGAACCATTACTAAATCATAACCCAATTAATGTTTAAAAACACATTTGACCAAATCCAACCTATAAACATAACTTTCTTTACTCCACGAATAAAATATTATTGATTTGAAGTATTTATGATTTTGAGAGTTATATTCTATTGCAAACTTGAAAAATATATATGAAATTCATAGTAATTTTTAAGGCATGTGTTATTTTATTTATTTCTGATCTATAATAATTAAACACTATTAAAATAGGAAACACCTTATTATGCCCATACAACTTGAAAGGCCAGGTTTGACCTCCATGAAGTATGCCTTTTAGAATCTCGACCAAAACACCCACCTCTCCACAATATGCTTTTTAATATAGGGTATCTTTGATGAGTTTTGTTGTTTCCACAGCACGGTGCACGACCTCCTCACAATAGGGGGTAGGGTCAGCGATTAAAGTAATCGCGGACCTGACCTCTTATTGTGAGGAGGCTGTGTACCGTGCGGTACCCGTAGCAGATCTCATGTTTGATTACCCTTTTTTTCCCCCTAAAACTAGAAATTCAAATTTCATTTTCCTACATTTTTGTGTCCAGTTTTTTTTTTTTTTTTTTTTTTTATAAGGCAATAGGAATAAATTCTAGACCTAATGATAAATAAAGTTTATCACTTTTATTGACAATTTTCATGCAAAATAAAGTCAAACGAATGATATTCAGTATGGTAATTTGTAATTTTTTTTTTTTTCAATTGGAACAAATTCTAGACCAAATGGTAAAATTTTTTTTTATCACTTTTATTAACAATTTTTATGCAAAACAAAGTCAAATGGACACCAAACTTTTAACATTTTTCTGGTGAAAAATTATACCAATAAAATACAATTAATTACAATTCCTAATAAAACAAATTCTAGAGAATTCAATTTCTTGTAATCAATTTTTTTTTCCACTCAAATTCCACATTTGCAATCAAACGGACCCATATATTTAGTGCAGAATTAGATATTTTTCAGATGTTTTAAGACTCTTAAAATATGTTTTGCAATATATTTATATTGAAATTTTTGACCTTTAATGATTTTTCAAAGTTTTGCCAACATTATGTTTACTACTAGAGGTAGCGAGTTTAGTAATTAAATTAGAGGCCATAACTAAGGATGGCAAACGAATCGAGTCATTTATGGACTTGATTCGTCTAGACTCAATTTTATAGATCGTTCGGACTTGTACAGAGACGAGTCGAGGGTCGATCCATTCGTGAAAAAGTTACACGAGTCAGTATAGTGTGGCTCGTGAGGCACACAAGCCATCTTGTGCTCCCAATCATTTGGGCTCATGGGCCTCTCCCACTAGTTGGCTCTTTTGCCTCGTTGATCAATTCCTTTTTTGCTCGTTTTTTACTTACTTTATTATTGTTTTTTTAAAAAAAAAATTGCTTGTTTTGCGATTATTTTAATATTTTTACCAAAAAAAAAAGAGTCGACTCATGGACGACTTGGCTTGGCCTCAATGGCACTACGTATAACATGGTCTGAGATGTTTCCTCAATTGTTTAATGGTCCTTTTATTTTATCTTAAAGCCAACAAATATGAAGTTCAAATTTACTTAACTGTTTCTGGAAAAAAATTATACTCCATTTGGCAATTTTATAAATATAAATAATAAGATGAATAATTGTGGGTTCTACGAAATGTGGATAATAACGAGTAATATTTATGAACGTATTGTTTTAATTAATGTTTAATTTTGACTGAATTTATAAATCAATTTATTAATTGAATCCAAGTAGTCGCTTAGATTTTATGTCTTAAGCATCTCATGACCTTGAACATTGTCACTAAGGAAGAAGTTGACAATCGAGAGCTATGCTTTAGGTTCATCCATAGGGGGTGGTGGCATGTAGATCTCATAGTGTTATTGGTGGAGCCAATAACATTTGTGGCAGTTTATAATAGTGGTAAGCGACGATAGTCCACTGGTGATGGTAGAACTTTGGTGGTGATAGTGGTGGGTGGTACAAAATGTGACAGTAATATAATATGGTAATGTTATAAGTGGTAATTGATAAGTGCGGTTTTCGCACTCATTTAGATCGTTAAACTTAGATAGTTGTTAGTTTTCAATTATTAGTTTTTGATTATTTTTGTTACTTTTGTTCCTTAGGTGTTTGCCCGAGTTGTTGGTTGTGTATATGGTATTTTGAGCATGAATTGAGCCAAAATGATTGAAGAGAAAATACTCCAAGATTTGGCAACCAAGTTCATCAATTGGGAGGAAGAAATGGTGGTTTGAAGGGTGATGAAATCAAGTTTGGCAAAGATCAGGAAGAAAATGAAAATAGCACAGAAATGGCCTATGCGTACGTGCGTACGCACACTTGTCAAATTCAACTACTGAAACTTAAATGTTTACACTATGCGTACGCACGTCCAGACCTATGCGTACGCATAGGCAAAATCTGGAGGATTTCCCGGGTCGTGCTAAAACGCGATTTTTAATATCTTTCTCGACCCATTTCTACCTGACCCGTCTCCTATCTTCCATCCAACATAAATACATCACTTAGGGCTCATTTCTAGGGTATCAAAGGGAGGGGGAGCAGCCCCAAAACCGAGCCAAAATCAGGGGAGCTTCCATAGCCAAACCTTGAAGAAAATGGGGAAGATGAAGAAGAAGCTCCAATGCCATTGATCTCATCTTTCCAGCTCTTATTGAATAAGTTTCTTTTCACTTTATCTTCATTTTCTTTCAATGGGTTGTATGATTTTATTGGCTATTTGTGCTATTGTTGAATATCTCATGTGTAGCTAAACCTAATGTGATTTGGGGGTTATTTTGGAACCCTAGAATGATGATTTAATCGATTTGTGCTTTATTGTGTTCTTGAGATGAATGTGGTTAATTCATTGTGCTTAATATGTTTATTGTTATGCTTGATTATTTAGCGGGCCAGCCAGATAATTGAGTTGTTTACAATATTGCTATTTTGGGATTTATAGTCCGTAATTGCTATTTATTCCAAAAACCTAGTGGCGACTACATTTCAATTGATTATGTGGAATTTTCGATTGTATGTTGGTGGATTATCATTTAAGTTAGTAAACCGAGTTTGCGAGTTTGCGCTTAATTCAATTCGTCTCTTTCGTCGTAATGCTTTTGTTGAATTAAATCTAGTGAGTTTATTCTAGGTTGTTTGATGAAAATGGTTGGGTAACGATGCTTATCTTATTCAACTAATATGTAAGAAGAGATTGAGGTAATCGAGTTTGTGATTATTCTCGAATTGTTGTTGATCTTTTGAACGAAAATCCTTTGCGAATATCGATTAGAAATTCATTCTAGTGGCGAAGAAATATCCCTCGATCACACTCTCCCCATTTGATCATTTTATTTATTTTGTAATTCTTGTCTTTCTTTATTTTTAGTTTTCCGCTTCATTAGATAACCTGCTAAACTCCCCCCATTTACTTATTTGCACATTTTTACCTTCTTATTGCAATTGGTATAATTGAAAATAATCTTCTGCGGAAATGACTCTTACTTACCAATTACTACTTGAACGACACATTTTAGAAAAGTGAGGAATATTATTTTTGACACCTCCTTTGGTGGCGATCAGTAATGAATGGAGCAATGTAAGCTTACAAGTGCAAGCTTGTTACAAGCACAAGTTTGTTAGAAATGGTGACGGAAACAAGTGGCGGAACGTGTGTAAAATTGTAATATTGTATTACAAAGTTTAAAATAAAAAGAATACTAAAGAAATAACAAGGTAAAAAAAAAAACTTTATTTTGGAAAAAAAAAATGTTGGCAATCATTTTCAGAAAATTGTTTGATATTTTATTTGTTTACAGTGACCCAAAAATTAATTCATTATTGAGTTACACTTGAGTCTTTCTTATTACCTTAACTTTTAATTTTCGTTTATGTTACATATAAATCATAAATTATATATTTGTTTATCGACAGATGATTTGGTAAGATATAATTGAGTTACAATTTCATCAACTAACTAAAAAAATAAATTTCTCTCACTTTCTTTGTCAGTTCACCAATTTATAAAAGAATATATAAATAATGGTATACAAGTATCATTATACTTTAGTTTTTATGCCATTTGTGTCTTTCACCACTACTTGAATTCTCTCGAAAACATGGTAAAATCTAAATAATTGCATTGAAAGATTACAAAGTACACTTGTTACTTTTTAGTTTTTACAATAAAGTTCCAAGTACAAGAAAATTTTAACAGAATCGATACCAACGTAGACGTGGCCAAAATTGATTACCATGTTTTTTAATGCTTTTTTCTATCTTCCAAGTGTTGTTTGTCAAAATGATATTTACTTATGCCCTGTTTGGTACCCATTCTCATTTTCATTCTCATTCTCATTTTCAACCACACATTCTTCAATAAAATAATATTTTCCATCACATCAATAACTTTTCCTTCTTTTTCAACCACATATTCATCATCACATCAACCCAAAAAATTCATTTTCTCTAACAAAATGGCTACCAAACAAGCTATTAGTCTATATTTGATAGTCATTTTTAGGAAAAAATGATTTTTTTTTATGTTATGGATGATAAATATGTGGTTGAAAAAGAATGAAAAGTTATTGATGTGATAAAAAATATTATTTTATTAAAAATTGTGTGATTAAAAATGAGTAGAAGAATAAGAAAGAAAAAAAAGCTAATAGCATGATTGTACTTTTTAACCTTTTGAGTGTAAATTTCCCTCCTATTATACCTGGTTTCCAACGTACGATTTTCCTTGCTGTCACGACTTTAGCCTTCTTTTCCTCTTCTCCAAGACACCTTCCTTCAGCCCTTTTAACTCAGGTCAATAAAATGGAATGAGCACAGCTAAAAAATCGAAACCCTCCAGAGCTTGATAAAACAACGGAACCTAAATAGCAGATCTGAAGAAAAATCAAAGTGAAAAAAGGAAGAGAGGAATGGAATCTGTATTTGGACTGGTGGGCAAAGATTTTGCAATTGTTGCGGCGGACTCATCGGCCGTGCACAGCATCCTCGTACACAAGACCAATGAGGACAAGATCATGATCCTTGATTCGCATAAACTCATGGGAGCTTCCGGCGAAACTGGTGACCGGTAAAACCCCGTTTCAAGTAGTCTCTCTCAGACGCATATATATTTTTTTATTTATTGAATGTGTAGGCATTTTGTGTAATTTAATGTTCTTTTAGAATTGATTGATTTTTTTTTTTTTTATTGGAATGAATTTTGTTTTGTACTTTCTGGGTTTTTGTTTATTAAGTAGGGTAAAATCTTTGGTGGAGACAATTAAATACTTAAGAGTTACAGGTATACTTATAATGATATTTGGACTGATTTGATTGATTTATTATTTATTGTGATAAATTTTGTATTTACTTTCTGAGTTTTTGTTTAGCTATGTGTATGTAGAGAAAAAAAAAAAAAAAAAAAAAAAAAAAAAATTCTTTGGTAGAGTAAAATTAGTGCTCGCGTATACTCACATAATATAGGCAGGTGTGTCTATGTGTAGATGCAGATGAAACGTGTGTAATTTAATTATGTCTAATAGGATTCTTTTAGAAGCCATTTTCTCTTTCAGGTTTTATCTACCTAAGTTTTCTATCCAGTTTTGTGCCTTTGGGATCAGATTTTAAATACGAAAAAATTAGTGTTATAAAACTTATATTTGATTATCTCTGTGTGTTTAATATTTGATATTATTTCAGTAAGGGATTTCATTTGTTTGTATTTTGTACTGAAGTCGTTTTTGTCTTTCTGGCTCTTGATCTTTTTGATTGAACTTGCCGGTAGCATTTCTCTAAGTGTTTGAATTTTGATATGCTATGGATTCAGGATTAATTTGTTTATATTTAGCTTAGAGCCTGTTGGATATAATTTATTTGGGAATAACGAGTTATTGAATAGTATTTTTTGGAAAATGTGTGGTTAAAAAGTAATGAAATTTTATTGGTTTGTGTGTAGAATATTTTATTGTGTGAATGTGTAATGGAGAATGATCCTGTAAGAGACAATTTAAATTTTTAAAGGATGACAATCAGGGGCTTACTTATTGGGTTTTCTTTAATTTATTTCTGCTCTGAATTAATTTTTTGACATTAGTGCACATATTTTATGAATTTGGCTAAATATATTCACAATAACATTGTTTAGTTTTTGAACTTTCATCTTGTAATCTGTATGATGGGTAAATTTCTGCTATTTTTTGGTAAATTAGGGCTGTAACTTTGATCTATTTTGGAGATGATTTTATATGGTGAAGTTCAGTTTATTATTTTTTATATTATAAAATGGGAACAGTCATATAACATTTGACAAGGAAAATGTTTTATGTTGGAGATTCTATTTGAAGGAAAATGCTTGACACGGAGATACTTACTTTACTATTCATTTTCTGGTGTTTGGTTGATGTAATGAAATATTTCCTTTCTTTTGAAAGTAAATGAGAAAAGAAAACAAATTCCTATCTTCATAGTAGTCCTTGTACGCCATATGGTTGTAATTTGCTGGGTTTCCAAAAATTACAAGAGGATTTTACACTGTTTCAAAACCACAATGGAATATTCAGTTGAGTTTTGCAAACCACAAGATATAATTTGCTAGTATTCTTATAGCAAGGCAATCTCATTTTTGGTTTTTCCATTACGCATATCTTATGTGTAAATCAAAACTGGTTTTGGTTTGTGAGCTTTGCTTTATGGACATGAATGCGTTTAAACATTTGAGATAGCCAAAACTGTGCTAAAACTATAATATGCTTGATGTTTTATGTGTGAAAATGTGTGCGCTAAAATAGCTTTAAACTTGAATTACTTTTTTGACGTTAAGGTTATTGTGTATGGGTCTTCATTTAGTTGTCCTATAATGGGGAATTCTACTATTTTGTGGTAATTATTGCACTACTAAAATTTGTTCTTTATTAGGTCATATTCAGAGCCCAGTTTGTCAAATTAATATATCATATGTAAACTTAAGCAAATAATGTATTGCTTCCATTCAGAATATATATTTTTATGGTGTATGCGTTGTCTGAAGCTATAATACCTATGTGCTCATTTTAAATGTGATGGTATTAATCAACTTATTCGGTAAAATGATGTATTAGGGCTCAGTTTACAGAGTACATACAGAAGAATGTGGCTCTGTATCAATTTCGAAATGGCATCCCTTTGACGACTGCAGCTGCTGCGAACTTTACCCGAGGTGAGCTTGCCACGGCCTTGAGGAAGGTACAATGTTCTTTAGAGCTTTTTTGATAGGTAATTAGATAATTTTATTAATCAAAGGAAGGTACAATGTTCTTTAGAGCTTTTTTGATAGGTAATTAGATAATTTTATTAATCAAAGGATAATACATGAGAAGCATATTACCAATTTAAATAAGAAAGAAACAATATGAAATTAGGTAGCCCTTCTATATGATTAGTAGCCGCAGCATTAAATCAAATATACAAAGTCGGATATAAAATTATTGTACTTTTTCCTGGTTTGTACATTATGATAATACTTTTCTGGTATTTTTGTATTGGAATGTGAAACACTTGGGGCTTGAATTATCAAACTAGCATCTGGTTTGCTTAGGATGATGCTCAAGAAAATACATTGAACTGTCTAACACATGATAAGTGATGAACTGTGTCTATTATTTTTATGGTTTGATACTATTGGGAGGAATGAAAATATCTGTCTAAATCTTTCGATGTATCACTAATATGTTATTTTTATTTTATATTTGTTATAGAGACTATATTTGGCAAG
This sequence comes from Osmanthus fragrans, assembly GCA_019395295.1. Lineage (NCBI taxonomy): Eukaryota > Viridiplantae > Streptophyta > Magnoliopsida > Lamiales > Oleaceae > Osmanthus > Osmanthus fragrans. The sequence continues at coordinate 12,220,496 of CM033355.1, read as the reverse complement.
TTTAACATTATTGTAATTGCTAAATTCTTTTAGGTGCTTAGGATGTTCTAAGATTCTTTTAATAATATATTTTGACCAATTTTGAAAGCTTTTGTTGTCGCAAATCACAATATTTTCTCTTCCTCCAAGTTATTAGTATTTTGTGATTGTGAAGGTAGAATATTCTATGTTTTGAATGTTTGATTAAAAAGAGAAATCAAAATCTTGCAAAGTGTCATACAGAACAATTTCAGTGTCTTGATAAAATTTCACTTGAATATTTTTGGTCGACAATAAATGGGGTGTGTTATTAGTATAGTATGACTACTCTCGCCAATTTTCCAGTTTCGTTGAAACTTTACTGCAACACTGCATAAGTCTGCATATTATTTTGCTAGTGGAACTTGAAATATTTATTTTCTAGATAAAAAAAGGAAAAAAAAAAAAAAAAAAGAAGAAGAAGAAATAGAAGCAGGAAGATGTTAATCTTGTTCCTAAGAGAGCATAGATATCCACAAAAAGGATGTTTCATGCTCTCTTATTCTCTATTCTGTTTTCTTTTCATATTGATGTCATCTTCTGGTCTCCCCAAACTCCAGACAACCATGTTTTGGATCTGCGATGATATCCTTACTCTAGGTGGAAATTTAAATTTTTATTTCTTGGACTTTTCTTCTCTTCTTGATATATGTTGAATTGTGATACCTTGGGATCAACCCTTCAATTTCTGTTGCATTTGTATTGATCATATATGGAGACAACTAGTGCTATAATGTTGTGTAAACACTTAAATAGGAAATAAATTCCTGAAATTTATGCACCTACAGTCATGTTATCAAAGACGTAATTGATATTTTAGAAACTTTCTTCTACCCGCATGTGTAGCCTATTCCTCCCACTTGATTTTTTGGAAACAAATCACATGCTTTTAGAAAAAAAAAAAAACGTGGGAGAGTTGGGGATAGGCTAGGGATCCTTCGATTATTTATATGAACTTCATCACTTTCTTCCATCATGAAAGTGAGTAGTTTTTCCCTAACTTCCAATGCATTAAGGACGCCAGGATTTATTTAGGCAGTTAAATAACCCTCCTTAAAAATTTTAAAATACAACTTCAAACATTTGACCATAATACGACATTCTCCCATTTGGTCCACATGATAAACAAATTACTCTTAATGTGAGTACATATTTTGGCGACACAGAGTCACAGATAGTGAAACTATCCAATCAGTTAATGACATGGTTTAAAAAGGCGTGGTGAGGCGTGCCTCACCATGAGGTGTATGGTTCATGCCTCGAGGCGGTCTGTGAGGCTAAACTACATGAGGCTCACGCTTTTGCGGTTGAGGTGCACGCCTCAAGGCTCGCGCCTCACGGAGCATGAGGCGTGCGCCTCATTTAAAATTTGGGTTTTCAATTGATTGTGTTTAATTTGTTGAGATTTTGTTGGTGAAGGGGGATTTAAGAATTGGAGAGTGAACCAGCAGGAGACTGGAAGAAGAAACAAGTCAGAACCTCTGACCTTGTGTAAAGAAGAAGACCGGACCTGTGTGAAGAAGGAGATGATCGAGAGAGAAGAAATGAAGAAAGTGAGCCCAAGAAGAAGATCGGACCTGTGGTTGTATATAATATAAAATTATAAATATCTTTTTATTGAGCCCAATAACATCTTTGACTGAAAAATGAAAAGTGTATAATTTCTGGGAATTAAATATATGTTGTATTTTAATTTGTGTAATAATCTCTTTTGTATAATTTTACAAAAAAATAAATATATGTTGTATTTTGTAAAATTTCTTTTACAGCATATATTTAATTTTTTTCCCAACTTTATTCTTTAGCCAAAAAAAAAAGTAAAATTTTATGTAAATTAATTATTTTACCATTTCACACTCCATTAAAAAACCAAATTTACTTATATATGTGATGCAATAATTTTTTGTATTTCTTTATAACTCTTTTACTTAAATTCTTTTACATAAATTAATTTTATTTTATTTTTTTTTGTATTATTTTATAATTTTTTTTACTTCAATTTTTTTTTTATGAGGCTTACGCCTCAATCCGCCTCGAGGCTTATGCCTCGCCTCACAACAAAAAATCGTCTCAGTACTAAGTTTCGCCTTTTTAAACTTTGGTTAATGATACTATGTTAAACATTGTGATAACGTTAAAGCTACTTTATTAAATGGAGATCTGGAAGAATACGTGAAACGGATTGAAGGTTTACCCTGTCATTGGTATTTGAAGTTTTAGAATGTTGTTACTTCACATTTTTTTTCTTTTTTTGCAGAATACATTATTCTAGCCCTTTATGAGTGACTTTTTACTTGCTAGTAGTGATTTTAATTTGCTACATGACAAATTATTTTTTACCCACAACCTTAGAACAAAGGATGTCATTTGCACGTAGTTCCAAAAGGGACAAATCTAAGAGCAAGTTGGAGAATGTGATATTTGATGACCCACATATTTGGAATTGAATTTTCAAATGTTTTATTAACCAACCACCTGAATGTAGCTTTCTTCAAATTGGAAGTTTACCTAAAGGCAGAGGCCGAACTTTCCTCTACATTTTCTTTTTTCAAAAAAATCCTTGTTTATATCCATCAAGTTAAAAAAGGCAATAAAGTGGGAATCGGCTAGAAGGCATGCATGCTGCTTGGTGAAGAACTTTTACCGTGAACATCTATTAACTCGTTGATAAAACATGGCTGGAGGTATATTTCAGGAATTTGTTTTCTTTAATATTGGGTAGCCAAGTTCTAGATACACTAGGATTATTCATTACTGAGCATGCAATCAGTGAATAAATGTTTTGGTAGAAAATACAGAGAGGTCCAATTGCAGTAACTTTACAACACTAGCATACTTTTCTTTACAGCTAATTTACACGTATCGTACCTCTGCAATGTCTTTGAATGCTGATTGTGTAGTTTTATTGTGCACATGAAGAGTCCTCCATTAGTGTCTCGGTTGGTCGTGTACTCGTGACTTTTTTTTTTTATTATTATTATTTATATAGCCCAATGTTTCCCCCTTTTCAACCAAGGTAATTGTAAGGCTAGAAGGTGCATAGGGCATACTGAAAATCTTTGATGTTATCAGGCTTAAGTTTTGAATATTTGGCTCAAATTTGATAGGGCATACTGAAAATCTTTGATGTTATCAGGCTTAAGTTCTGAATATTTAGCTCAAATTTGATTGGTAAATTTGTAACTGAACTTTGCTGAATTTTTAATTTTTTAAATTTTTTTTCTCCTCAGAATCCATATATGGTGAATATCATCATGGCTGGCTACGACAAGGACATAGGCCCATCCCTTTACTTTATTGATTATATTGCTTCTCTTCACAAGCTTGATAAAGCAGCATTTGGTTATGGATCATATTTTGCACTCTCCATGATGGATAGGCATTACCGCAAAGACATGATAGTCGAAGAAGCCATTGATTTAGTTGACAAGATCATAATGGAAATACGAAGTAGGCTGGTTGTGGCCCCACCAAACTTTGTAATCAAAATTGTTGACGAAGAAGGGGCAAGGGAATACGCTTGGCGTGAATCTATCAAGGATGCGCCTGTTCCAGCAGTTTGAGACTTTTCAGGGGTATTAATATATTTTGATGCTTAGTTGATCGACTCTAAAATCTTAAATAACTGTTAAAATCTTCAAATACTGGGATTTTGTGTGTGTTTGATTTATGATATGCTAGAAGTCTTGCTTTCGGAAGAACTTAATGTGCTTTTGCTTAGTAGTTGATATAAAGACTTAAGATCTTATTCGACTGTTCTCTTTAATCCAAATGTAGCCAATCCTAGATATTTTGGAAAAGAAGGCTGAGTTTATTGTTGTTTATTTCAAATGTGGGAGTTTCTTTTTAGGGGTGATTGTATTTGGAGGCCTACATGTGCGTTACCACCATCACATTCACCTGTTTTCCATTCGCCGTCTGGACAATGTAACTCTCACACTAGTACCAATATTTTTAATTAACAAAAATGAATCAAGATTAAACTAACCAACTTTTCTGGTAATGTGGAAATGGTGTGAAATTTTGACTACTCAATCTATTTAACTAATGTGAGAATCAATCCTTGAATGAAAGTCATTTTCTTTAAAAATATTATTACACCCTTGATATTACCCACAAGCTCACTTCCTCAAACACATAACCCCCATTATTTCTTTCCCCAAGGGTGTTTTAAAAAAAATTGCACTTCTCTAGTTCTCTTGCAAAAGTGTTCTTGCTCTGGGAATTGTAGTTGTGTAACGGACCGCCAGTTCGATCCTTGAGGTTCTGAGACACCCCAAGATAGCCTTTACTACTCATGCGGCCGATAAGATATGCAAAATAAGAACAATATAACGAGGTGGGAAGCTTGCCATTGTACTTGTATAAGAGACATAGTTAGTGCACTTCCGAAAATATCGCAATAAACATGCAATAAGCAGTCTTGCCATGCCACATGGGTAGGGGAATTCTCTAGGTCCGTGACTCACTCCCCTACTCAATCAACTAACGCCCTTTTATCTGACATGTGCTTCCTCTCTGTGCAATGGCATACTCCCTCCAAGTTAGTGGGTCCGAAAATTCCTCCACAATTTATGCATCATCCCCACTAATGTGCAGGCGTCCACAGTGTCCCCTGCACATCTTCCCGCAGTACCTCGTACATGCCGCATTCGACACCATCTTCACCTTATGCACCTCTACATTAGTTCCTGAGTGGATGACTCTTCTAGCCGTTGCGTCACCACGCACGTCGAAGTATACCTGCAAACACCCCCACTATTCAATTTCTACAGCAATGCTTTGATTATGCCCTTGCGAAACAAACGTTCATGCAGTAGGCAAAATTGCATAACGCATGCCCCCAACATCCATCATCCTCAAAGCTTTCCATCCTCGATTCCACTTGCTTGCTAATCGCTTTGCCACGTGTTGACGGCCCCAAAATCTTATTCGCAAGAATACACGCCATTAGTCTTAGATAACCAACAATGCAACATTTAGAGCAGATCCGCTCTAATACCATGTGTAACGGACTGCTCATTTGGCCCTTGATGTTCCGAGACACCCCAAGCTAGCCTTCCCACACATGTAGCCGACACGCTAAGATATGTAACACAAGCACAATAAAATGAGGTTTGCATTACTATTCCCACTTTAGATGCAACAACTACTTTTGAACTTAAATTTGGACTAATTCATCTTCTACCTACCTTTCATGGTCTTGTAGGTGAAGATCCACATAAGCATCTGAAGGAATTTCACGTAGTGTGCACAAGTATGAAGCCAACTGGTGTGACTGAGGAGCAAATCAAACTGAGGGCTTTTCCGTTCTCTTTGAAGGATTCCACAAAAGATTGGCTCTACTATCTACCATCAGGGAGTGTCACCACATGGGAAGAGATGAAGAGGATGTTCTTAGGAAAATATTTTCCAGCTTCAAGAGCAGCTAACATTCGGAAAGAGATTTGTGGTGTAAGGCAGGACAACAGAGAGTCTTTGCATGAGTATTGGGAGTGGTTCAAGAAATTGTGTGCAAGTTGGCCCATCATCAGATCAGTGAGCAACTTCTCATCCAATACTTTTATGAAGGCCTTCTACCCACAGAAAGGAGCATGATTGACGTTGCAAATGGAGGAGCTTTGGTAGATGAAACTCCCGAATGAGCGAGGAACTTCATTGCAAACATGGCAGCGAATTCTCAACAATTTGGCACTAGACTCGACACCCCAACTAAGCATGTTAACGAGGTAAATGTATCATCACTTGAACAACAAATAGCGAGTCTAACTACTCTTGTACATCAAATGGCTGCAGGTAATGTGCAAATAATAAAAGCATGTAGGCTTTGCTAGGTAGTAGGTCATCCAATAGACTCATGCCCAACACTTCAAGAGGAACCCGTTGAACAAGTCAATGCAGCAGGTGGTTTCCCAGGACAACCACAGAGGAATTATGACCCCTACTCAAACACGTACAACCCAGGATGGAAGATAATCCAAATCTCAGCTATAAGAATCGCCAGACAAACCAACTTATGAATCAAAACTGGCAGAATTTCTAACAATTCAAGAAACCTTATCCACCTAGACAACAACAGAGCCAATCTTCTAACAGTGGCAAATCCAAAGGAAAATGCAAGCGCAATCTTGTTGAGGAACAACAAGGAAGTTGAAATCCCAGTGAAAACAACTCATACACCACCGAGACCAGAAGAGGTGGAGAAGAACGTTGAAGGTAAATCTGTTGCTGATAATAGCACATTTGTTACGTTTTTCACCCTTTAATATTTCATTTATATGATTATTTGACACCGAAATGCACTAAATGTTTCTATATCTTGGTTTAGGTGGCAAATGGGTGAAACAGGTGAAAAATAGAAGAAACAAGTGAAAATGGATCAAAATGAAAGAAACAAAAGTTCAAGGACCAAATTGCAAATATCAAAAGATGACTCGGAAGGCAAAATGAAGATATGAAGATTTGAGGGTGTTCGGCATCAATTGGATGAGGAAAGAAGTCGACGGGATGAAATATAGTCAAAACATCATCACATATGCTGAAAAGTTCTGCATCAATTTTTAGCCTCATATTTAGATCTTTTACAGATGGTATCAGATCGAATTGGAAGTTGACATCTGAATGAAATTTGTATCCCATCGAGTCAGCTTTCCAACGCAGTTTAAATCACCTCAATCGGATATCGAGAGAGAAAGATATGACTAAAACACTGAAGGCTGTCCGGCGGAAAATTGGCAAAACCATGCGGTCGCATGGTTATAAATCCATGCGGCCGCATGGCTATTCCCGAGAGCTTCAGGGTTGGATCACTTTGTTCCATGCGACCGCATGTATTTATAATATGCGGTCGCATAGTTATAAATTGGGCCAAAAATCTTTTATTTCCGGAAATCAACCAAATCAACTATGGAAAGTTTTTGGACGCGTTTTTCTCAACCTAAAGTCGACCAGAAGAGGGATTTTCGATCATTCATTATCTCCTAGACCTCTAAAACATCTCTTGGGCTCAAGAACTCCATGGAAGGCTAATCAAATCTTGTGAAGCAAAGGGAGGAACTCATTCGGGTTTAGGATTTTCATGTCGTTTATTCATCAAACTTGGTATTTATTTTGTTAAATAAACTTCTAGATCTAGGTTTTCATCTTTATGAATTAATTGTGGAATTGTTTTAGCATGTGTTAGATTTTCATAGAATTAATCACGTTCTTTCTATTGAATAATTGAACCATGTGTTGAATTTGTATTTCATTTAATCTATTGGTGTGATTGTTTATTACTTTATGCTACAAGTATATGGTAAATTTGTAATCTTATTTCAATAGATGATTGTGGAAATTGTGAAGGAAACTTAGAATCTAGAAGTATAATTGTGAATCATATTGATCTTGAATGATAAATCTTCCGATTAGAGTGCCGGGGAGAAAGCCTCTAATTGAGTTATTAAATTGAATAGACGACATTGAATGATCTGATCCGGGTGAGGGAATTCCAAAGCTTCACTGTCTTAATTTACTAAATTTTACCTGAAAACTTTGTTATTGATTTAATTGTCAACAACCAAGCATTCTTGCGAACTTTGAGAGAACAAATCACCACTTTTGAAACCTTTAATAATTTTTCCATCTCTCTGTGGATACGACACCCCAAAGCTACACTACAACACCGCAGTAAACTTTGGGCGTAATCAAATTTTGGCGCCGCTGCCGGGGAGACGGTACAATAAATTGAAGGATCTTCTAGCAAAAGGGTGACTTCGTTCCATTTTTCATTTTCATTTTTTTTTTTTTTTTGTTAGTTTATTTTCTCTCGTTATTATCTCTTGTTTTTCACATAATTCCATTTTTTTTCTTTTGCTTGTGTTTATGAGCAGGGATCGAGGTGATATAGGAAGCTCTACCGAAAGACTTCGTCCAGTGTTTGAATCTCTTCCTAACCCTATTTTTGACACTACATCTATTGCCACGACCACCACATCACGTAACACAATGTCTGATAGTGAGCATGATGCACCTTACAGAACTTTGCATGATTATCTTCACCCCACACGCACATCTACACCATCATGTATTCTCTTCCCACCCAATATGCCACGTGTAGATTTTAATCCTGGAATGATTCAACTTCTCCCAAATTTCCATGGACTTGAAAACGAAAACCCGTATGTGCATATTAGGGAATTTGAGGAGGTAGTAGCAACCTTCCACAATCAACATGGTATAGTGGATGCAATTAGGCTTAAGTTCTTTCCATTCTCCCTTAAGGAAAGGGCAAAAAGCTGGTTGTATTCATTGAGACCACGTTCGATTGGCACCTGGGATGAAATGACTCAAGCCTTCTTTAATAAATATTTTCCCCACCATAAGACTAACGCACTTAAAAAGCAAATTTCTACGTTTAGTCAAAAGGATAGTGAGACCCTATATCAGACCTGGGAAAGATTTAAAGAACTACAAAGCCTTTGTCCCCACCATGGTTATGAGAGTTGGCGTATAGTGTGTTTCTTCTATGAGGGATTATCACCTAGGGAGCGCCAATTCGTAGAAATGATGTGCAATGGTGAATTTTTACGAAAGGATCCTGACGAAGCCATGGAATACCTAGATGAACTAGCTGAGAAAGTTCATACATGGACCGGACCTAGTGCCACTGAGAGTACTAATAGGTCACGACCCGCAAGTTATCCCACTAGTACAGGTATATATCACCTTAGGGAGGAGGATAGCCTTAGAGCAAAGGTAGAAGCCCTAACTAAAGAACTTGAGACCTTACGTGCTAGAGACTCGAAATCTGTACATAGTGCATCCCGTGTTGAGTCCAGTGGTAATTGTTTTGTGTGTGGAGGAAGTGACCACCCTGTGCAAGAATGCGCTACTTATGCTGAGATGAGGGGACTTTATGAGGCACACTGTAATACTTTAGGTGTCTATCAAAAGCCCCATACCCCTTACTCCGAGACCTATAACTCAGGGTGGGAAAATCACCCTAATTTCAGCTGGAAATCTAAAAACCAGCAACCTTCCCAATTCAATAGAGCTTACACTGCACCCTCACATCAACCCGTATCGTCTAGGAATTCCTTAGAAGACACTCTACATGCATTCATCGAGGCACAAAGTAAAACAAACCAAAAGTTTGAGACTGTGATTACTCAAATTGTTGAGAAAAACAAAGAAATGAAAAGTCATATGTCTAAACTGATCAATGCCTTAGCTGTAGTAGAGCATAAAAAATTTCCTGCCCAAGCGCAACCAAATCCTAGGGGGCAACACATGGCACAAACTTCAGGACCACATGAGACCAATCTTAGGGACGTGAATGCCATAACCACACATTTAGGGAAAGTCTTAGAGCCAACTTCCAAACCTAGGGAAACAGAAAAAGAGTCTAGTGAATCGAATGAGAACAGCCCTAGTGAGGAGGAGTGTGGAACATTCAGTGAGAGTACCTTTCCCACAAGCTCTAAAGTCCACCTCGAAATCTGTTGGCCATCATAGCGAGATTTTAGAGCACCTAAAGCAAGTGAAAATTAATCTGCCTTTCTTGCATGTGATTTCACAGGTTCCTGCTTATGCTAAAGTCCTTAAGGACTTATGCACTGTCAAAAGGAAACATCATGTCAAGAAAACTGCCTTTTTAACTGAACATGTGAGTGCTGTCATTGAACAAAGGACACCACCAAAGTATAAGGACCCTGGTTGTCCTACTGTCTCTTGCATCATCGAAAACCATGAGATTGGACAAGCTCTTCTTGATCTAGGGGCTAGTGTCAATCTCATGCCTTATGCTATTTACTCGCAGCTAGGATTAGGTGAGATGAAGCCTACCTCTGTTGTCCTACAATTAGCTGATAGGTCCACTATTAAACCTAGGGGAGTAATTGAAGATGTCTTGGTTCAAATTGATAAATTTTACTATCCCGTTGATTTCTTAGTCGTGGATGTAAAAGCTAATGTGAGTGTTGCTTCTAAAATTCCTATCATTCTTGGTAGACCATTCCTCGCTACTGCTAATGCTTTGATTAATTGTAGAAATGGTCTCATGAAATTATCCTTTGGGAATATGACTCTAGAAGTCAACATTTTTCATATCACCAAACAGCCAGAGGAAGATGATGAGTGTCAACAAACTCACATGATTGACACACAATATGTTCCTTGGACCAGCACAGGAATTTCCAGAACCAGATGGTTTGGACATCGTGGAGAGAACAGATCACGAGACAGGTAATAGTCCTTATTTTATATCACTAGTTTCTAAGAAGAGGACTCTACCTTTTATGTTGCAGGCCCCCACGACAAATTTTGAGCCCACTCCTAGTGACCCCACACATTTATTAGATGGAGGCAGAGAAGCTGCACCGATGGTTATGGGCAATGAGTTTAATGCACTGCAAGGAAACTTGGGATCGCCCTGGCTAGATGCGGGCTAAAAATGGGAACATTGGGTCGAGCCAACGACGATAAACAAAGGCGCTGCTTGGGAGGCAACCCATGGGAAGTTTATTTATTTCATTTCTTTTTATTTTTGCATTCATATTTTAGTTATTTTTGTTCTTTTTCTTGCATTACCATCCCATTGAGAACTTCCAGGTTCACCTTTCTTCGTGCTTATATTGACTCACATCCGTCTCCAGGTGATATCTTTCCTTCCCTATTTAGTATTCATGTTTTTGCATTGAGGACAATGCAATATTTAGTTGGGGAGAGAGTACTTTGAATCTTGTTGTAATTATCATGCACTCTTGGTAAAACTTGTCATGATTGGTGTTTAATTTTTTTCTCTTAAGTCTCTGATTTGCTGCATGTTGTGCACTTGAATGACAAAATATGCCACTAGGAGTTAATCTTGTTATGAAAGTCTAGATGTCAATGCACATGCTGAATTATTTTTATGCACACAAGTCTTGTGGTAAGATGGTGGTTTAACACATGTGACTAGAGGAGTCTCTCGTTGAAGTTTCTTTATGTGAGAATTAGTGAGAATTGAGAGTCATATCACACTACAAACGGTGGTAGGCATCCATTGATCTTGTGAATTGAAAACTTTTGTGAGAATAACATTACATGGTCTGTGGTAAGATAGTGGATTACTTGGGATATGATAATGGTCAATTTAGGATCAACATTTGAGCCTCTCAAACGTTTCTTTGCAATAAATACAGCCCCTAGTTGCCACTTTGAGCCATATACACATGTATAATCTTTCCCTTCTTGCACATACATTATCCATACTTTTTCATACCGAAGTATATGCTTATTTTCCCAATTCTTTTACTTCCAAGTGTGTAATAAGTATTAGATGCGATTTGTGAAGAATAGAAGCAAGAAGAATGACAAGAGTTGGGGTGGATTCAAAAAAAAAAAAAAAACAAAACAAAAACAAAAACAAAAACAAAAAAAAAAATTGAAAAAAAAAAAAAATCAATGAAGATGCTCTACTTGATTGACTTTGGAGTTTGAAATGTCGACAAATGGTACCTATTGAATGCTGTGATCAATTAGAAATGCTTGATAATGTGCTTGGTTGCATACTTGGAAGTGCTTTGAATCTTATACCTCTTAGCCTCATAAAACCCAACCAAAACTTCGTCCAACCTTTTGTATTGACCGTTTGGATCCCAAGTAGGCTGTGGTAAGAAGTTGATAGATTCTCATTGGAAAGTATGTCTATCACAGGATCAATGTTTGTTTATTACTTGTGCATGAATATTTAAGCCTCCATATTTGAGTGTATCTTATTCTCAGCTCCATAGAGGGAAATCCCGTACTAAACACTTTGATACCCGTGAGTTATGGAGCTGAATCTTTAACTCGAGATATACTTGATGTTGCATGTGTTAAGGTTAGCGGTAAGATGGTCATGGCTTGACACACACTTATACATTTGGCATGTGTTTTTGACATTTTGGTGATCATGACACTATTGATTTCTTTGTGGTGTTGAGTTTGAAAAGAGCATGCATTGTGGTAAATTAGAACTTGATAATTTGACTTGCGACGTTGACTAGTCTTTGACTGTTTCGTTTTACATTAAATTGCTAGGGACAAGCAATAAGCAAGTTGGGGGGTGTGATAATAGCACATTTGTTACGTTTTTCACCCTTTAATATTTCATTTATATGATTATTTGACACCGAAATGCACTAAATGTTTCTATATCTTGGTTTAGGTGGCAAATGGGTGAAACAGGTGAAAAATAGAAAAAACAAGTGAAAATGGATCAAAATGAAAGAAACAAAAGTTCAAGGACCAAATTGCAATTATCAAAAGATGACTCGGAAGGCAAAATGAAGATATGAAGATTTGAGGGTGTTCGGCATCAATTGGATGAGGAAAGAAGTCGACGGGATGAAATATAGTCAAAACATCATCACATATGCTGAAAAGTTCTGCATCAATTTTTAGCCTCATATTTAGATCTTTTACAGATGGTATAAGATCGAATTGGAAGTTGACATCTGAATGAAAGTTGTATCCCATCGAGTCAGCTTTCCAACGCACTTTAAATCACCTCAATCGGATATCGAGAGAGAAAGATATGACTAAAACACTGAAAGCTGTCCGGCGGAAAATTGGCAAAACCATGCGGTCGCATGGTTATAAATCCATGCGGCCGCATGTCTATTCCCGAGAGCTTCAGGGTTGATCACTTTGTTCCATGTGACCGCATGGATTTATACTATGCGGTCGCATAGGTATAAATTGGGCCAAAAATCTTTTATTTCCGGAAATCAACCAAATCAACTATGGAAAGTTTTTGGACGCGTTTTTCTCACCCTAAAGTCGACCAGAAGAGGGATTTTCGACCATTCATCATCTCCTAGACCTCTAAAACATCTCTTGGTCTCAAGAACTCCATGGAAGGCTAATCAAATCTTGTGAAGCAAAGGGAGGAACTCATTCGGATTTAGGATTTTCATGTCGTTTATTCATCAAACTTGGTATTTATTTTGTTAAATAAACTTCTAGATCTAGGTTTTCATCTTTATGAATTAATTGTGGAATTGCTTTAGCATGTGTTAGATTTTCATAGAATTAATCACGTTCTTTCTATTGAATAATTGAACCATGTGTTGAATTTGTATTTCATTTAATCTATTGGTGTGATTGTTTATTACTTTATGCTACAAGTATATGGTAAATTTGTAATCTTATTTCAATAGATGATTGTGAAAATTGTGAAGGAAACTTAGAATCTAGAAGTATAATTGTGAATCATATTGATCTTGAATGATAAATCTTCCGATTAGAGTGCCGGGGTGAAAGCCTCTAATTGAGTTATTAAATTGAATAGACGACATTGAATGATCTGATCCGGGTGAGGGAATTCCAAAGCTTCACTGTCTTAATTTACTAAATTTTACCCGAAAACTTTGTTATTGATTTAATTGTCAACAACCAAGCATTCTTGCGAACTTTGAGAGAACAAATCACCACTTTTGAAATCTTTAATAATTTTTCCATCTCTCTGTGGATATGACACCCCAAAACTACACTACAACACCGCAGTAAACTTTGGGCGTAATCAGTTGCCAACGAAAATAAGGTAAGTAAGCGTAAGTTTCCACCTCTCTCCAGTTATGAACTAGTACCTCCTTTCCCTCAAGCCTTAGCTGAATCTAAGAAGGACGAACAAAATAAAGATTTATATGAAACCTTTCGTAGATACGAAGTTAATCTCCCTTCGTTAGATGCTATTAAGCAAATACCTCGATATGCTAAGTTTTTGAAGGAACTATGCACTACTAAGCGGAAACAAAAACTAAAAGGTTGTGAGAAGGTGAGAGTTGGTGAGAATGTATATGCAGTTCTACAAAGAAAATTGCCTACAAAATGCAAGGATCCAGGTATGTTTACTATCCCTTGCACAATAGGGAACACCAAGTTTGAAAAGGCCATGTTGGATTTAGGATCTTCAATTAATGTCATGCCATACTCGATATACACCTCTTTAAAACTTGGGCCTTTGATAAAAACCGGTGTAGTAATTCAGCTGGCTGATAGGTCTAATGCATATCCTGAAGGTGTAGTGGAGGATGTACTTGTACAGGTTAATGAACTAGTCTTCCCTGTTGATTTTTACGTTTTTGATATGGAAAACAGTGATCATGACACCCCTATCCTATTTGGAAAACCTTTCTTAAAAACATCAAAAACTAAGATTGACGTTCATCACTGGCACACTTACTATGGAATTCGATGGTGATATTATCACATTCAATATTTATGATGCCATGAGATTTCCTAGTGATGATAACGATGTCTATTCTATTGATGATACATTGCAAATTTCCACTAGTAAGCATCTTGATAAAGGGAGTGTGGAGTTAGCCTTGAGCGCTGAACTGCATGAAACTATTGGAACATTGAATGAACTCCCAAAGTTACAACACACGGGTAATGCTTCATTTATTTCACTACCAGTTTCTAATGAGAAATCTTTACTTTCTGTTTTGCAAGCTCCCATTCTAGATTTGAAGCCTCTGCCTAGTCACCTCAAGTATGGTTTTCTTGGAAATAAAGAAAAGCTACCTGTAATAATTTCAAGCGAACTCACTGCAGTACAGGAAAAACAATTGGTAAAAGTTCTTAAAGAACATCGATCGGCGATTGGCTGGACAATTGCGGACATCAAGGGTATAAGTCCATCCACATGCATGCATTGAATTTTACTCGGGAAAGGAGCAAGACCTGCCCATCAACCACAAAGGAGACTGAATCCACCCATGATGGATGTCGTGAAGAAGGAAATCCTCAAGCTTCTGGATGTTGGCATGATCTACCCCATATCGGATAGCAGTTGGGTCAGCCCAGTTCAAGTGGTTCCTAAAAAGACAGGGATAACTGTTATACAGAATCAAAACAATGGGTGGCGGGTTTGTATAGATCTACTATAGGAAATTAAACACTGTAACTCGTAAGGACCACTTCCCCTTACCCTTTTATTGATCAAATGCTAGAACGATTAGCAGGTCACTCATACTATTATTTTTTCGATGGTTACTCAGATTATTTCCAGATTTCAATTGCTACAGACGATCAAGAGAAAACAACTTTCACATGTCCATTTAGGACTTTTGCCTACTATCGTATGCCCTTTGGCCTTTGCAATGCTCCAGCCACTTTCCAACGGTGTATGGTCAGTATATTTTCAGATTACATTGAGCATATCATAGAGGTATTCATGGATGATTTCACTGTCCATGGAAATTCTTTTGAAAGTTATCTGTATAATCTTACACTTGTCTTTCAAAGATGCATAGAAACCAACCTTGTTTTGAACTCTGAAAAATGTCATTTTATGGTCGCACAAGGTATAGTTTTAGGGCATGTGGTTTCATCTAAGGGCATTGAGGTAGATAAGGCTAAAATCGATATAATTCAATCTTTGCCTTACCCCGCAAGTGTGCGGAAAGTTCGCTATTTTCTTGGACACGCAGGTTTTTACCGTAGGTTTATCAAAAACTTCTCCAAAATTGTGTTGCCCTTATGTAAACTCTTACAAAAAGAGGTGGCTTTTGACTTGGATAAAGCATACAAAACGACATTTGACCAGCTGAAAGGATTGTTGGCCTCCGCACCAGTGATTCAACCACCTGATTGGAATTCTCATTTTGAGATAATGTGTGACGCGAGCAACTACGCAGTGGGCGCAGTCTTGGGACAATGAATTGGAAATGCAACCCATGCTATCTACTACGCTTCTAGGACCTTGAATGATGCTCATAAAAACTACTCTACAACTGAAAAAGAACGCTTGGCTGTAGTTTTTGCTTTAGAAAAATTCCATCCTTATTTGCGTAGTACTAATGTCATCAGTTATTCCGATCATGCAGCTCTACGCTATCTAATGACGAAAAAAGATGCAAAGCCAAGATTGATACGTGGATACTTCTCTTGAGCGAATTCAACTTGGAGATCAAGGAGAAATGAGGGGCAGAAAATAGTGTGGCAGACTATTTAAGCCGTATGATGTATGTAGAAGACGAGCTTCAATTGCAAGAAACATTTCCCGATGAGCAATTATTTTCCACAACTACGATGTTACCACGATATGCATATATTGTTAATTATTTGGTTACTAATAAACTCCCTTCTGATTTGTCAAAAGCTCAAAAAGAGAAGGTCAAGAGTGATGCTAAGTACTGTGTTTGGGATGACCCATATCTGTGGAAACATTGCGCGGATCAAGTAATAAGAAGGTGCATTCCGGACAGTGAAATTATATCTATTTTAACCTTCTGTCACTCATACGCTTGTGGAGGTCACTTTGGATAAAAAAGAACAGTGAGAAAGGTATTGGAGTGCGGTTTCCATTGGTCATCTCTCTTTCGAGACGCGCATCTGTTCTGTAAGTCTTACGAACAATACCAGAAAATAGGTAATATCTCCCGAAATGAGATGCTACAAACTCCTATACTTGTTAGTGAAATTTTTTATGTTTGGGGCATCAATTTCATGGGACCGTTTCCTACATCTTTCAATTTTGTATACATTCTCCTTGCTGTTGATTATGTCTCGAAATGGGTGGAAGCTAAGGCCACTCGAACTGATGATTCTAAAGTGGTTGCAGGTTTTCTCAAAACTAATATATTCTCTAGATTTGGGATTCCAAGGGCGTTGATCAGTGATCGAGGCACTCATTTCTGCAATCGGACCATAGAAGCTTTGTTGAAAAAGTACAATGTAACACACAAGGTGTCAACTGCCTACCATCCACAAACTAGCGGGCAAGTAGAGGTGTCTAATCGGGAAATCAAATTCATTATTGAGAAGACAGTGTGCCCAAGTTGAAAAGATTGGAGTCTACGTTTAGATGACGCTTTATGGGCATACCAGACCGCTTACAAAACACCTATTGGCATGTCACCTTTCCGGTTGGTATTTAGAAAACCATGTCACCTTTCAGTGGAGCTAGAACACAAAGCCTATTGGGCTATCAAGAGTTTCAACATGAAGGTGGATGAGAGTGGAGAACATCGAAAATTGCAATTGCAAGAATTTGAGGAAATTCGCAATGAGGCCTATGAGAGTACAAGAATTTACAAAGAAAAGATGAAGACTTTCCGTGACAAGATGATATTGAGGAAGGAGTTCACCATTGGTCAACAAGTCCTTCTCTACCATTCACTCCTCCGTCTGTTCCCAGGTAAGTTGCGTTCTCGTTGGATTGGACCTTTTGTTGTTATTAATATCTTTGCTCATGGCGTAGTTGAAATTCAGAGTCTAGCAACATCCAAAGTGTTTAAGGTGAATGGGCACAGACTTAAACCTTTCTATGAAGGATTTACAGTGGAAATTTTGTCAACGTTGAATCTTGTGGATCCAAGTTATGATGATTGAGGAAGCATTCAGTCGGGCCAACGACAGTAAACAAAGGCGCTGCTTGGGAGACAACCCAAGGGGAGTTTGATCCTTATCTTTCTACTTTAGCTTTGATATTTTAGCTTTCTACGTTCTTTTCTTTGCATTTTACCTTACATTAGGGACAATGTAAGATTTAAGTGTGGGGGAGGGAATTTAGATTTGCATTGAATGGCATTTCATTTTAGGTTTGAAATTTTTGCATGATTTTCAACATTTCGAAGATGAGAAGTTGAGGTTGATTTTTTGTCATATGTGCTGAGTAAAAGAATTCATTGGACTTTTGAAGGACTCATAACAAAAATTGAATAAATGATCTCCTAATTTAGGGTCAGCTAGTTGAGTTGTTTTCATTGAAGATGGTAGTAACTAAATTTTGTAGACAAAAGCTGGTAAGATTTTGAGCCTTTAGACTGATACATACATAACAGTCTCATTATTTCTTTCATGTCTGATACTCTTCCATGATTTTGCTTCTCTAGAACTTGCATTGATTCTCTTCAAGACCACATCGACACATGTGTGCATGAATATGATTAAGGTCATCTTTGTCACATAAGATTAAACTACATTAGCCAAATAGCCTACCCTGCAAATAATTTTTCCTTTGATGAACCCCTTTGAGCCTATTTGCCTTTTCTTTGGTAAACCCACGTTACAAGTTTTAAAAGCCAGAAAAACAACATCTTTACCCAAGCCTTAAACTAGTGGAGTATTGTTTGTTACTATGAATGTTGGGTGCGCTAGAAAGTAAGTGTGGGGGTGTCAATATCTATAGTAGCGCTATGATTGGTGAAGTGGAACATGTTCTTTATATCAAATTCACAAAATTCCATAGTTGTGGTATGGAAAAAAAAATTGGAGAGAATTGATCTTTATGCTATAAAATATCTATATTCGTTATTCCTCCTGATATTCGAAGAAAAAAATCGATTGTATTGAATTCATGAAAATCGAGAAGTCATTGTTTGGAGCAATTGGATCTTACATGTTCCATCTATATTGAGCTGAGTTGATTATCTTTACTCCACTGGTTTTTATGGCTTCTTAGTCACTTATCTAAATATTTTCCACACCCTAACCTTAAGCCATGTTACAACCCTGAAAAGACCTTATGATTTGTGTAGAGCATGTGATCTAAGTGGTGGCGAATGAGAAGATATGCAAGCTTATGGTAGAACATTTTCATTGGAATGATTTTGAGCGAAACACTC
Source organism: Osmanthus fragrans (assembly GCA_019395295.1). Taxonomy (NCBI): domain Eukaryota; kingdom Viridiplantae; phylum Streptophyta; class Magnoliopsida; order Lamiales; family Oleaceae; genus Osmanthus; species Osmanthus fragrans. The sequence continues at coordinate 12,201,900 of CM033355.1, read as the reverse complement.
ACCCTATTTTAAACACATTATATCTGTGAGGTCTTCATTTGGGAATGCTTGCAAGTTTATTATAGGTTGTGGGAAAGTTTATTCATGAAACGTTATGAACTTTTGAATACCACAATTTGGTTTTTTTTTGGGAAAATTGAAATTTTGAGTTTTGCCCGAGGACGAGCAAAAGCTAAGTGTGGAGGAATTCAAAATTTGGCGTGCTGTCGCACACACCCAAAAATAAGTTTCTTAACTCCTAAAATTAATGTAGTAGTGGGAGTAAGGGTCGATCCCACGAAGAGTGTGTGATTTAACGTGTTGTGCTTTGCATGCAATTATAGGGAGGATTTTGTGAGTAATTACTAGGATTGTAAATAAATCAATTGAAAGCAATGTAAATTAGATTGATAAAAGTAATTAGAAGACTAACCTTGATCTAGGTCCACTCCACCATTGGAATAACATAATTGATCATTGATCCACGAGAAAAATACTAATTCATATTCTAAGCATTCATCGTTGGTTGAAAATCATATTTCTCCTTAATTATAATTAATCAAACCTCAAGCAATTCAATTAATCCTAATCATCAAATAACCCTAAACAAGCATTAGGATTTAATTCAACAATTGCATTGGGAGATAGAGAAATCAATGAACATAATAATATAATCATAGAAAATTATATTTAATCATGCCAAACGTTCTTCCTAAGGATTAACAATTCCTAACGTAGTAAATCGTCAATACTTAGTTGCTTCATAAATTAAATTCATCAAACAAATACGGATTTGAGAATTAACGCAGCAATAGATTGAAATAAAGTGAAAACTATCAAGATCTAGCATTCAAATATTCAACCATGAGAAATATGAATAGAAGAACATTCAATACCAGAAAATATGAATTAAAAACCTAATAATAAGTAGATCTCACAATTTCAATGATTACAAGGCTTTGTTTTCCTCGATCAAGACTTGAAGAGTTAGTTACACATGATGAAAAACAATTAAAAACCTAAAGAAGATGAAGGGGGGATTAAATAGATGATGGATTCCCCGAATTCTAGTGGTTTGGTTGAGTTCGAGAAAATGCGTTTAAAATCCTTCCATAGATGAATTGGTCACTTTCCAAAAATAGGCAGATTTTTCCAGAATTAAGCCTAAGCGACCGCTTAGCCTGAACCTAGGCGATCGCTTAGATTAGTCAATTTGCGCCCTTTGAACTTCGGGTGGAGGGGAAAGCGACCGCTTCCCCTGAAGTACATAGTGACTACTTAGTTATAATAACTAAGCAGTTGTGATGTTTTGGTCCTTAACTTTTCGATTTCTTCACTTTTTCACTTCTTTACTTCTTTTCTCGACTTTCTTCATCCAATTGATCTTTGAAGCTTCAATTCTTCATTTTGCCTTCTAAGTCAACTTTTGGATATTTGCGATTTGGTGCCTGAACTTTTGTCTTCTTTCATTTTGGTCATTTTTCACTCTTTTCGTCCAAATTATGCTTTATCCATTGATTTGCCATCTAAATCACAATATGAACATAATGAGTGCATTTTGGTATTAATTTAGCACACGGGCGTAATAAATAACGAGAGAAAATCATGCATTTTACATTCCTATCAATATGCATACACCATACAGTTCATCCAACATATCATCTAACCTATGAATAGGATGACGATATTTTACCTTTATGTTATTGATAGCTCTACAATCCACGTACATTCTCAAAGTTTTATCCTTTTTTTGGGCAAGAAGTACTGGAATGACACATGCACTCATGCTCTCCCTTACATATCCCTTACTTATCAATTACTCCACTTGTCTTCGTAGCTCATTTGTCTTCTCGAAATTATTCTGATAAACTGGTTGATTTGGAATGACAGCTCCGGGATCGAAATCAATTTGGTGTTCAATGCCTTGAATGAGTGGCAACCAACTAGGCATGTCTTCCAAGAATATATCCTCAAATTCCTGCAACAACGAGATAGCTAAACTGGGAAGGGGTGGGTTAGATTCCTCAAGATTGAGGAATGACTCCTTATAGACTAACAAGATCACTTGCTTCTTCTCAATTATTATTGCTCTTTTCAACTCACTCTCTTTTGCAAAGAAATTCACCTTCGATTTTTCTCTCCTCTCGGAAGACTCTCTTTCTTTTTTCTCATGTGGCTCTACTCTCTTTTTCTCTCTATTAGCCACCGCATCATTTTCTCTCGTATTTATCATCTCACTGTTTTCTCTCATTCTCTCTCTTTCACTCTTTTTTCTTCCTCATTTTTCAGTTTAATTTGGTCTTCATACACTTGTGTTGGTGTAAATGACGCAAGGGTAATGGACCTCTCATCTTTAACAAAAATGTAACAATTTTTGCGCCCATCATGAATAACTTTCCTATCATATTGCCATGGTCTTTCCAATAAAATATGCCCCCGCATGCATAGGTACCACATCACATATGATTTCATCCCGATACTACTAATTGAGAAATTTATCAACACCCTTTTGTTCACCTTAACTTCCCCACATTCATTTAACCATTCTAACTTATAGGGTCTAGGGTGTTTTATTACAGTTAATCTCAATTTTTCTACAAGAGTTGTGCTAGCTACATTTGTACAACTTCCACCATCAATGATCATGCTACATACCTTATTGTTAACGTGGCATCGTGTATGGAATATATTTTCGTGTTGCTACTCCAAGTCATTTGCTTTGATTTGAGTGTTGAGAGCTCGTCTTGTGACCAGTAACTCTCCAACAGCAAATTCCACTTTATCCCCATTACTAACATCCTCCAATGCTGGCATGCCACTCACAATTCTCCATTGTCCCGCAAGATCATTGCCCTTTTGTTTGGGCATTGAAAAGCGATGTGTCCTGTCCCCAAACACCTGAAGCATTTGATATCCCGATTCCTGGTTTGCTGTGGCTCTACTTTAGGTGTTGTTTTGCTAGCACCTCCATCCTTTCCCTTTGGCATTTCAGTTCTTCCATTTGAAATAGCTCCATCTCCGTTGTTGTCCCCCTCGATTTCCAAGATGAATTAGAACCTGAAGTACCCAATGGTGGCCTAGCTATCCCCTTTATCTCCAACTGTTTTGTTTCTCCACCTTCATGACCACATGCAACATGTCTTCTATCTCCACATAGTGCTACAGCTTCCGCGACATTGACAATGTCTTTATACAACCCATTTAAGAAATGAGTCATGGTGGCTTCTCGATCCTCCTCCACATTCGTTCTGATCATCAATATTTTCATCTCCTTGTAGTAGTCTTCCACACTCCTCGACCCTTGATATAAACCATGTAGCTTCTGATGCATCTCCCTATAATAGTGACTAGGCACGAACTGTTTCCGCATGATAGCTTTCAATTCATCCCAAGTATTAAAAGGTCATTCTCGATTCCTCTGTCTTGATGTAACCACTTGATCACACCAAATTATAGCATAGTTAGTGAAATCAAGAGCGGCTATTTTCACCTTCTTTTCCTCCGAGTAGTTATGACATTCAAAAATCAACTCTACCTTCTTCTCCCACTCTAAATAAGCTTTCGGATCATTCATTCCCTTAAACGGTGAAATTGACATTTTAATGTTGCCCATACTCTCATATACCTCATCTCCATTATTGTTTCTATCCCTTCTTTCAAACCTACCTCCTCTATTTCTCATCCTACCTATTTCAACCTCCATCGATGCACCTTCATCCAAGTCACTACCGTACTCACAATCATCATGCATCTCCATCATAAGCTGGGAGCCTACCCGATCTCCTTGCATTCGGTTGTCCCCAATGAAGATTTGCAACAGATGTATCGAGCCTATCAAGTCTATCACTCACATCCCCAAGCACCCTTTCAAATCGTCGTATTACATCTTCCATCATGTTGATTGGATTTGCCTGCCTGCTTGAATTGGAACCCTCACAAGTGATCACTCGTGCATCACTCAATTAATGACTTTTTTTTCCCTTTATTGATCTCACCACTCTGCCTTTTTTTTTTTTTTTTTTTTTTTTCACTCAGTGCCTTCGTCCAAGTACTCCAAAGAACAAAGTAAACTCAACAAGGATGTGTTCTCGTGGTTCCCAAACCAGATATGATCATGAATTGTAGTTGTAAATAAGAAAAGAAAACTACTTAAAGATAAAAAGAAATTAGAATAATTGTATGAATTGGAACTAATGAAAATTCAATAAGGTAAAATGGCATTATTGAACAATTTTTTTGACTCAAAATTGACAAACTGAAAATTGTTGGGAATTCTCGGAATTTATAATAATTTTTTTAAATTTTGATTTTTTTACTTGGGAATTCGACTACAAGACCAAAGAAACAAATGAAAGTTGATTTGGATGCTTAAATAGCTCAAAAACAAATATTGACTCTTTTTTTGTAATTTTTTGGATCAAATACTCAAAACTATGAATGGACTCGAAGAACGCGAAGAACAATAAAAAAATAAAATAAAGACTTAATAATAATAAAAAGATATAACATTAATTATTTTTGAGCCGTGCTATAATACCAATTGACGAGAACCACGTAACAACGTCGACTACGTAACCCAACAACAAGATTGATGATCCCAAGAAAGCCCAAAGATAACAGGATTTTAGATTTGAATCAAGAACGATGAATCAAACAACCAATTAATATGAAAATTTATTGACCTCTTGATTACACAACCCGTGATTCGCACCCGATGTTGAACGCCACAAGAACGATCTTAATAAATTCAAGGCCCCGTTTGACCCACATTTTCATTCTCATTCTTCTACTCATTTTCAACTACACATTCTTCAATAAAATAATATTTTTCATCACATCAATAACTTTTCCTTCTTTTTCAACCACACATTTCCCATCATATCACTATTTCAAAATTCATTCTTCCCAAATAATCTCTATCAAACACACTCCAAATTGTTAAAAGTAGAACAATGATTTGAAAGCACAATATTTGCCTCTCTAGTAATTCTCAACTTGTCAAAAGGTTCTTACAATGAAATAATAAAAAGTATTTATACTAATACCATAAACCTAATAAAAAAGGGAATTAAGGTCTAAGATATCATAAAATATCATTCAAAATAGAATTATATGGAAATTAGGATTCTCGCCAAAAAAATGAAATTCGATCGCTGTTTTGTACTATGTGACTGCAACGTGTATTTCCATGCAGTCGCATGGTTCAATGAAAAAACCCCACTTTGCTCTCGGTATATTGCTAAGGCGGTTGCATGGTTATGCGATTTCACTCCATCTTTTGCCGCTTGTATCGTGTTGATCCAAAATGTTTTGGACTTTGACCCCAATATGAAATTTGCTTCTTTTCTTGCATGGATCATGACGTCGTCCACTATTGATTACACAAGTAGCCTCATCGCTTGATTTACCCATTTTGTCTCGACCGCGTCATCAATCCTTTTTGATAATCAACGAGTCTCGACATGTGCTCGTATTTATCGGGCTCGATTCCTGGATCACATCAATGATATTGAGTTATGAATGGGTGATTGCAATTTATACTTGACTTTAAATGAATTTATTAATCATTATATCCAAATGGAGGCAAAATATCAATACTACATATATATTAATGCTCAACGCACGTATATTAAGCCCCTATCTATTTCCAATTTTTTGCCTCATTTTAATTGCTTTTAGGACCGTTGCAAATGTAGTAGTCAATTGTTTTGACTTTCTATCTCACAATGGACCCATGTGCTGGAAAACAAATCAAAAAATGCATTCTTCTACTCAAATATTGGGAAACAGAAGGCTAAGAGGGTGTTTGATGTGGATTAAAATTAAATTTTTTAATAAATTGTGATAAAAGTTTTTGAAATGTGTGGTTGAAAAACTCTGGGACCCATGAAAGATAAGGTTGATATTGATTGTTTGACTTTGATTTAGATTAAAATCATATTTTAATTGAAACCAAACAAGCTCTAAATTGTTATCTTCAAAAACACAATTCAAAATTTTTTTAGCGATTAAATATTTAATTTTACTTAACGATATTAGACTCAATTTTACTGTTATTTATGAAAGAATAATATTATTTGCAGTTGTTTATTATTGTAGACACCGTATGTAATATACATGTGACGGTTTGTAATTTGACGAATGTATGAAAACATATTTCAGAAAATACTATTTCAGTTTTTTTTTTTTTTTTTTTTTTTTTTGTTTAACATGAAACAAGACAAGATAATACTGTCTTTTCTGTCATTTTACACTTTAAATCCTAATCATTTCCAATAAAAATACTAATAAATACTGTTTATCCAAACTAAAATTAATTATAAGTAATTAATTTAAGCTAAGCCAAACGTGCCCTGCCTTTTCATTATCATGTCTAGGACTCCATTCAATTGACGATTGCTGCTAGTAGAGTGAAAATCATAAAGCTTAGGGAGAAAAGAAAATAACTGGGTATGCGGATTCAATCGCCTTTTCTCAGATCGTTATCAAGAAGCATGACATTTATATGCATTATAATTACTTTTGCTTTTTCATTTTGAAAACCCCATCTTCTTTTGCCAGTTTTAATGCTTACAGGATTATAGCAATCAAGGTTAGAGTAATTTTTTCAAGTCAACTTTTTTATTATCGCCTTTTTTTTAAATTTATTTTTCCTGTTCTCTTTTTGTTTCAGTGTGAATTATTGTTAACAATCTGCCTTGAAATGTATGTTTATTGGATGGGCATTTGAATTTGGACGTTTAATTAATCTTTCATGTGATTAGAGATGAGGTAATCTGGAAATGAGGATACGTATATGATAATATATATGCATAAAAAGGTGATTTCCTCATGTGGGTCTGTCCTGAATTTGGTTGATTTTGAATTCGACTTGAGATTAGATACACTGGTATATATAATATCAAAATTTAAACTTTGTTTTATAATGTTAGTAAACCCCAAGTTTGGTTTTATTACCCACACTTGGGTTCCATCTTAAAAGTCAACCTTGTTTATTGTATATTTCTTTTTCGACATGGGATTTTCCCTTAGCATTTATCAGTCTAGATGGTATTCCATTCCTAGTAATTTTCGCGGGTTCTTGGTAGTACTTGTATGATAAGTAGTACGGTGAGTATAAAAAACAAGATTTTAACTTCTAAATTGCATTCTATTGAAGTCCTTCAATGTCTGGGTCGCTCAACGGGTCATCTCTTGGAAGAAAAGCAATGCATTAATACTAATTCTCCTATAAAATGTGTCTGTTAACTTATTGGCTAAATTGGCTTTGCTACTGATTTTTACATAATCATCTTTAGTTGCAAAACTTGGTTTACATATAATTACGTTTCAAAATTTATTCAATTCTCTGTGAGAAGTAGCATTACATAACAGCTTCCCTTTGTGCTTGCAGACTTTCTAGAAATATATCCACATCATTGATGAGTACAGTTGGTGATAAGTCCGATGATGAATACTCTGTCATTGGAGATAAAGGCGATATTGGATTTGTTGATTTTGGAAATTGTAAATCTGTTTGTAACTACAATCCTGCAGAAGAGAGTGATGTAGTCAATATATCTGTTCCATTTCCTTTAGTCGGAGCAAAGCCTCAATCGGGATTTGTTGGAGAAACCACTTGTGATTCCATAACCATAATGAACACTACTAACGAACCATTAGATCTCTGGTCTGTCAGTATTTATGATTCAAAACCTCCGGAGTCCTTCACAGTTTCTTTGATGAAGCCTCCAACTGCAGATGCTGATGTGGAATATATCCAAGAATTTGTAGAATCATTTTCCCTGGAAGACAGAGTGCTAAGACCAGGTCAAACTTTGACTGTTTGGTTGTCATGCAAAACTAAGGAAATTGGCTTGCACACTGCAGCTGTTCACATTAGCGTGGGGGAGGAGACCATAGAAAGGCTTGTTTTTGTGTTGGCAGAAGATAAGATCTCCCAATCTTTGTCTTCTATTAAACCCTTTTACAGAGCTCGTAAAAAGAAACCGGCTGTGGTTGATGTATTTTCTGCAGATGGTGCATTTGTCACGGGTTCACGCCCTTATAAGCCTTCAAATCGTTGGGTTAAGAACCGGCTACCTGAATTTCGTGTGCCTGCACATATCAGGGACATGGTGAATAACAAGCAGATTCCAGATCCAGTCAATGAGGGTCTAACTGAAGAAAACTATGTTCCATTCTTCCAAACATTACTTAACATGGAAGAAATCAAAATGGAGGTATTTTTTTTTTCCTTCTAAATTTTTATTCTGGAATGCTATAGGTCTCCTTTTCCCTTAAGTGTCTCTCATTCTAATGAGAAACGTAACTACTTTTAGTTGTTGTTAATTCAGGAAGATATGCGGGCATATGACATGGAGTGTGTCACCATGAAGAGCAAGAAAAACAATTTATTATCCCTCGAGGTCCCGGGATTAGCTGAAAGAAGGCCTTCACTCGTAAATGGGGATTATATATTTGTGAAGCTTGCTTCTGAGGATACAACTGAGCATCGTCCTTATCAGGTTTGCCCTCAACTGTACAACATATTTTAGTTAACTGAATAACTTACAGAGAAGTTGGTGATTTGTATTTATATTAGTCCACTTCCCCTTGTAATTCTCTGTCATAGAACACATTATTAATGATACATATCACGTGTATTACAATTCTTTAGGGTCAACACTGGGAACAAATTTCAGTTTTCTTAACTAAATCCGAGAGACCATGAAAACCCCATTAACTTAATAAAATATTTTTTTCTTCTAGAAGTAGCGAGTCTTATACTGATTGCATACTTGGATCAGACCATATTATTGATCTTTATTTAAGAGTTATACCAAATGAATAGAAAGATGATTAAGTTCAATTCGGGTTGTTGCTGAACAAAATTATTAATACAATATCAAGCAAAAAAATTCTGGTCAAGTCATCGTCTGAGAAGAACCACATTTCTTTTATCTTTCATCTCTTTTGTTGCTTTTTCTACTACATTCATTTGATCAAGAAACAGCTAACCTCTATACAGATGTGTATCACAAATTTCAAAATCTTGCACTCTCTCTTTCATGCCAAGTCATCATCCACCAATCAGTTATCTGAGTACAACGACTCATTAGTTTTGGTGTAACTATTTAACTAAAGATTCCCTCTTTTCTAATTATTTTGGCGTCTCTTTAGGGCCGGAATGCCCATTAATCCTCTTGAATTGAACCATCTTCTTATGTCCTCATTTTACCCTTTATTATTATTTCCATTGAATCAATTTGAGCATGAGCTTGATTCCCAGAAGGATCGCTCATGATTTTTTTGCTTATTGCTCGTTATTGATGTACATCTTAAATGAGTGCGAGGGTTAGTTCGTCTGGAAAGATGTTGACATATATGATATTGCTTATTTCAAGTGTTTGATATATAGATGTAAATAGCCTTTTTCTCTAAATCAGGACACTTGATGCATGTTGGGTACACTATGTAATCTGTGACTCTTTTCAAGGTAACTAATTCAGGTTGTTTTTAGCACAGGGCTTCATTCACCGGGTCGAGGCCGAAGAAATACATTTGAAATTTAACCAAAATTTTCACTCGAGTCACAGGGAACGTAACCTTTATAATGTACAATTCAACTATAACCGACTCAATGTCAGAAGGTTGTATCAGGCCATTGCAGCTGCTCAACATTTGGAGAGAAACGTTATATTCCCATCTGAGTCCTCTAGAAGAAGACTGGTTCAACCTAAATCATTGGTACCAACATCAGGTACCCTTAATGAGGAGCAGATGCGTGCGATTAAGATGATCCTTGCCTGCAAAGGAGGGTCTCCATATGTGATTCATGGACCCCCAGGTACAGGAAAAACATCGACGTTTATTGAAGCTATATTGCAGATTTACACTAACAGACGATATGCTCGATTTCTAGTATGTGCACCTTCAAATAGTGCAGCTGACCACATCCTTCAGCAACTCATCAGCAATCCATCAGCAAAGATTCAGAACACTGAAATCTTTAGGCTCAATGCAATCACTCGTCCTTTTGAGGATGTCAACCCTGATTATATTGACTTTTGCTTTGTTGAAGATTCCATTTTCAAGTGTCCTCACATTAAGGACCTTTTGCGGTATAGGATCATTATATCAACATATACAAGTGCCTCTATTCTCTATACGGAAGGCATAAACAGAGGCCATTTCTCTTATATTTTCTTGGACGAGGCAGGCCAAGCTTCGGAGCCAGATACAATGGTTCCTCTATCTCACCTTTGTTGTAAGGATACAGTTGTTGTTCTTGCTGGAGATCCTTTGCAGCTGGGTCCTGTAATTTTTTCTAAAGATGCTGAAACCTATGGATTGGGAACTTCATATTTGGAGAGGCTGTTTGATAACAAGTTATATGGTAGTGGAGACGAGAAATACATCACCAAATTGGTTAGAAATTATCGATCTCATCCAGCAATTCTGCATCTTCCTTCAGAATTGTTTTATGGTGGGGAATTGATCTCGTGCTACGAGGAGAGTACGGGTTTTTCCACATCCCAGGAAAATCTCCTCCCAAAGAAGGAGTTCCCTTTGCTTTTTGTTGGTATTCAAGGTTGTGATGAGAGGGAAGGGAGCAATCCATCATGGTTCAACAGAATTGAAGCTAGCAAGGTAGTTGAGATTATTAAGGACCTAATCGAGCATGATGGGCTGAAGGAAGAAGATGTTGGGGTTATAACACCTTACAGGCAGCAGGTTCTCAAAATAAGACGGGTGTTAGAAAATTTTGGTCGACTCAACATTAAAGTTGGCAGCGTCGAACAATTCCAAGGGCAAGAGAAGCAAGTCATTATTATATCTACTGTACGATCAACTGTAAAACACAATGAATTTGACAAAGTACATTATTTGGGATTTTTGAGCAATTCTAGAAGGTTCAACGTAGCAATAACCCGAGCCAAATCGTTGCTTATTGTTACTGGGAATCCACACATCCTTTGCAAGGTAAAGTTGAATACATTATTACTAGCTCCTAGATAATTAACTAATTTGTAGTATAAAACAGCCATTATTCTTCCTCATATTGCCATTTTCTTGTTCAAAGCTATAGCATAATATATTCGTGGTTTTCTGCAATGTTGTAGGATCCATACTGGAACAAGCTCCTGTGGTATTGTGTGGATAATGGCTCCTATAAGGGCTGCTTTCTCCCTGAAAGGCAGGAATTCAACGAAAAAGAGTTTGGAGAGGAACAGTATCCAGGCTATGAAGTGGAAAATCATCATCAGCCATCTGAAGATCAGTGGGGTGGGGGTTGGGTTTATGAAGGAAATAATTATCAGCCATCTGATGTGTCATGGGGTGAGCCAGCAAATGATTTTAAGCCCTCTGATGTTCAGTGGGGTGAGGCAGAAAACGATTTTAAGCCCTTGGATGTTCAGAGGGGTGAGGCAGAAAACGATTTTAAGCCCTTGGATGTTCAGAGGGGTGAGGCAGAAAACAGTTATAAGCCCACAGATGCGCAGTGGGGTGAGGCAGAAAACAACTTTAAGCCCTTGGATGTTCAGAGGGGCGAGGCAGAAAACGATTTTAAGCCCTTGGATGTTCAGAGGGGTGAGGCAGAAAACAGTTATAAGCCCTCAGATATGCAGTGGGGTCAGGCAGAAAACAACTTTGAGCCCTCGGATGCACCGTGGGATGACTTGTAAAATAATTTCCTATGACAATATTTTCCCAAATTTTACTCTTAACAACTAGCAATGAAAACTGAGACCAGAATTAATGTTTGAAGCAAGATGTTGTATAAACTGTTTACAAGATTGTACCGTGTTTGATTTATTCTGTTAAAGAATTCTAGCAATGTTTTTCGTGAGACCAGAATATGCTGCTGCCTATCGATGAAGCATAGCCTATGGAAGTATATAACAGAGACAAGGAATGCTGTGATTACAGGGAAAGTTGAACAATGAGTCATTTTCGTAGCAGATGAAATTCTTGCAGGTGTGGTTGAGTGGGTTATTCATTGGTTCCAATGAAGAAGCATCGCTGGATTCTTGAGCTGAACCCATCAAAGAGGGTGCAGGACTTGATCACACCTATAACTAGCAATGAAAACTGAGCGTTTACAAATTTTATTTTGATTACTAAATAGACTCCATTCAAGTACACGGAATAAGTGACATGACATAAAACAAACAAACTCACGCGTTCAAATATTTGTAACAAAGTTTGAATTAATGACTAACTACAACAATTATTTTCAATCCAAATGCAATAACCGTTAAACTAAGTTCTGTATTTTTTACAAAAAAAGGGATTGACGATATTAAATCTTTTATGCAACTCCATTTAAATCCAATTTGAGGTTTTCCTTCTACTTGTGCAAATAATAAAGTTACTGACTTTCCCTTTTGCTCTCGTATTTATGAACTGGAGAATAACACTAATTTCCTACAAATACTCTTTAAGAGAAATTTTATTATAACCTCGTGAAATGGAAATATAACTAATCTGCCATGATTATAAACATTCAAGAAGATTGCCACATTACAGTTACCAGAGTTTGTTTGGCTTGGAATGGTGTGGATCTGCGACATAAAACTGCAACATTATCATTCATAACTACGAGATCTTGACTGTTCTTAAAAGTTACTTTTTTAAAGAATAAGTTGACACTTACTATCTAGAGAGGAAGTTTTGTTTAATTCAAAAAGTAACTTAAAAGTAAAAGAAGCAAAACCGTGAGCCAAAGGATTGCATGACCTGTTATGCTGTTGAGAGGAGGCAGGGCAGCCGATTCTGATTCACGCAATTGGATAAGAAACTCAAAATTGTTGATTAGTTTGCATACTTTAAAGGAATCAACTTAGAATTTAGGATTAATAAACGAGATGTGTTAAATTAAGGGACTGATTCTATAACAAATAAAGTAGAATTTGGAGAAATTACACAATCAACCTTGTTCTCTATAAATAATGGTAAATTGATAGAAATTTAATTAAAATCACAAATAATAAATCAAAATTTCTATCAATTAACCAAATGTTATATAGCTAAACAGCTCAGAATTAAATCAAAACCATAAATCTAGAAATATTCAACTTTCCAAGTAGTTAACTGACAGCACGGAGTGTATATATATATATATATATATATATATATATATATATTGTTGACCCCAAAAAATATTGTCAACAGTTGTCAGTATCGGACTCGTGATACGTGGATTCCGACGAGTTGACCGGAGCTGATGATCGGAAATTATGTATGAACGGACGATCGGAATATCAACGGATGATTTTCGTGTCGTGTGAACAAAGATTTGTAATTGGTTTTACGTTTTATCCATTATAATATTGCAAAATTACAATAATTATAAGAACAAAGTATTTTCACAATAATATCTTTTGTATGAACTCAAGTTTATGCATTTTGTTATCTCGAATTCAGCATTCCTATTACAATCACAAGAAGTGCTATTTATAGCCAAACGGCCGAACTGCATATCGTCGGATCGAATCCACGTGACTTCATCATATTGAGTTGAATATCGCATCACTCATTCACAACATAAACTATAGTAATGATTGCCCTGCCACCTCCTTCCCCTAGACTGACATTAAGTAAGGTGACTTAAAGTGACTTGTCACGTCAATCACTTCTTAGAGATATCCTTCAGATTTGTTTCTTCTGAGGACCTCGGCGAACGAAGCATTAGGCGGCTAGGAAGCGGCGCCTCGGCATAAGGCTTGGGTGACTTCGGTTTTGAACAAAGGACATCGGATTTGAACAGAGGACATCGGCTTCAAAGTGAACGCTTCGGTTTCGTCCAACAAGGCACCTCGGCTATGACTTCGGTACTTGATCTGGACACTTCGACCGAAGTGGATTTCACACATCTTTGGTTTTCTGCTTGCCACGTGTCCCGCTACGATCTTCACACGTCTCTTAAACAATGATCTTCTTTTAATGGAGTAACAATAGTCCCCCAAGTCTATGTATTTAATATTTATGTAAATGCATGGATTTTGGAAAAAATGCATACATGGTTCTCTAAAAACTCTATTGGCCGATGTCATTACGGATTTCAGACGTCAAGGCGTAATACGATAGGTCATAAGAAATTATAAATAATACTTGCTACACTGAAGATTTATTGAATAAGGACGTAGATGACCACTACTGCCATTCTTGCCGAAGTGCCTTCATGTCTGTGTGGTGTTTGAATAAAGATAATTGGGCTGAAATTGATTTTATCCGAAGTGGGTCGTATCGAAGTGCTTTGCATGGTGCTGAAGTGTTAGACTTTGGTGAGCTGAGGTCCTCTGAACAAGAAAATCTGCGGAGGTCCTATTTGTTTTGATGGATACGAGGGGCCGTTGATTTTTAGGCTGTAATGATATGCCATCTTTTGCACGCATTCAAAGGGCTGTTATGACGGTTCAATCTTCAATACACACAACCGCCACTACACTAAATGCATAATCATGGTGGTTTTAGGGCGCATTCTAAGGGCCAAAGTCGCGTTGAGGCGAGTGGGACACACGCTGTCATCTAATCCGTAGAAGACGAAACAACTGATGTTTGGACCACTCAGATTGGATATGTGTTTGTACAATTAGATGAACTAGATTCTCATCCAACGCTCAGGACTGTTCCTTCTTGCCTATAAATGGTGGCAAATGAACACTTTTATTCCTTTATCTTCACGCGAATTCGTTAGTGAACCTTAAGAGCCTGCACCTTCTTCTCTTCTCAGATTTTCTGCCTTCTCAAGATTTTCCAGCAACCCTTCACCACATTGTAATTAACATTGTAAGTTTTTAAGAGAGAAAAGAGGCTTGACTTTTTGATTTCTTTTGGAACCTAATGTGTTCTAGTTCTGATAGAGAACCAGATTATTTGAAAATAGCAGCCAATCACGGAATCCATTTGATTAAGACTTCGGACCTTAGGAAACTAACAATGTCCAAACCGAGTACTCTTCCTGTGAGGGGGGATCAGGTCAGATGACATCTAGAGGCATCTAAAATTCAATCCATCATGACCTTCTTGCGTCTAGTTCAGCTTAGGGAAAAGTATTGCATACCCTATGACATCGAATTCCTCACCCCGTCTTCGGCGGAACGTGCCTGTTACCCTAGGTCGGCTGTGTCGCCATTAGCGAGCATTTGCTCAAGGCAGGACTTTGTCTTCCTCTCCATCCTTTTTTCAGAGCAGACCTTAGGCTGTACGGACTTGCTCCCACCCAGTTCGTCCCCAACGCATGGGCCCAACTAGTGGGTTCCTACTTCCTCTAGAAGGAGACTTCTTTAGGCGAGGACATGCCCCTTCATATATTCCAAACGATTTTCCAGCCGAGGTCTTTAGGGAAAGGGGATTCCAGGAGGTGGTATTCTTTATGTCCTTGGGGGTCGCATTCTCCTTTCGTCATCGAACTTCTTTCCTCTGTCAAGCTTTGGAAAGAGTCGTGGTTTTAGGTGAGGGGTAAATGGCAGGAGTGTGAGGGCGACACCGTGCCTTACGTCAAAGTACCGACCTCATACTCCGAAGCCAATGAGTCAATTTTCCTATACGTTTGCATTTTGAGTTAAAAATTTAATTCTAACCTTTCGAGCTGTCTTTTGTGCAGACGTGGTTGAACTGTTTGAGCTAAACTCAGGAGAGCTCGAATTGATCAGAGACGTCTACCTTCGACCGGTCTCCTCCAGAGAATACGAAAGGCTCATCCTCCGAAGACGGTCTTTTGAAGACTTCTGCCTGATGTCGAGGAAAGGTATGCGTACATTTTTCTTGTTTTAAAATATCTTCCCTGCGATTTCAACTCTTCTGATTTTACCCATTCAGTTTTTGCAGAGGAATTTTTGCATAGGAGGCACCCACCCCAGACATGCTACTATCATGGCAGCCACTTCCACTACTGGGAGGAAGGGTTTAAAAGGCACCTCGGCTGGTGAAAAAAAATGTGAGGGAAAGGTGGAGAAAGTAAGCAGAGAGGCTGCCACCCATGAGGCAAAAGTTGCTGTCGAAGAAGCTATCCCCTCCTTCGCGGTTGACAAGGGCAAAGCTCCTATGGTGGAGTCCCCCAAGAAGAGGCAAAGGGTGCCCAGGGAGGATGGGACTAGAGGTTCAACTAGTATCCCACCCTCACGTTCTGAAGTCCCAGTAGGGAAGAAGTTATTTGGTGTCTCCCTAGTCGCAGCCCCTGTTACAAAGAAGAGGTCATCTGAACTGCCAAAGAAAGTTCCTACAAAAAGGCCAAGGACAGCGAGTGCTTCCTCCGTGTGAGGGTCGGCTAGGACCAAACTGCTTCCCACTCAGAAGGATGATGAACTGGCACCAAAAGTCCTTTCTATACTTCCTGCCGATGTCCAAACTGCGGCTTCCAGCTTTTACAAGTACTGGACGGATAGGTGGCCGAATTTTATTGAGTCTGGAGAGCCCGAGGATGTGATTACCACAATGGTGACCCAGACGGCGAGGTCGTTTGGTACTGCCATAGAGGTGCAGGCCCTCTTTAATAACTTCAAGGAAAAAAGGAGGATGCAGCCAGTAGGGTGGCCATGGCAGAGGAGGATGTCTCCAAGGCTAAGGCTGAGATTGAGGCTACCAAAAAATTGAGGGAAGAGGAGTCCTTGAAGCTTGCCTCAGCTCTGACTGAGATCGAAAACTTGAAGAATGAAGTTCATACTTGCCAAAGCGAGGTGGCTTCAATGACTAGGAGAGTTGAGACTTTTGATGCCCATCAGAGGATATCAGCCGAGGCCTTGGAAAAACTCAACAAGGAGCATTACGCTTTGAAGACCGATTTTGAGAATGAAAAATTGGAGAAGGCTGCCTTGAACTTAAAGATTTCGAGCCTTCATGATTAAGAATTACTGAGGAGGGAAGCCAAATCTGCAGGGATCAAGGCTGAGAAACGGTTTGTCAGCAACTTCCATCTTACTGAAGTATATGAGAACTTCGCCATTTATTGGAGGCGATACGCTTATCACGAGGTAGTGGAGTGGATAGAGGCTAACATTACGGCCATCAACACTTCAGAATTAAGGGAGTTGTTCCTTGAGGAGGAGCCTGAACTTGAACCTGAGACCCCAGTGGTTGGGGATGATGTTGTTTTGGTTGATAACGAAGCTTCTGAAACAGATTTGAGGAAGTAAACCCCTTGAATGCCATTATTCCTCACACACCCCCTCCTCCCCCAAATGTATAAGTAGAGTGATAGGCTTATGTATTTGGCCTTGGAGCCCATTTTGTAATTTATCTTTTTGTTAATGAAATTACTATTGACTTATCCTTTGGCAATTCTAGCATTTTATTTTGTGTGTAGTTCGGATAAAGTACTGAACTTTGATAGAGTATGTTCTCAAATAGACGTTTGCTTCGCTTTTAGCCGAAGTCCAAAAACCCTCATAATAGCATCTTTCATTTTACTTGTTGAAGAGTTTATGCTTTTGGCTCTATGTCGAAACTTACAATAAATGGCAGGATCCTAATTCGTGATTCTTTAAATTATGCGAATTTTAACCCGTGAGTTTTTATTGAACGCTGAAGTCGTTGGTTCAATCATTATTTTTGTATGTCAACGTCATGTATGGGAGGGAGTTCTCTCAACATTGCCTCCTAGTCGAAGTGCAGACGTCATTATTGGTTTAAATTTTCTTCCTAGAGCATGAAATTCGGGTTGCATTCTCATATGAACCCCTTTACAAATCTTGTTTGTAAGGGAACGTTTTATTCACTTCGCTATTGGGAGGGGTCCTCTTAGGACTGCCTCCTAGTCGAAGTGCCGACGTTATAACTAGTTTAAATTTTCTTCCCAAGGCATGGAGTTTGGGTAGTCCTCTCATGCCGAGGCCCCTTTACAAATCTTGTTTGTAAGAGAACGTTCTATTCACTTCACTATTGGGAA
Source organism: Osmanthus fragrans (assembly GCA_019395295.1). Classification (NCBI taxonomy): domain Eukaryota; kingdom Viridiplantae; phylum Streptophyta; class Magnoliopsida; order Lamiales; family Oleaceae; genus Osmanthus; species Osmanthus fragrans. The sequence continues at coordinate 12,184,049 of CM033355.1, read as the reverse complement.
AGATCCTCTTAGGACTGCTTCCTAGTCGAAGTGCCGACGTTATAACTAGTTTAAATTTTCTTCCCAAGGCATGGAGTTTGGGTAGTTCTCTCATGCCGAGGCCCCTTTACAAATTTTGTTTGTAAGGGAACGTTCTATTCACTTCACTATTGGAAGGGGTCCTCTTAGTACTGTCTCCTAGTCGAAGTGCCGACGTTATAACTAGTTTAAATTTTCTTCCCAAGGCATGGAGTTTGGGTAGTCCTCTTAGTGCCGAGGCCCCTTTACAAATCTTGTTTGTAAGGGAATGTTCTATTCACTTCACTATTCAGAAGGATCCTCTTAGGACTGCCTCCTAGTCGAAGTGCCGACATTATAACTAGTTTAAATTTTCTTCCCAAGGCATGGAGTTTGGGTAGTCCTCTCACGTCGAGGCTCCTTTACAAATCTTGTTTGTAAGGGAACGTTCTATTCACTTCGCTATTGGGAGGGGTCTTCTTAGGACTGCCTCCTAGTCGAAGTGCCGACGTTATAACTAGTTTAAATTTTCTTCCCAAGGCATGGAGTTTGGGTAGTCCTCTCATGCCGATGCCTCTTTACAAATCTTGTTTGTAAGGGAACTTTCTATTCACTTCGCTATTAGGAGGGGTCCTCTTAGGATTGCCTCCTAGTCGAAGTGCTGACATTATAACTAGTTTGAATTTTCTTCCTAAGGCACGAAGTTTGGGTAGTCCTATCATGCCGATGCCCATTTACAAATCTCATTTGTAAGGGAACGTTCTGTTCACTTCGCTATTAGGAGGGGTCCTCTTAGGACTGTCTCCCAGTCGAAGTGCTGACATTATAACTAGTTTAAATTTTGCCCGCATAACTTTATAGGAGACGTTTTTGCAAAATAATCTTTTATTCATTATTGATTATACAATAAAGGAGTTACAATTTTCACTGATAATATTTCCTCAGGTGTTCAACATTCCATGGATGAGGTTGTACTTTTCCATCCATGGATTCGATCATGTAAGTCCCAGTTCTGACATCTTTCCTGATGCGGTAAGGGTCTTCCCAGTTGGGTCCAAGAGTCGCTGTACCTGGTTCTTTTGTTGAAGAACCCTTTTTAGCACAAGGTCTTCCAATCGAAACGACTTCCTCTTTACCTTCGAATTGTAGTATCTAGCCATTTTTCTTTGAAAGGTAGCTGTTTACGAAAATACCGTTCGATTTAAAACCACCGCAAGTGTACGGTTCGTTACAAGTAATAAAGTAGACTTTTAGAGTCCGGATTGTCGATCCCACAGAGATTGAGTAGTGCAATAATAATTATTTCGACCTTCACCGAAATTAGATGAATTTTTGATGAGTTTTGTATTAAATGCTAACCAAACTAAATTATGAAAACTATTATGGATGAATTGGCTAAGCTAAATGCAAATTATACTAGAATGAATATGAAATTGAATGCAAATTAATTTACTTAAGATGAGAAAAACGCACTAGGATCACGAATCCCCATGCAACAATCCATTTAAATCCTAGTTTTACAATTTGACAACACGATTAAATATTGAAGAATCAATGTTCCTATTAAATTTAACAATCTCTTTCGAGTAATGTTAAACCTATTCTATCATGCGATCCGACTATATTTCTATGACGAATACAACCATAAAAGAATGCATTAACTTTTATGAACACTTAAAGATTCACATAGATCATAGCGGTATATTTATATCCCCTATCGGACCCTATGACAATTTATACTACGTCGAATCTATTTCTCTTCTTTCGAATGCATAAAATAGATCACCACATTTATACAATTAACGTGCGCACAATAATCATATGGAATAAATACGTATAAATCGTTCAAACATCCAAAAACGTGTTTTAATGTCAAAAATATAAAACTAAAGATTAAAATATCATGTTACTCATCGATCTCCTAGTACAAGAAAAACTAGCCTAACATGCTAAAGAAAGAAAAACAAAAGAATAAATGAAGAAACGTCATCACCCGAAAAGATATTCAATTAATTCCTTGAAGTGCTTGATGAATCTTCGTGTAATTCCTTGTGTTCTTGCTCTCCAATGTCAAAATTCCTTGTGTTCTTGCTCTCCAATGTCAAAATTATCTCCCAAAAGTGCATAGCCCTCGAATTCTGTCGAGTCTAGGGTTTTAAAGCCGTCCCCAATTAGTTTCCATAAGAGTTCAACTTAAAAACGGAAACCAGAAATTTTCGCGTAAGAAACAACCATGCGGCCGCATGGTTTAAGAGCTGGGGCTCGAGCAGCGTTCTGGTGAAGCCATACGACCGCATGGCTCATTGCACCATGCGGCCGCATGGTACAATCAACTTCCAATTTTTGTTGTTTTGGTCCCCGAACTCCGTTCTTCCTCATTTTGACTTCCTTTCTTCGTTCTCTTTCCTCTAACACTCTTTGATTTCGTCAATCTCGTACTTAATTCATTTTCGTTCTTGATTTGGATTTCGAGTCGACTTTCGAATAATTGCATCTTAGTCCCTGAACTTTGACTTTCTTCCATTTTACTCTTTTCTTGCTCGTTTTCACTCACTTATCGTTGTTTCCATCGATATCTATTCCTGCAAACACAATTTACATAGAATTAAGCCATTTTTCAACATAAGTACAATCAATTGTCCATGTTTTGTGACCTAGATAAGTGCGTAAAATGCACTTATCAGTAGCCACTTTGGCTTGTGCTCCATCCCTCATTTCCTCAAGGAAGTTGAGCTCGCATTTTCTTAATTCGTCGTTTGATATTTCATTGAAGTGCAATCGATGAGGAGAAGGGAGTCCTACTTTAACGGAACTCATGGCCTTGGCCCCGTAAGCCATGGAGAATGGGGTTTGTCCTATCGCCGTTCGACTAGTGGTTCGGATCGCCCATAAGACTTGTGGTAGTTCATCCACCTAAGCACCTTTGGAGGCGTCCAGCTTCTTTTTTAGTGTATTCTTAATGGTTTTGTTCACTGTTTCTACTTGGCCATCGGCCTGCGGGTGGTGAGGTGAAAAGAAATGCTTTTTAATGCCCAATTCATCACAGAGATCTCAGACCTTTTTATTGTCGAACTGTTGTCCATTGTCGGAGATAATTTAATGCAGGATACCGAACCTACAAATGATGTTTTTCCAGAGAAATTTTGTCGTGTTTGCTTCAGTGATTTTGGAAAGAGGTTCGGCTTCAGTCCATTTGGTGAAATAATCTATGGCGACAATTGCGAAGAATGCACCACCTCTTCCTTTTGGCATGGGTCCAATGAGATCAATTCCCTACTTGGCAAAGGGCCACAAACTCGAAACTACGGTGAGCTCTTGTGAAGGTTGCCTCTGAACTGTCGAAAATCTCTAACATTTGTCACACCTCTGAACGAATTGCTTAGCGTCCTTTTTTAAGGTCGGCCAGTAGTATCCTTACCTTAACATTTTTTGGGCCAAAGCCTAGCCTCCCGCGTGGTTGCGACATACACCTTCATGTACTTCTCGAAGTACATAATTTGCTTCTTCCCCGCCTGTGCAACGGAGAAGAGGCATGGAGAAACCTCTTTTGTAAAGTACCTCATCCTGAAGAATGAAGTGTGCGGCTCGTCGTCGGAGTTTCTGTGCTTCTTCTTTATCAGAGGGTTGGGCTTGGTTTTTCAGGAAGGCTACTATTGGGTCCATCCATGATGGAGTACTCCCTATCCATATCACTTCCTCACATTTTGCAATGGAGGACCTCGGCAAGTGCTCTATTGGAACCACAGCTAGGAGTTCGAAATCCTTGTTGCTTGCCAATTTTGAGAGAGTATCTGCATTATGATTTTCACTGCATGGGATGTATGTTAATTCAAACCTATCAAAACTAGGTATAAGTCCCATGACCACCTTGAGGTAAGCAGCCATACCTTTATCTTTGGCGGCGAATTCTCCTTCGACTTGGCTAACAACTAGCTGAGAATCACTTTGAATAGTTAGCCTTCTGACCTACATTTATTTGGCGAGGCGGAGCCCAGCTATGAGAGCCTCATACTCAGCCATATTATTTGTGGCTTTGAACCCGAACCTTACGGCACAGTTCAGCTTGTGCCCTTCTGGGCTGATTAGTACTACTCCTGCACCGAACCCGAATTCTCCTGAAGAGCCATCTACATATAGATTCCAGGTGGAAGGTTCTACTAGTTCCATTTCTTCTTCCACATCTGGAACAGGAGTGAATTCTGCCACAAAATCTGTTAGGGTCTGTCCCTTAACAGCAGTTTAGGTTTTATAAACGATATTGAATTATGGAAGTTCCACGGCCCACTTTAATAACCTACCCGAAGCAGCAGGCTTCTGAAGCACCTGTCTTAGGGGGAAGTTGGTCAGTACCTTAATGGTGTATGCGTGGAAGTAGGGCCTCAGTTTTCGCGAGGCTGTGATGAGTGTTAAGACTAACTTCTCCATGTCAGGGTACCGCGTTTCGACGGCAAGAAGTGCTTTGCTGATGTAATACACGGGCAGCTGATGTCCTGCCTCTTCCCTGATCAGAACCGAACTGACAGTTTCGGTTGTGACAACAAGGTATAACAATAAAGGTTCTCCGGGTTTAGGTTTCGAAAGGAGAGGGGCTTGACCAAGATGCCTCTTCAGTGCTTGTAAGGCTTCTTCACACTCCTTGGTCCACTGAAACTTGTTTTCCCCTTTTAGAACTTTGAAGAAGGGGAAAACACTTATCTGTGGCCTTTAAGACGAAGCGACTTAGAGCCGCTACCCTTCCTGTTAGGCTTTGCACCTCTTTAGGCTTCTGGGGAGACCTCATCTCAATAAGGGCCATGATTTTGTCTGGATTGGTTTCAAATCCTCTTTGGTTTACAATATAACCGATGAACTTCCCAAAGCTACCCCGAACGCACACTTTGACAGGTTCAACCGTATCCTATATTGCCTTAGTATTTTGAAGACTTCGTCTAAGTGTTGGACGTGATCTCTTGCTTTCAAGCTTTTCACAAGCATGTCGTCTACATATACTTCGACTGTCTTTCCGATGAGATCTACGAACATTTTATTTACCAACCTCTAATAGGTGGTTCCGATATTTTTCAATTCGAAGGGCATCACCTTAAATAGTACAAACCTCGATTCGTAATAAAGGAAGTGTGCTCTTCATCCGTCGAAAGCATCGGAATCTGATCGTAGCCTGAATAGGCGGACAAACTCAACAATTCATGCCCAGCAGTAGAATCAACCAGTTGGTCGATTCGGGGTAATGGAAAACTATCCTTCAGACATGCCTAATTCAGGTTTGAGAAATCCACACTCACTCTCCACTTGCCGTTATGCTTCTTTACCAACACCGGATTGGACACCCACTTCGGATAAATTGATTCCCGAATGAAGTGATTGTCGATCAACTTCTTTACTTCATCCTTCAGGGCATCGTACCTTTCTGGATTTAGGGCCCTTCTCTTCTGCCTATTTGGGGTTGCCTTTGGGTCGATTTTCAAATGGTGGTAGCTGACCTTGGGGTCGATTCCTACCATGTCTTCATGTTTCCAAGCGAAGATATCCAAGTTGTCTCTGTGGAAACTTTTCAGTTTTTTTTTTCTAATGGTGTCAAATATTTGCCGACCTGCAAGGATCTCATCTGTTTAGGGGGTCCTACCGAAAATTCTTCTAGCTCTTCTATTGGAGCTGTCTGAGATTCACAGTCCACCATACGGGGATCCAATTCATCTATAATTATTGTTTGTTCAACAGTCCGTTCCTTTTCCAGGATGACTGCAACTTCCATAACTACCTCTTCTTTAGAAGCTTCAGTCATCATGACATCTTCTCCTTGGTCAAGGTAGTTTCCTTGCACAGGATAATCAATTTCAATTAAGATAACATTCACACTCCTTGGTTCGGCTTTGTGAATGGAATTGGTATAGCATAGCTTTGAACTTCTCTGGTCTCTTCGAACTGTTGCAACGCCATGTTCCGTGGAGAACTTCATGCACAAATGGTGTATCGAGGTAACAGCCCACAGCTCTTTGAGGGTAGGTCATTCTAGTACTCCATGGTAGGCGGAGCGGTGATCTATAATCAGGAATTCCATGAGGTTTCTTGCCACAAGAAGTGCTTCTCCCATTTCTATTGTTAGGGCAATTTTTCCTCGGGGGATAAGGCTATCTCCAGTAAACCCATAAATTAGAGATGTTACGGGGATCAATGCGTGCTTTACTTCCATTTGATCGACGGTAGCTCCAAAAATAATATTAATTGAACTCCCGTTATCTCCAACATCCTCTTCAGGCCATTCCTGGCCACCACCGTCCTTACGACCAAGCATCACAATGGGGATAGTGTACCCCTACAACATCGTCTTCTGTGAAAGTTATGGGTTCCGTCCCTCCGTTAGAGGGTTGGGTGCTAAATATCAAGCTAGACATCGGGGGTTCCTTAGCCTCTTCTGTGTAATTTCTTTAGGCATTCCTCGATTCACCACCAACATAGGGGTTCACCTCTATCACTGTTATGAGGGCTTTTGCGCCATCTCAGACCTTCTTCAGGCCTCTGACCTTCTTCAGGTCGTCTGCGCTCGCTTCCCCTCGAATTGTTGCTGTTTTGTTGTCGACCCTGTCGTGGTGGCGCATTTGCTTGTTGGTTTCCTCCTTGGCCATTATTCTGGCTCAAGTCCAAGCATGCAGTGGTGTCATGGCCTTATAAGAACGGTGGTAGGTGCAATAAGGAGTGATGTTCCTATTTCTAGGCCCAACGTTCCTTCCTCTACCTCTCGATCTGCGTGTTGGTGATAGTGAGTCTTTCCTGCTGTTCTGGGTTGGGATTGACTTCCTCATAAGCCAGGTTTGGAACCGCACTCAACGTGGTAGCTGCTAATGCTTGTTCTGGGTTACGATTTGACAGCCCACCCTGATGGTCTATTAGATGGAAAATAGGACGTCGTCCTCTTCGCAGTTGGGGAGGTGGGAGACATCGGCTTGCCCTATTGCGGTGATCCTTGAGCTCTTCGTTTATAATTTCCCGCCTTATCATTTCCAGCAAGGCATCATAACTGGTAGGATCTTTGTTTTGTACATCCCTCCAAAAGATTGAGTTCATGTCCAGACCACCTCTCAATGCAGTAAGTGCTTCCCTGTTTGAAACTTGGACACAATACGTCATTTCGTCTGTGAATTGGGATAGGAAGGTTTTCAATGATTCTCCCTGTTGTTGCCTCATGTCTTGAAGGCGTTGGATTGGGCCTTCACCTTCTTTGCTAGTCGCGAAGCACTTGAGGAACGCTTTTTTGAAGTCAGGCCAACTTCGGATACTTCCCGCTTGTAACCTGCTATACCATACCTCAGCTGCCCCGCTCAAGGTAAGGTGGAAAGCTCTGCACTTCATTACTGGGGTGGTGCGTTGCAGGGTCTCCCCTTCCTTCATACTTGGGTATCTTTGGCAATGTGAAGTGGTTCGGCATGAGAGCATCTTAGATCTCTCGAGAAAATGGTAAAGTATCGTCATCGTCGTTACGGTCGTAAGACCTTTATGGTTCGTCTGCATTTTGATTTTCCTCAATGGGCATGTTCCGACGTGGTTGAAATGGGCCGGTTAGATTTCTGGCTTGGTCTCTTCTCTCATGCCTATTTCTAGGTGGAGGTCTTACTCCTTCGTAAAGTGGTTCGGCCTGCCCTCCAAATTGAGGTTGTTTAATGGGCCCCTGCGGACGCCTATTCGGCCTATTTCTAGGTGGATCAGAGATTCTATCAAAAGCGCTCCTGGTTCGTCTGGGTGACCTCCCAGGGACGTCTGAATCATAATTTAGTGGGTAGTCTTGTGGTGCTTCTTGGGGGAGTTCGCCAGCATGGTTGATGGAAGAACTGATCCTGGCCTCTCTTTCCAGGGGATCTTCATGTTGATATGGGGGCTGACCTCTCATGTGATTGGTAATTCCATCATACAGGTTGTTTTGGTAAAGTCCATCTCCTTGCAGAGGGTTCGGATTGTTAGGCAGCTAGGAAGCGGCGCCTCGGCATAAGGCTTGGGTGACTTCGGTTTTGAACAAAGGACATCGGATTTGAACAGAGGACATCGGCTTCAAAGTGAACTCTTCGGTTTTGTCCAACAAGGCACCTCGGCTATGACTTCGGTACTTGATCTGGACATTTCGGCCGAAGCGGATTTCACTCATCTTTGGTTTTCTGCTTGCCATGTGTCCCGCTACGATCTTCCCACGTCTCTTAAACAGTGATCTCCTTTTTATGGAGTAACATATATTTGGAACCTGATTAGAGATATTCAAGAGAGAAATTGGCTTTAGATCCATGAAGCTTCTCCGGCCAGGCAGAAGTGAGAGACATCATCTTCGTAGAGTTAAGGGAAAATTCGAGAATTCCAGGCCGATGAACCAAATAGAAGAGTAAAACAACTGAACCGGAGGGAACAGTAATGGGGACGTCATTTCAGCATTAAGGCCGATGGATTTCCATAATGTTAATGGGGAAAGCGGCGATATAGGGAAGACGTAGGTGACCAACTCATCGGAGCAGGTGGCTAGCGGAGATTGCAGAGGTGGCGTGGCAATGACGGCATCAACTTGGAGTACGATGATGTCGATGGTGACGAGGATGATATGGATAATCAGGGTTGAAGTTTCGTTCATGGCTGAGGGAGAGCTTTGAGAGAGAATGGCGGCAAAGACTATTTTTATTTTCTGGAATTTATTACTCATAAATCACAATAAGTTTCAAGACAAAAAAATTAATAATAATAATTTTTTTTGTTTTTTTAATTATGGGTCCGTAATCATAATTGAGGTATTCTCAGACCTCACAAGCCACAACACGGGACACGGAATAGTGCTTGGACTCAGGGGCGAATCCAGCATGAAGTTTCAATTAGGGCGGGATCGACTTTGACCGTTGACCGTCGACAATCAACGATCGTAATAGTCTGGTCCGACCGATAGTTTATTAAAATTTGATTAAATAATATTAAAAATTATTCAATATATATGTAAATACACTAAAACGAAAAAATTATATACATGAAAATATTGATCTATACAACCCAAAGTACTAAAAAAATATACGATACAACCTTACTATGTAATTTTAAGCTTAGATAACTACATTCTACGAGGCCTCATATTTTGAAAGCGTTACAATATTGCCTTGTTCTCAAGTTTTTCAAAAATATATTCTCCACGTAAGCCACTAAATTGTGATTCAACCAGTCATCTCCTATTTTGTTGCGCAAGTCACTCTTGATAAGATTCATAGCAGAAAATACCATTTTCGACAGTTGCAGCTGTCACCGGTAATATCAAAACCAATATGATCAAACCTTAAACTAGGGTTGTAAGCAAAAACTGCCAAACCGGAAAATCAAATTGAAACCGCATTTTGAAAATCGTCGGTTTGATGCCACGTGCACCAGTCAACCAAATGGTTTTGAACTGGTTTGGGTTTGAGAAATTTTATTACGGTTTAAAACCAAACCGGACCGGCGAAAATATAAAAAAATGAAAATTTCTAAATTGTAACTTGTAAGACTTTTGTGTTGGACTTTTTATTTATTTTTAAATGAGGGTCATATATTCCATAGGCTGTTAAACTGAAAGTCTAAAACGATTCATGAAGCAATCCCACGTTGTATTTCATATAAATTACTATCACCAAACAATCATCAACTTATATAAACTGTATAGTACTTCAATGATTAAACAAACTTCAATCAATATCAAAATCCTACATTGAATTGAACATCCTTTACAAAATTATTACAACTTCTGGTTCTGTTGATTATAATTTGTAGAAATCTAGATGAAAAGTTTTGATCGAATCAACAACTATCTAATAAAAGTGAAAACAAAATAAAAATTTCGGATCTTAGAAATGAAATTATATATTGTAAATAAATTTTTTTAGGTATAGATTTGCCCAATATTCTAATTTGGCTTGAGAATCAGTTAATCAAAGAATTATATGAAGATAGAAGAAAAGAACCAAAGAGAAGGATGAAAGTGATAGGGTCTAAAATGAAGAAGGAACTTTATTATTTTTTATAAAAGATTGAAGATTGAATCATATATTTTACCAAAAAAAAATCATATGAGAACCGACCGATTCCCCGCGATTCCCATACTAGAACGAGAACAGGACTGGAACCAGTTGGTTCTTAATAATTTGTCCCAAAATCAAATTATTTTTTTGAAAATTCTGAACCGAATCGACCAGTTATAAATGGTTCCGGTCTGATTTTGAAAAAAATGTCCACTCCTAAATTAATGGCATAAAAGTAGACAGGCAACAAATGTATGGCGAAATCGGCGGTTTAAAATCAGACGATAGACAAAAAAAAATATACGGAAAAATCGGCGGTTTAAAACCGGACCAAACCTTTAGGTTTGAGTTTTTTTCAAACCGTTCAAAATGGTTTGGTTTAGGTTTGAGTTTTTCTCAAGCCGGTGTAAACGGTTTGGTTTGAAAATCTGTCAAAAATCGGTAAAATCAGATCGCTTACACCCCTACCTTAAACCAATGAAAAATAACAAGAACTTCTAGTTTCAACTAACTTCTAAGCTACACAGGATATGCTATTGAGATTAAAGAAATGTTCGGCCGTTTTCACAAACATAAGAAACTTCTCAAGTTGAGGGTCAAGTAATAAAAGCTCTTCACTATTGAAGTCCAAATGATATACTAAGCAAGACGCAACAATTTAGCATTATCAAAAGCTGCAAATGAATCTCTTGGACTTAAACACGAAATGCAAGTAAGGAGCTCAATAGTTGTTTCTGGAAAACGATCATTCAATTCTTGCAAGATTGAGTTTATCACATGATAATACAAATCAACATAAAAGCAATGATAATAAATCACCTGCTGAGCTGCACACCTAGGTCGACCTTTCACTACTACAATATCCTTCATATTGGGCGCTACAATATGTCTATCAATACAAAACTCAATCACCCTACTCAACAAAGTATCCCAACCATTGTCTCTCAGGTTCTGCAATGCACACTTAGACAAATTAAATAACCTCATAGCATTATGAATATCTTGATCCTTTTATTGTAAGGCTTGTGAACGGTCATCTGTAATTGCAAGAATTTCAAACATAAAGTGGAAACTGAACACAAACTCAAAATCTTGCATAGTGTCCATCTGTCTTACGACCATTGATTGCATCAAGATGAGTCTAGTACAATCTAGCACCTCAGTCAACCTCGTCCTATAACTTTTTTGTTAACTACTACTTTGGCTAGAAATAACATAGGAGATACTCTGTTTTTGATTCATCAAGTTGTTACACTTCGCAAAAGTTTGATTATGAGAACTATCAAAGAGACCGACATGATCTTTCAATGCCTTTTTGTGCTTCCAATCCCTAAAGCTACTTTTAGTGAATACATGTCCACCCCCTTGAATCCCTCTATCAGGTTTGAACAAGTAGCAATGAAAACAATATGCTGCATCATTTTCTATACTGTACTCCAATCAATAAAATTCAGAGAACCATTCTTTCCGAAAACACCTATTATCATTCCCCATTGGTCTTCTTGGAAAGTCATGTCCGTATGGTTGACAAGGACCTTTGCCATCCTAATATTATCTCTAATATTAATATCATATGACTCGATAGGTAGGCATTTCCCTGAATGAGATACAAGATCATCCACATTGAATTGAGCTCGAAACTTCTTTGTGTTATTTAATAACTCTTGTGCTCAACTAGAATCAGTGACGGGACTAGATACACAACTAGAAGTAGAAGAATTAGGTATGGACTTTAGTTTCGGTTGAAAAAATAGTTCAATAATCTGCAAAATGCCCCAATTTATTTTTCAATTAACATTTATTAAAAAAAAAGTGGTTCAATTGAGCCAAACATATTCTCTATTAAAAATTCTCAATTCCCTAATTTCCAGATTTCCCAAACTCCACAAATTCTCAATTCCCAAATTTCCTAAACCTAAATTCTCAATTCCCAAATCACAAATCAAAAATCATGAATTATAAAACATGAATCGTAATTCATAAATTCATAAATCATAATTCATAAAGTGACAAAACCATAATTCATAATCATAAACCATAATTCAAACAAGCACAACAACACAACACTCCAATGCAAGCACAGCAACACAGGCATAGCAAGTCAGCCACACGTTATTGGCAGTCCACAGTCTAACAGCCGACTTCGCAGTGGGCAATGGCTCCAACACAGGCACAACAACACAACACTCCAACGACGCGATGAACTCTCGCAGTCATAGGCTCACAGATGTTGTCGTCTCTCCTCTCCAGTCGTAGTGCTGTCCGTGTAGCCATCTTCTCATTCAGTCCTCCCCAGTCTCCAGCCTCTCCATGTAGGCACACAGGATTTCGTCTCTCCCCCAAATCGTTTGTAGTTTGGTACTTTGGTTGTGACTTGTATGGATAATTAGACCATGTTTATCCACCGTCCCATTATTGCGCCATTTCCCAATGGTCCATTGCTATTGGGCTTTTTTTTAATTGATAAGCCCACTAGTCCACAACCTGTTAAACTAAAGAAATGATTAGCCCAGGCGCCCAACCCAGTACCACCGTCTTCAATTTTCTTTCTCCTTGCTCTGTAAGACTGTAACATTGCTTATCTTCTCGACGGTGGCGGAACTTACAGAAGACTGCGGCAGAGCCAGCATAGGAGATCGCGCGAGGTCGCCAGGTGCTGGCTCCGCCCCTGCTTGGACTCTCACAATTATGGTTCTCCTAGGTTAGATCTTTTGTTCAACAATATAACCTTTTTCATGCAGTGATCCTTTTACAAATATAATTGCAGAGCATACTGAATCAGTATTGCTATAATCTAAATCATTATCTCATCATATCAATTTTACCTCATAAATTTTAAATAAAGAAAGAGAATGTTAGAAGTTTAGAGAGTAACATACTAAATTAGTTTTATTTCCAACTTTCGATGCCTTTAAAAGTAGGAAGAAGCCTCCTTTTATAGAGGATAAATTTTCGTGTAGACCTTCAATAAGTCACATAAACTGTTCCCACAAGGTGCAAAAAGCTTGACTATTTTAAAGTAGAGAATTTACATTTTCACAAAGTGACAGACTGAGTACAAAAGCAAGGAATCTGCTTTTCCGCAAAATGACACACTCAATACAAAACGAAAATTTGCCACATTGTAGTGAAAATTTGGGAATAGTAGTATCACGGGGTTCCTAGATTTTGTTTCATTGCTGGTTCTCTCTATCTGAATCACATGGTAGGCCATGACTGCACCACCATAGGTCTTCTTCGAGATTTGAGCTTTTCGTTTCTTGTTTCTAGCCACAAAGGAAGAGATCTATTCAAGAGAGGCAAGATCTCTTGGTGCAAAGATTTAATCCTTCTTCCAATATGGCTAGAAACATTCCTTATTGTGAATGAAACTCACATATATGTAGGAAAATGTAAATGGGCCAAGTGGCTAATGGATTTAGCCCAAGATACAATTGTTTAATTATAAAGACCCAATCAATTGAATAGTTGATGTCACGTCGGCATATATGGGATCCTTTCATCACGTGCATGCCATATAATTTATAGATATAACAATATTCTTTTAAATCTAAGTTGTACATTCATGTGCGGGTCGAACTTCAAAATATAAGCGTCAAGTAAGCGATGTCTTACAAGTTGCCTTAAAATATGATTAGCTCCAGTAAGTGAGGACTTACGAACTACCTCCATAGTGTTTGATCTAGCCATGGAATGATTCGTCTTCGTAGGTATTAAGGTGGGCCCCATCTCTCTCCCTAAAAACCAATAAATGACATCTTTGCATGGTAGATGGTTCATCCATGTAGGGGATAATATAAGCTCGCTGAAGATAAGTAGATGTAACGTAGCTAAAGCAAAAAAAAAACTTTGAAAGATAAAAAGCTATAATGCAGTTGATGCAGAGACATTCTAAGCTCTCTAAAGATAGATATAGCTATGTTATAGCCAATGTAAAGGCGCAGCTCCCGAGTTTGTAAGCAGCTTGTGATAAGCAGATATAGAAGCATGATAAGCTATCTTGAATATAAATGCATCTATAATGTAATATCTCATATAGTGAGTCATCTTCGCAAAGCGAGGAATGAATATCGAGTTGGTAGCTCTCTCTCTAACTATTGAAGACTTATAAGCTGACCTCGAGTGGACGAAGTCTTATAGCTGAGCTCGACGATAATGAGTGGCGTTCGCGAAGCCAAGAAATCTGCATGGTAAAGCTTGAAATAAACATCCTATTGGCGAAAGATAAATAACTCGCGAATAACTCTCTCAAACTATCAGAGACTTATAAGTAGCCTCAGCTTAAAATGAGGTCTTACAGCTAAGCTCTATGATAGTGAGAGACGATGAATAAACATCTCGTGAAGCCAGGAATAAGCATCTAGTGAGGTGAGGTGAGGAATAGAGATCCCACAAAGTGAGAAATAAACATCTCGCGAAGAGATTTAGAACTAATAGAGACTTATAAGTGGCCTCGAATAGACGAAGTCTTACAGATAGGCTCGATGATAGTGAGAGACGAGGAATAAGCATTTCGCGAAGCCATGAATAAGCATCTATCGAAACAAGAAATAATCATCTCATGAATAGCTCTTGAACTATCGAAACTTACAAGCGGTCTCAGATAGATGATGTCTTACAGCTAGGCTGGATGATAGTGAGAAACGAGGAATAAGTATTTGGTGACAAGAGAAATAAACATCCCTCGAGGCTAGAAATAAACATCTCGCGAATAACTCTAGAAGTATCGAAAATTTATAAACGGTCCTAGATAGACATGGTTTTACATCTAGGCTTGATGATAGTGAGAGACGAGGAATAAGCATCTCACAAAGTCAGGAATAAGCATCTAGCGAGATGAGGAATAAACGTCCCACGGAGTGATGAATAAATATCTCATGAATAGTTTTCGAATTATCAAAGACTTATAAGTGGCTTTGGATAGACGAGGTTTTCCAATTAGGCCTCATAATAGTAATAAGCGAGGAATAAGCATCTCACTAAACCAAGAATAAGCATCCGGCGAGGCGGAAACTAAATATCCCACGATGCATAGAATAAACATCTTGCAAAGCTAGGAATAAGCAGGCGGAGAATAAACATCCCGCGAAGCGAGGAATAAATATCTCGGAATAGCTCTTGAACTATCGCAAACTTATAAGTGGCATTGGATAGACGAGGTCTTACAACTAGATTCAACGATAGTGAGAGGCAAAGAATAAACATCTCGCGAAACTAGAAATAAGCATCTAGCGAGGTGGGGAGCAAACATCCTGTTGGGCGAGGAATAAACATCTCGCGAATAAGGCTAGGAAAGGCCCTTTTTGCAAGGGTAAACACATCTGGCGATTTATCTCTTCCATTTTTAAAGGAACGAGGACTCATAGAATGTTGCCTCTGATAATAAGAAAATCACAAGCTAAGACTTGCCTTCAAAGATGCGAGTTTTTACAAGTTAGAGAGATCCGAGCTAGTATTTTATCAAACGCTTATGTGTATATTCATGATTTTGTACACTTTCCTTAAGAACTCATGCTGGATGTAATCACTGGCAGGTCTTGGGAAGTAAAGACAATAGGATAAATAATTCCAACCAAAGTAATTGAAACGCCGTCACCTTAACATAGAATTTCAACCACCTCTTCCATTACCCAAGCGTCAAGCTAAGAATCATTAAATTGTAACAGTTTTCTTCTCATTTCAGTATAAGTAAGAGTATAAGTATGACTCATTTCAATAATAAGAAAATAAGTTTCAACTTTAAAAAATCAGATTTTTATTAATTTTTATTTTTAATTTAATTAATTAAATATATTAAGGTCACAGATCTATATAATTTAATCACAGATTCACTATTTAGTTAGTCACATATTATTTTCGATCACAAATCAAAAATTTTAAATTTTTAAAAATTATTTTACGTCACGATTCAAAAATTTTATAGGTCACAATTTGTTCATCGGCCACAAATTCACAATTTAATTAGTCACATATTATTTTTCGGTCACAAGTCAAAATTTTTAAATGTCACAATTTTTTAGGTCACAATTCAAAAATTTTAAAGGTCGCAATTTTTTCCTTGGTCACAAGTAAAAAATTTATAAGTCACAATTTCTTTATCAGTCACAGATCACGAACATTATAACTCAAAACTTATAAGTCACAACTTACAATCGGTCACAAATTAACAAATTTTTATGTCACACGTTATTTCTTAGTCAAAGTTCATATTTTTCATTAGTCTTAGTCACATATTATTTACTGGTCACGGATTGACAAATTTAATAGTCAAAAACAATCCAAAAGTTTGTGACAACCACCATCGCAAGTGACCACCACCTCATTACCGCCTAAACTACCACCACAACCACTGAATATTGATAGCACCACCGCATACCGCCACCATCACTGTCGACCCACGCCAATCACGACCTCCAGCAGCACCGTCGCCAGAACTACCATCGCCACCTCCCAGCAACAACATCACCATCTCAAATGAACCACCACTGCCGCCTCCCGGCACCACCGCCGCCACTTCCAACAAACTACCATTTCTAACTTCAAAACTACCGTCGCCAGCATTGTCTGCACAGCACCGCCACCATTGCTTGCACACCACCTCATAACCACATCACAACACCTCCAACACCACCACCACTGAATATTGACCACCATCGCTAGTGACCACCACCTCATTATCGCCTAAACTACCACCACAACCACTGAATATTGACAGCACCACCGCATACCGCCACCATCACTGTCGACCACGCCAATCACGACCTCCAGTAGTACCGTCGCCAGAACTACCATTGCCACCTCCCAGAAACAACATCACCATCTCAAACGAACCACCACTGCCGCCTCCCGGCACCACCGCCGCCACTTCCAACAAACTACCATTTCTAACTTCAAAACCACCGTCGCCAACATTGTCTGCACAGCACCGCCACCATTGCTTGCACACCACCTCACAACCACATCACAGCACCTCCAACGCCAACACCACCACCACTATTGCCTGCAGATCCCGACAGCAACAACGCCCATACACAACCAAAAATTAGATCCAAACAATCAAATCCAAAATTACAGATCCACCACAAAATCAAACACTAGATTCACCCATGCCAAACCACCACCGCGGCGAGCGTCGCACGGCGGCGCTGAAGCACTCAAATAAACCCAATATCTCAAATCGTGATTCCAGATCCACCCCCACAAAACCACCACTACCATCCACCACACCACAACGTTCACGTTCGCGACAAGCAGCCTCCACCACCACCGCACCCCAACGTCGCCGATACCACCATCGCCGCATCCAAAAATTGCGACCACACCCACACCTCCATTAGCCATAGAATAAATCAAAATAGGAAAAAAAAAAAAAAAAAAGATCGTTGTGCTGCGGTCCAAACCTTCAAATCAACGTCGCTCTCAGATCGACGGCGACGACAACCTACTTCCTTTGGCTACTTCGACAGAGAGCTCTAGAAAGGAGGTTTTGCAGAGAGAGAGAGAGACGGTGTGAGATTAGAGAGAGAGAAAGTGAGGAGAAATAATTAGGGTTTGATTGTGTAAAGTATATTAATTAATTAATAAAACATCTGATTTTTGAACAATGAAACATCCCATCTGATTTTAGAACTCTCAATATTTAAAGTAGGGTTTTGTGTAATTTTCACTTAGTTTAATGGGCCAATATTTTTATAGAATTAATTCTTGGATGCATGTATTTGTATTTAGACTAATTGTGCATTTGAGCATTTATTTTAAATCTTTTGCTGAATTGATGCATATGTTAATTATTTATGTTTTGAATAATCTGTGCAATTTTAGAATTAATTAAATTGTACAAAGTTACTAATTATGCTCATATTTAGTTTTCATGAGCTTATTTTGTTTTAAATTAACAAATGAAATTTTTAGATAAGTTAAATTTTATCCAATTTATGATGCTTGTGAGAATGTTTTGTGTATAATCATAACATGTTAGACTGTTAGTTAATATTGTGTTGTTAGACTTATTCTTTAATTCTTTATGCATAAAATAGATAAATGTTTAGTGATCCATATTGTTTTATTTAATTAGAGATTAGCCACAATATCTTTAATTAAATAAAATTATATATTAAGTTTAAGATCACATAAAGAGTAAAGACATTAAAATTGTAATTAATTATAATTATTATGATAAATTTTATCCCATAGGAATCTTTGTTATATTTATATAATTAATTAGAATAAAATATCAAATTACCTCATAATACACCCACAAGAATTATGAATAAGTATATAATTTGATAGTTTTATTATAAAGTTTCGTTACCAAGCTCTCCGGCACGAGCGATACCTTTTCACTATATTGATTGACTTATGGTGCAATCCAACCCTTTACAATGCTTCCGGTGACTTACAAACAAGGAGCACCGATCCTTATACAACGTTGAGCTTTACGGGACCTCAACACGACTCACACTATTGAGCTTTACGGGACCTCAATATAACCAACACAATGACTTACAACAAGGAACAACAATACTTATACAATGTTGATCTTTAAGGGATTTCAACACGACTCACACTTTATTAAAGTGATTTTATAATGAAATTCATCTCTTGATAAATTATACAAACAAGTTAAGTGCTAAGATAGATTAACACTTTAATGAATTGTAATAAATGATAGCTCAAGTGTTAGATGAAAAACTTTGATGAATATGATAATTAAAAATTAGATTTCAATCAATCAAAGTGTTTCAATGAGAAGATTAAGATGAAATATATACTATGTAAGTTCAAAAAGATCTTCTCAAGAAATATCTCTTTTAAAAATGTATATAAATAAGTTAAGAGCAAGGAGATATGAAAAACTTTGATGAGAGAAGTTGATTCAAGAAATTTGATTTAAAATCAAAGTTTTCAATATGAAGAAATAGAAATATTTATATAATATAAGTGCAAAGACATTCTTCACGAATATATTGCGGCCACTATTCTGGGAAAGATTTCTTTTGAAACGGCAGTGAACAAGAAAGACAAAACTTTTATGTTCTTCATAGACTGATCTTTCTGTTGCTTCACCTGAGCAGTAGTATAATTCCCTCAGCATCAGGTTGTTCATATCCTTGTTCAATCACATCCCAAAGGTCGCGTGCCATCAAGAAAGCCTTCATCTTAACTGACTAGAAATCATAACTTTCACCATTGATGTCGCAAGTAATGGTAGTGAAGATGAGCTTGAACCAGACATTTTAACTCTAAAATACCGTATCTGGTAATACTGGATTCAAAGGATTTACCGGATTTAACAAAGGATTACCAGATTTGATGATCAACCTATCGAAATTTGAAGGCAAATACCGGATATAGAAATACAGTATGAGATTACCAGATTTAGAGATACTGGATTTGGGAATACCGTGTTTAGAAATACCGGATTTTGGAGGGTTATCATATTTCACAAAGATTTACCGGATTTTGGCTTATCGTATATTGAGATACCGGATATTGAAGAGAATCTTTTCACTTATCGGATTTTGGCTTACTGGATTCCTCCACTTATCATATATCAGTTTATTCCTCAACCTACTGGTTTCAGCTTCTTTTTCCTCCTCCTTCTTCCTGGTCCCTTTTCCAAAGATCAAGAGCTCTTGTAGAAGCCCGAATCTTTTCTATAAATCTAGGCCCATAATTGTGTGATTAACTTCACATTAGGCTCAATAAAGGAAATATAAGCCCAAAAGATAGTCCAATACATGTTTAAAGGTAAAATGATGTTTATAAAGTATTTTCTTAAAAATGATTTGACGAAGATTGGACGGAATGCAAAGTATTTCATTTTATGGCTAAAGTATACTTCAAATATTTTTAGTCTCCTTTGAGACCCATTTTCGACATAGAAAACATTTAAATTTGAAAATGATATCTGAATAAAAGTTGTAGCTCTTTAAGTTAGCTTTCCAACTCACTTTGAATCACCTCAATCGGATATCGGGAGAAAAGGTTATGATAAAAATACTGGAGGTTGTGCAGTGACAACCGGACGACCGGAAAACCCGAAACCCGCGAATTTTTGAGAATTAATGGCCACTACTTGCGCAACTTAATTACCCTATTTAAAAAGACCTTTCACCCACCCCAAACCTCACCTATAAATACCCTCTTCACTCATTTGATTTTTCACACCAAAAGCACTTTCAATTTGCTTTCAAAGTTGAGAGAAAAATAGAGAGTTGGGGGAGAAAAGGAATGTGGTTTTCAAAGTGTTTTTCAGAAGTTTTAAGTTTGGGCAAAAATATTCTACAAGAAGGTTTTTGTGATTTCAAAAGGTGTTTTCAAACGACAAAGAAGGGTCAAAACGTCCAAGTTTCGTCAAAGTTTTTGAAGTTCATCAAAGTTTTTCAAAGTTCTTTTCAAAGTTCATCAAGCATCAAATCGAGGTAGGTAGAGGTGCATAAAGTTGTTATACGTGTTTAAGTTATAATTTTTAGCAAGTAATGTTCTATGTTAAAGGCTAATGTTGTGTGTCAAATGGTATCGTCGGTTCGGCATGTGCCTTTCATGTCAAATGGTTCCGTCGGTGCGGCATACATTTAAAGGTTAATGTTGTGTATCAAATGGTATCTTCGGTTCGGCATGCACCTTTCATGTCAAATGGTTCCGTTGGTACGGCATACATTTTCATGTCAAATGGTACCTCCGGGTACGACATGTTTTATGGAAGTTTTAATGTTAATTGTTATGAAATGCTTAGCTTAATCACGATTGCACCTACGACACCTATTGAGTTTTCAACTCACGGGTTTCTATCCTATATCTACAGATTAAATGTTGATGCACTGGGTTGGATGATGGAAGAGATGGAAGGAGATGCAATAAACCTATGGGAAACCGGTGAACAAGTGATTTAGATTTAAAGTCTTTAATGTTTCAAATGTTATTTCCAATGTTATTTCTTTTGAGTATCTTGAACAAGTCATGATTTCACCAAACAAATTATATTTCATTATTTTGGAAAGTTATAAAGTGTTTTAATTCAATATCCTTCAAAAAGAATGTTTGTTAAGATTTAAGCTTCCGCTAAGATATGTACACTTGTTACTAAACCACCGGTTAAGTTAAGTAAAGTAAGTAGCGTCCCGGTCCACTAGGGGTTGGGGCGTTACAGCGTGGTATCAAAGCAATGGTTTTTAAACCGGTTCTGTAGACCAAGTATGTTTTCAAAACAAAAAACAAAAATTGAAAGTTTAAGGTATTCCATGGCATATTGCATTCATCCATCGAATCTCATCCTACAGCCCAGGTATGTGCAAAGTTTAAAGTTATGGAAGTTATGTTTATGGAAGTTATGATTTGATGCTTTGATAAGTTATGGCACATTTTCAAATATATGTTTATGTTAAAGTTAAATGTGCTGTTTCAAAGATATGTATTAGACTTGGGCTAAAACTTAAAGTTATGGGCATAAAGGAAA
This sequence comes from Osmanthus fragrans, assembly GCA_019395295.1. Lineage (NCBI taxonomy): Eukaryota > Viridiplantae > Streptophyta > Magnoliopsida > Lamiales > Oleaceae > Osmanthus > Osmanthus fragrans. The sequence goes on along the minus strand of CM033355.1, from coordinate 12,162,587 downwards.
TGTATGTTATGATGTTATGTGATAAAAGGCATAATTGGGCATTTATGTGACAGAATGGTTAGAAATTTACAAACGGCAAGGAAGACTACGTCTAGGGCTTATAGGGCAGATTTAAACCGTAGAATTGCTATCCATGCTTACAAGAACTATGTAACGGATCCTAACCGACCGCTTAGCGATCATGTGCATGACATCTGTGAGAGATGCATGACGGCGGTTAATGCTGGTATGGAGATCACCCATATTGAAGCCATAAATAACCTCATACATTCCCTCCAACCTCAATGGGGAGATATGGGAGTCACAGTTAGAGATGAAATGTTAGAAGGCAACCCAAACTTGTTCGAGTTTGAGACATATTGCCATGCTTTGATTGACTTATGGGATGATGTAATCCATGAGGAGCCTGAGGAAGAAGAACCCGAGGAGGAGCAGGAGCCTGAACTAAAACCACAAGTGGTGATAGATATAGAGTCCGGGCCTGAGGCGGAAGATTCTTCCGAAGATGAAGCTCCACCAAGGAAGCTTCGTAAAACTCATAGGGATTAGAGATCTAGATATTCCCATTTCCTTATGATGTCTTCTTTCATGCTAAGATTATCAAACTATTATGTATCCTGATTTCAAGAAGTATGAGAAATAAAGATCTTATCTTTCTTCCTTACAAAAAAAAAAAAGAAGTTAATAAGAAACCTTACATCTTATCCGTAGGAAAATGTCGCGATCCAACCAGAACAACCTGACAATAGATCTCCTCCAAGCAGTTCAAGACCTAGGCAGACAGAACCCCAACCAAGCTCAACCCCTAGCACCAGCTCCTAATGCTCTTCAAACCCATGCTTCAGTGGTCGAGCAATTTCGAAGGCACAAGCCCCCTACTTTCAATGGAGCAACTGATCCACTTGCAGCCGAGAAGTGGCTTCGCAAGTTGGAGAGAATATTCCGATTGATAGGGTGCACGGACGCTCAAAAAGTCCAGTGTGCTGAGTTTATGTTCTCCGGTGATGCAAGTCACTGGTGGGAATCAATGTCTCGAACTAGGACTCCGGAGCAACAATTGGCGCTAACATGGGAACAGTTCAAGGAGGAAGTGATGGATAAGTACTTTCCCCAATCTCTAAGGGATTTCAAGGAGGGCGAATTTTTTCAACTCAAACAGGGAACCATGACCTTGATGGAGTATGAACGGAAGTTTGACCAACTCTCAAGGTATGCTACACATTTGGTGGACACGGAGGCTAAGAAAATACGAAGGTTCGGGCAAGGGCTGAACTCGAACATGAGTATGATCCTTATGTCCCATGATTTCACGTCTTATTGTGGAATGTTGGAACGAGCTCATGCAATCTGGTATCAGAAGGCCAATGCGGAGAAATCGGTTCAATTGGACAACCGACAGGATAAAGGGCAGTTTAGGAAACGAAGGTGGAACGACCAAGATAAAGGAAAAAGCAAATGGCAGAACAAGAGGGCTAATGGCGGAGCCAATGCTAATAAGAGCATAGTGCCAGTCATTGCGCCATGTGCTAAGTGTGGAAGGATGCATCGTGGCGAATGTCTGCAAGGGAAGAATGTTTGTTACCGATGCGGGAAGTCAGGACATATCATCAGGGATTGTCCTATGTCTGCACCGAAAAATGATGACAGCAAGGATCAAGATCAGAAGGAGAAAGCACGAGTTTTTGCACTGACTCAGAAGGAGGCAGAGGAGAACTCGAACGTCATAGCAGGTACTTTATTGATAGCCAATATGCCTGCTTATGTATTGTTTGATTCAGGAGCTACGCACTCCTTTGCATCGACGATTTTTATGGCTAGGTCTAGTATTACCTGTGATAAATCGGAAGGTATATTAGAAGTTAGTATCCCCACAGATAACCATTTGAGTACTGATAAGATAGCCAAATCTGTTAGTATTGAAGTTGAGGGAAAACCTATGGAAGCAGACTTATACATGATAGAGATGAATGACTTCGATGTAATACTAGGCATGGATTGGTTAGGTAGTAATTATGCCACCATCCGATGTAAGGAAAAGGAAATATTATTTCAGAAACCAGGAGAGGAACCATTTTCTTTCTTTGGAATCAAGACGAAACCTTTTATTCGACTAGTATCGGCCTTACAAGCTGAGAAGATGTTGAGAAAAGGAGCTTGTCAAGGATATTTGGTAAATATCCTAGGAGGGAAACATGAGACAGTAAAGATTGAGGACGTACCAGTAGTACGGGAGTTCGAAGATGTGTTTCCAGAAGAGCTATTTGGTATTCCACCAGATAGGCAAGTGGAATTCACCATAGAGCTAATTCCTGGAGCAGCACCAATGTCGAAAGCCCCATATAGAATGGCTCCGAAGGAACTACAAGAGTTAAGGAAGCAAATACAAGAACTCTTTGATAAGGGATTCGTACGACCAAGTGTATCTCCATGGGGTGCGCTAGTGTTGTTCGTGAAGAAGAAAGATGGAAGCATGAGGATGTGTATCGATTACAGGGAGTTGAATCGATTAACCATCAAGAATAAGTACCCACTCCCTAGAATCGAGGATCTGTTAGATCAACTGAAAGGAGCTAAGGTATTTTTCAAGATCGATTTACGATCTGGGTACCATCAATTAAAAGTGAAAACAGAGGATATACCTAAGACAGCTTTCAGGACTCGTTATGGACACTACGAGTTTATGGTGATGCCATTTGGATTAACCAATGCACTAGCAGTATTCATGGATCTGATTAATCGAGTATTTCATCAGTATTTAGATCAATTTATCAGTCTTTATTGACGACATTTTGATATACTCCAAGAGTAAGGAGCAACATGAAGAGCATCTAAGAGTAGCCCTAGAGGTACTACGCAAGGAGAAACTTTATACCAAATTCAAAAAGTGTGAATTCTGGCTTGAACGAGTTGGATTTTCTTGGACATGTAGTCACTGCCCAAGGGATTGAAGTAGATCCAGCAAAAGTGGAAGCAGTAACTAACTGTAAGGCGCCGACTAATGCTGGTGAAGTACGGAGCTTTCTAGGATTGGCCGGGTATTATCGAAGGTTTATTGAAGGATTTTCCAAGATAACTGGCCCAATGACGCAACTTACGAGAAAGGGAGTCAAATTTCAATGGACGGATATCTGTGAGAAGAGTTTTCAAGAACTTAAGCAGAGGCTGATATCTGCGCCTGTATTAACAATACCTGAGGGAACAGAAGGGTTTGTTATATACAGTGATGCGTCCAAGCAAGGGCAAGGATGTGTACTGATGCAGAATGGAAAGGTAGTAGCCTACGCTTCAAGGCAATTGAAGAAGCATGAGCAGAACTACCCGACGCATGATTTAGAGCTCGCGGCGGTAGTACACGCATTGAAAATATGGCGACACTTCTTGTACGGAAGTAAGTGTGAAATTTATACGGATCATAAGAGTTTAAAATATTTCTTCACACAAAAGGAACTAAACATGAGACAGAGACGATGGTTAGAGTTAGTGAATGATTACGACTGTACCATTCACTACCATCCAGGTAAGGCAAATGTGGTGGCCGACGCCTTGAGTAGGAAATTGACGGGACAGTTGACGTCACTACTCACTTGTCAAATGGAGTTAGACAAGGACTTGGAAAGAATGAAGATTGAGGTGGTTACCACACCTACAAGTCACAGGGAAATTAGCAGCTTTCACAATTCGACCTACTCTTCGAGAGCGAATTATAGAAGCACAAGGTAATGACCTGTTCTTGATGAAGATCAAGGAAGAAGTTGGAACAGATAAGATGGAAGATTTTGGAATAGCCGCAGACCAAGCACTGATATTTAAAGGAAGAATCTGCGTGCCTAAGAATGAGAATTTGAGGAACGAGATATTAAAAGAAGCTCATTCCACCCCGTACACCTCACATCTCGATGGTACGAAAATGTATCGAGACCTTCGAGATACATTCTGGTGGAGAAACATGAAAAGGAGTATCGGACTGTACGTGCATAAATGCATAGTATGTCAGCAGGTTAATGCGGAACACCAAAGACCAGCAGGATTGCTGAATCCTTTAGAGATACCTAAATGGAAATGGGAAAATATCACAATGGATTTTGTGGTTGGATTTCCCAAGTCAGCAAAAGGACACAATGCTATATGGGTTATAGTAGACCGATTGACGAAGGCAGCTCATTTTCTTCCAATGAAAATGACTTTCAGTATGGACCAGTTGACACAATTGTACATAAAAGAAATAGTAAGGATACACGGTGTACCTGTGTCTATTGTGTCTGATAGAGACCCAAGGTTTACATCTAAATTCTGGAAAAGCCTACAAGCAGCTATGGGAACGAAGCTGAATTTCAGTACAGCATATCACCCGCAGTCTGATGGACAGTCTGAAAGGACCATCCAGACTTTATAGGACATGTTGAGAGCATGTGTTTTGGATCTAGGTGGTAGTTGGGAGTCATACTTACCCCTAGTAGAATTTGCGTATAACAATAGTTTTCAAACAACTATTGGAATGGCACCGTATGAAGCTCTCTATGGAAGAAGATGTAGATCCCCTGTTCATTGGGACGAAGTCGGGGAGAAGAGAATTTTGGGACCAGAAATAGTTGAAAGGACAGTTGAAGCGATCAATCAGATCCGAGCAAGGATAAAGGCAGCACAGGATCGGCAGAAGAGCTATGCTGACACGAGAAGAAAGGATTTAGAGTTTCAAGTGGGAGACAAAGTCTTTCTAAAGGTAGCACCAATGAAAGGTGTACTTAGATTTGGAAAGAAAGGCAAGCTACGACCCATGTATATTGGACCTTTCGAGATACTTGATAAGGTTGGGAACGTGGCCTACCGATTAGCTTTGCCACCTGAATTGTCAGCGGTACATGATGTGTTCCACATATCAATGATAAAGAAATACGTGCACGTTCCTACTCATGTGATAAGTTATCAGACCCTAGAAGTACAAAATGATTTATCTTATGAGGAATCACCAATTAAGATACTGGATCGAAAAGTGCATAAGCTAAGGAATAAAGAGATTCAACTGGTCAAGATACAGTGGAATAATCACGGAATGGAAGAAGCTACGTGGGAAAAGGAAGAAGAAGTTAAAGTCAAGTATCCCGCACTCCTTGCCCAATTGTAAGGTAAATTTCGAGGACGAAATTTCTATAAGGGAGGAGGGATGTAGAAGCCCGAATCTTTTCTATAAATCTAGGTCCATAATTGTGTGATTAACTTCACATTAGGCCCAATAAAGGAAATATAAGCCCAAAAGATAGTCCAATACATGTTTAAAGGTAAAATGATGTTTATAAAGTATTTTCTTAAAAATGATTTGATGAAAATTGGACGGAATGCAAAGTATTTCATTTTATGGCTAAAGTATACTTCAAATATTTTTAGTCTCTTTTGAGACCCATTTTCGACATAGAAAACATTTTAATTTGATAATGATATCTGAATAAAAGTTGTAGCTCTTTGTGTTAGCTTTCCAACTCACTTTGAATCACCTCAATCGGATATCGGGAGAAAAGGTTATGATAAAAATACTGGAGGCTGTGCAGTGACAACCGGACGACCGGATAAACTAACTGGTCGACCGGAAAACCTGAAACCTGCAAATTTTTGAGAATTAATGGCCACTACTTGCACAACTTAATTACCCTATTTAAAATGACCTTTCACCCACCCCAAACCTCACCTATAAAAATACCCTCTTCACTCATTTGATTTTTCACACCAAAAGCACTTTCAATTTGCTTTCAAAGTTGAGAGAAAAATAGAGAGTTGGGAGAGAAAAGGAAGGTGGTTTTCAAAGTGTTTTTCAGAAGTTTTAAGTGTGGGCAAAAATATTCTACAAGAAGGTTTTTGTGATTTCAAAAGGTGTTTTCAAACAACAAAGAAAGGTCCAAACGTCCAAGCTTCGTCAAAGTTTTTGAAGTTCAACAAAGTTTTTCAAAATTCTTTTCAAAGTTCATCAAGCATCAAATCGAGGTAGGTAGAGGTGCATAAAGTTGTTATACGTGTTTAAGTTATAATTTTTAGCAAGTAATGTTCTATGTTAAAGGCTAATGTTGTGTGTCAAATGGTATCGTCGGTTCGGCATGTGCAAAGATGTCAAATGGTTTCGTCGGTGCGGCATACATTTAAAGGTTAATGTTGTTTGTCAAATGGTATCTTCGGTTCGACATGCACCTTTCATGTCAAATGGTACCTCCGGGTACGGCATACATTTTCATGTCAAATGGTACCTCCGGGTCGGCATGTTTTATGGAAGTTTTAATGTTAATTGTTATGAAATGCTTAGCTTAATCACGATTGCACCTATGACGCCTATTGAGTTTTCAACTCACGGGTTCTACCCTATATCTACAGATTAAATGTTGATGCACCGGGTTGGATGATGGAAGATGTAATGCCCCAACCCCTAATGGACCGGGACGCTACTTACTTAACTTAACTGGTCGTTTAGCAATAAGTGTACATATCTTAGCGGAAGCTTAAATCTTAACAAACATTCTTTTTGAAGGATATTGAATTAAAACACTTTATAACTTTCCAAAATAATGAAATATAATTTATTTGATAAAATCATGACTTGTTCAAGATACTCAAAACAAATAACGTTGGAAATAACATTTGAAACGTTAAAGACTTTAAATCTAAATCACTTGTTCACCGGGTTCCCATAGGCTTATTGCATCTCCTTCCATCTCTTCCATCATCCAACCCGTTGTATCAACATTTAATCTGTAGATATAGAGTAGAAACCCGTGAGTTGAAAACTCAATAGGCGTCATAGGTGCAATCGTGATTAAGCTAAGCATTTCATAACAATTAACATTAGAACTTCCATAAAACATGCCGTACCCGGAGGTACCATTTGACATGAAAACGTATGCCGTACCAATGGAACCATTTGACATGAAAGGTGCATGCCGAACCGATGATACCATTCGACACACAACATTAACCTTTAAATGTATGCCGCACCGACGGAACCATTTGAAATGAAAGGCATATGCCGAACCGACGATGCCATTTGACACACAACATTAGCCTTTAACATAGAACATTACTTCCTAGAAATTATAACTTAAACACGTATAACAACTTTATGCACCTCTACCTACCTCGATTTGATGCTTGATGAACTTTGAAAAGAACTTTGATGAACTTCAAAAATTTTGACGAAGTTTGGACGTTTGGACCTTCCTTTGTTGTTTGAAAACACCTTTTGAAATCATAAAAGTCGTCTTGCAGAATATATTTGCCCACACTTAAACTTCTAAAAAATACTTTGAAAACCTCCTTCCTTTTCTCTCCCAAACTCTCTATTTTTCTCTCAATTTTGAAAGCAAATTGAAAGCGCTTTTGGTGTGAAAAATCAAATGAGTGAAGAGGGTATTTATAGGTGAGATTTGGGGTGGGTGAAAGGTCATATTAAATAGGGTAATTAAGTAGTGCAAGTAGTGGCCATTAATTCTCAAAAATTCGCAGGTTTCGGGTTTTCCGGTCGACCGGTTAGTTTATCCGGTCGTCCGGTTTTCCGTTGCCACTGCACAGCGTCCAGTATTTTTATCATAACTTTTTCTCCCGATATCGGAGTGAGGTGATTCAAAGTGAGTTGGAAAGCTAACTCAAAGAGCTACAACTTTTATTCAGATATCATTTTCAAATTCGAATGTGTTCTATGTCGAAAATGGGTCTCAAATGAGACTAAAAATATTTGAAGTATACTTTTAGCCATAAAATGAAATACTTTGTATTCCGTCCAATCTTCATCAAATTGATTTTAAGAAAATACTTTATAAATATCATTTTACCTTTAAACATGTATTAGACTATCTTTTGGGCTTATATTTCCTTTATTGGGCCTAATGTGAAGTTAATCACACAATTATGGGCCTAGCTTTATAGAAAGATTTGGGTCTCTACATCCCTCCTCCCTTATATAAATTTCGTCCTTGAAATTTACCTTACAATTGGGCAAGGAGTGCGGGATACTTGACTTTAACTTCTTCTTTCTTTTCCCACGTAGCTTCTTCCATTCCGTGATTATTCCACTGTATCTTAACCAGTTGAATCTCTTTATTCCTTAGCTTATGCACTTTTCGATCCAGTATCTTAATTGGTGATTCCTCATAAGATAAATCCTTTTGTACTTCTAGGGTCTGATAACTTATCACATGATTAGGATCGTGCACGTATTTCTTTATCATTGATATGTGGAACACATTGTGTACCGCTGACAATTCAGGTGGCAAAGCTAGTCGGTAAGCCACGTTCCCAACCTTATCAAGTATCTCGAAAGGTCCAATATACTTGGGTCGTAGCTTGCCTTTCTTTCCAAATCTAAGTACACTTTTCATTGGTGCTACCTTTAGAAAGACTTTGTCTCCCACTTGAAACTCTAAATCCTTTCTTCTCGTGTCAGCATAGCTCTTCTGCCGATCCTGTTGTGCCTTTATCCTTGCTCGGATCTGATCGATCACTTCAACTGTCCTTTCAACTATTTCTGGTCCCAAAATTCTCTTCTCCCCGACTTCGTCCCAATGAATAGGGGATCTACAGCTTCTTCCATAGAGAGCTTCATACGGTGTCATCCAATAGTTGTTTGAAAACTATTGTTATACGCAAATTCTACTAGGGGTAGTATGACTCCCAACTACCACCTAGATCCAAAACACATGCTCTCAACATGTCCTCTAAAGTCTGGATGGTCCTTTCAGACTGTCCATCAGACTGCGGGTGGCATGCTGTACTGAAATTCAGCTTCGTCCCATAGCTGCTTGTAGGCTTTTCAAGAATTTAGATGTAAACCTTGGGTCTCTATCAGACACAATAGACACAGGTACACCGTGTATCCTTACTATTTCTTTTATGTACAATTGTGTCAATTAGTCCATACTGAAAGTCATTTTCATTGGAAGAAAATGAGCTGCCTTCGTCAATCGGTCTACTATAACCCATATAGCATTGTGTCCTTTTGCTGACTTGGGAAATCCAACCACAAAATCCATTGTGATGTTTTCCCATTTCCATTCAGGTATCTCTAAAGGATTCAGCAATCCTGCTGGTCTTTGGTGTTCCGCCTTAACCTGCTGACATACTATGCATTTATGCACGTACAGTCCGATACTCCTTTTCATGTTTATCCACCAGAATGTATCTCGAAGGTCTCGATACATTTTCGTACCACCGGGATGTGCGGTGTACGGGGTGGAATGAGCTTCTTTTAATATCTCGTTCCTCAAATCCTCATTCTTAGGCACGCAGATTCTTCCTTTAAACATCAGTGCTTGGTCTGCGGCTATTCCAAAATCTTTCCTCTTATCTGTTCCAACTTCTTCCTTGATCTTCATCAAGAACGGGTCATTACCTTGTGCTTCTATAATTCGCTTTCGAAGAGTAGGTCGAATTGTTAAAGCTGCTAATTTCCCTGTGACTTGTCTTGGTGTGGTAACCACCTCAATCTTCATTCTTTCCAAGTCCTTGTCTAACTCCATTTGACAAGTGAGTAGTGACGTCAACTGTCCCGTCAATTTCCTACTCAAGGCGTCGGCCACCACATTTGCATTACCTGGATGGTAGTGAATGGTGCAGTCGTAATCATTCACTAACTCTAACCATCGTCTCTGTCTCATGTTTAGTTCCTTCTGTGTGAAGAAATATTTTAAGCTCTTATGATCCGTAAAAATTTCACACTTACTTCGGTACAAGTAGTGTCGCCATATTTTCAATGCGTGTACTACCACCGCCAGCTCTAAATCATGCGTCGGGTAGTTCTGCTCATGCTTCTTCAATTGCCTTGAAGCGTAGGCTACTACCTTTCCATTCTGCATCAGTACACATCCTAGCCCTTGCTTGGACGCATCACTGTATATAACAAACCCTTCTGTCACCTCAGGTATTGTTAACACAGGCGCAAATATCAGCCTCTGCTTAAGTTCTTGAAAACTCTTCTCACAGATATCCGTCCTTTGAAATTTGACTCCCTTTCTCGTAAGTTGCGTCATTGGGCCAGCTATCTTGGAAAATCCTTCAATAAACCTTCGATAATACCCGGCCAATCCTAGAAAGCTCCGTACTTCACCAGCATTAGTCGGCGCCTTCCAGTTAGTTACTGCTTCTACTTTTGCTGGATCTACTTCAATCCCTTGGGCAGTGACTACATGTCCAAGAAATTCAACTCGTTCAAGCCAGAATTCACACTTTTTGAATTTGGCATAAAGTTTCTCCTTGCGTTGTACCTCTAGGACTACTCTTAGATGCTCTTCGTGTTGCTCCTTACTCTTGGAGTATATCAAAATGTTGTCAATAAAGACTGATAAATTGATCTAAATACTGATGAAATACTCGATTCATCATATCCATGAATACTGCTGGTGCATTGGTTAATCCAAATGGCATCACCATAAACTCGTAGTGTCCATAACGAGTCCTGAAAGATGTCTTAGGTATATCCTCTGTTTTCACTTTTAATTGATGGTACCCAGATCGTAAATCGATCTTGGAGAATACCTTAGCTCCTTTCAGTTGATCTAACAGATCCTCGATTCTTGGGAGTGGGTACTTATTCTTGATGGTTAATCGATTCAACTCCCTGTAATCGATACACGTCCTCATGCTTCCATCTTTCTTCTTTACGAACAACACTGGCGCACCCCATGGAGATACGCTTGGTCGTACGAATCCCATATCAAGGTGTTCCTGTATTTGCTTCCTTAACTCTTGTAGTTCCTTCGGAGCCATTCTATATGGGGCTTTCGACATTGGTGCCGCTCCAGGAATTAGCTCTATGGTGAATTCCACTTATCTATATGGTGGAATACCAGATAGCTCTTCTGGAAACACATCTTCGAACTCCCGTACTGCTGGTACGTCCTCAATCTTTACTGTCTCATGTTTCCCTCCTAGCATATTTACCCAATATCCTTGACAAGCTCCTTTTCTCAACATCTTCTCAGCTTGTAAAGCCGATACTAGTCGAATAAAAGGTTTCGTTTTGATTCCAAAGAAAGAAAATGGTTCCTCTCCTGATTTCTGAAATAATATTTCCTTTTCCTTATATCGAATGGTGGCATAATTACTACCCAACCAATCCATGCCTTGTATTACATCGAAATCATTCATCTCATATCACTGGCGCACCCCATGGAGATACGCTTGGTCGTATGAATCCCATATCAAGGTGTTCCTGTATTTGCTTCCTTAACTCTTGTAGTTCCTTCGGAGCCATTCTATATGGGGCTTTCGACATTGGTGCCGCTCCAGGAATTAGCTCTATGGTGAATTCCACTTATCTATATGGTGGAATACCAGATAGCTCTTCTGGAAACACATCTTCGAACTCCCGTACTGCTGGTACGTCCTCAATCTTTACTGTCTCATGTTTCCCTCCTAGCATATTTACCCAATATCCTTGACAAGCTCCTTTTCTCAACATCTTCTCAGCTTGTAAAGCCGATACTAGTCGAATAAAAGGTTTCGTCTTGATTCCAAAGAAAGAAAATGGTTCCTCTCCTGATTTCTGAAATAATATTTCCTTTTCCTTATATCGAATGGTGGCATAATTACTACCCAACCAATCCATGCCTTGTATTACATCGAAATCATTCATCTCTATCATGTATAAGTCTGCTTCCATAGGTTTTCCCTCAACTTCAATACTAACAGATTTGGCTATCTTATCAGTACTCAAAGGGTTACCTGTAGGGATACTAACTTCTAATATACCTTCCGATTTATCACAGGTAATACTAGACCTAGCCATAAAAATCGTCGATGCAAAGGAGTGCGTAGCTCCTGAATCAAACAGTACATAAGCAGGCATATTGGCTATCAATAAAGTACCTGCTATGACGTTCGAGTTCTCCTCTGCCTCCTTTTGAGTCAGTGCAAAAACTCGTGCTTTCCCCTTCTGATCTTGATCCTTGCTGTCATCCTTTTTCGGTGCAGACATAGGACAATCCCTGATGATATGTCCTGACTTCCCGCATCGGTAACAAACATTCTTCCCTTCCAGACATTCGCCACGATGCATCCTTCCACACTTAGCACATGGCGCAATGACCGGCACTATGATCTTATTGGCATTGGCTCCGCCATTAGCCCTCTTGTTCTGCCACTTGCTTTTTCCTTTATCTTGATCGTTCCACCTTCGTTTCCTAAATTGCCCTTTATCATGTCGGTTGTCCAATTGAACTGATTTCTCCTCATTGACCTTCTGATACCAGATTGCATGAACTCGTTCCAACATTCCACGGTAAGACGTGAAATCGTGGGACATAAGGATCATACTCATGTCCGAGTTCAGCCCTTGCTCGAACTGTCGGACTTTCTTCGCCTCCGTGTCCACCAGGTGTGGAGCATACCTCGAAAGCTGGTCGAACTTTCGCTCATAGTCCGTCAAGGTCATACTTCTTGAAATCAGGATACATAATAGTTTGATAAACTTAGCATGAAAGAAGACATCATAAGGAAATGGGACTATCTAGATCTCTAATCCCTAAGAGTTTTACGAAGCTTCCTTAGTGGAGCTTCATCTTCAGAAGAATCTTCCGCCTCAGGCCCGGACTCTATATCTATCACCACTTGTGGTTCTAGTTCAAGCTCCTGCTCCTTCTCGGGTTCTTCTTCAGGGTCTTCTTCCTCAGCCATAAGTTCTTCCTCAGGCTCCTCATGGATTACATCATCCTATAAATCTATCAAGGCATGGCAATATCTCTCGAACTCGAACAAGTTTGGGTTGCCTTTTAACATTTCATCTCTAACTGTGACTCCCATATCTCCCCATTGAGGTGGGAGGGAATGTATGAGGTTATTTATGGCTTCAATATGCGTGATCTCCATATCGGCATTAATCGCCGTCATGCATCTCTCATAGATGTCATGCACATGATCGCTAAGAGGTCGGTTAGGATCCGTTACATAGTTCTCATAAGCATGGATATCAATTCTACGGTTTAAATCTGCCCTATAAGCCCTAGCCGTAGTCTTCCTTGCCGTTTGTAAATATCTAACCATTCTATCACATAAATGCCCAATTATGCCTTTTATCACATAACATCATAACATACATTTCCTTTATACCCATAACTTTAAGTTTTAGCCCAAGTCCAATACATATCTTTGAAACAGCACATTTAACTTTAACATAAACATATACTTGAAAATGTGTCAAAACTTATCAAAGCATCAAATCATAACTTCCATAAATATAACTTCCATAACTTTAAACTTTGCACATACCTGGGCTGTAGGATGAGATTCGATGGATGAATACAATATGCCATGGAATACCTTAAACTTTCAAATTTTTGTTTTTTGTTTTGAAAACATACTTGGTCTACAAAAACGGTTTAAAAACCATTGCTCTGATACCACGCTGTAACGCCCCAACCCCTAATGGACCGGGACGCTACTTACTTTACTTAACTTAACCGGTGGTTTAGCAACAAGTGTACATATTTTAGCGGAAGCTTAAATCTTAACAAACATTCTTTTTGAAGGATATTGAATTAAAACACTTTATAACTTTCCAAACTAACGAAATATAATTTATTTGATGAAATCATGACTTGTTCAAGATACTCAAAACAAATAACGTTGGAAATAACATTTGAAACGTTAAAGACTTTAAATCTAAATCACTTGTTCACCGGGTTCCCATAGGCTTATTGCATCTCCTTCCATCTCTTCCATCATCCAACCCGGTGTATCAACATTTAATCTGTAGATATAGAGTAGAAACCCGTGAGTTGAAAACTCAATAGGCGTCATAGGTGCAATCATGATTAAGCTAAGCATTTCATAACAATTAACATTAGAACTTCCATAAAACATGCCGTACCCGGAGGTACCATTTGACATGAAAATGTATACCGTACCAACGGAACCATTTCACATGAAAGGTGCATGCCGAACCGATGATACCATTCGACATACAACATTAACCTTTAAATGTATGCCGCACCGATGGAACCATTTGACATGAAAGGCACATGCCGAACCGACGATGCCATTTGACACACAACATTAGCCTTTAACATAGAACATTACTTGCTAGAAATTATAACTTAAACACGTATATCAACTTTATGCAGCTCAACCTACCTCGATTTGATGCTTGATGAACTTTGAAAAGAACTTTGATGAACTTCAAAAACTTTGACGAAGTTTGGACGTTTGGACCTTCCTTTGTTGTTTGAAAACACCTTTTGAAATCACAAAAATCGTCTTGCAGAATATATTTGCCCACACTTAAACTTCTGAAAAATATTTTGAAAACCTCCTTCCTTTTCTCTCCCAAACTCTCTATTTTTCTCTCAACTTTGAAAAAAAATTGAAAGCGCTTTTGGTGTGAAAAATCAAATGAGTGAAGAGGGTATTTATAGGTGAGATTTGGGGTGGGTGAAAGGTCATATTAAATAGGGTAATTAAGTAGTGCAAGTAGTGGCCATTAATTCTCAAAAATTCGCGGGTTTCGGGTTTTCCGGTCGACCGGTTAGTTTATCCGGTCGTCCGGTTTTCCGTTGCCACTTCACAGCTTCCAGTATTTTTATCATAACGTTTTCTCCCGATATCGGAGTGAGGTGATTCAAAGAGCGTTGGAAAGATAACTCAAAGAGCTACAACTTTTATTCAGATATCATTTTCAAATTCGAATGTGTTCTATGTCGAAAATGGGTCTCAAAGGAGACTAAAAATATTTGAAGTATACTTTTAGCCATAAAATGAAATACTTTGCATTCCGTCCAATCTTCATCAAATTGTTTTTAAGAAAATACTTTATAAATATCATTTTACCTTTAAACATGTATTGGACTATCTTTTGGGCATATATTTCCTTTATTGGGCCTAATGTGAAGTTAATCACACAATTATGGACCGAGCTTTATAGAAAGATTTGGGCCTCTACAGAAGAAATGGAAGGAGATGCAATAAGCCTATGGGAAACCGGTGAACAAGTCATTTAGATTTAAAGTTTTTAATGTTTCAAATGTTATTTCCAATGTTATTTCTTTTGAGTATCTTGAACAAGTCGTGATTTCACCAAATAAATTATATTTCATTATTTTGGAAAGTTATAAAGTGTTTTAATTCAATATCCTTCAAAAAGAATGTTTGTTAAGATTTAAGCTTCCGCTAAGATATGTACACTTGCTACTAAACCACCGGTTAAGAGTAAAGTAAGTAGCGTCCCGGTCCACTAGGGGTTGGGGCGTTACAGCTCTGATACCACTTGTTAGCTCTACTCAAAGATGAGAGTAAGCTTTAAACAAATACTTACAATATCCTTTGCAAGTTTAACAATGAATCGAATTGACCTTTTGTTTTTGTTAAAACTGGAAGTAAAATGGAAGAGAGAAGAGATGAGAAAACTGAGAGAAGAAACTTGATTGAACTAAATAATGATGGTCGATCACCTTACTACTGGCCATGCACTCGATTATATATCAAAGTGCAAGAAAGATGATAAATGACTATAAAGTACAAAATGCTAGCATCAACAGTAAACGAAGTATGACAGAAATTACACAACTTGCAACAACAAATATTAAAAATAAAAACTGAAATTGTAGAGATTTAAATGAAGTCTTCACGTTATCCTTCAATAGCCAACCTTCCCGATGAAGATGAACAAACGGAATCAATTATTAAAATGATTTCGCTATGTTTCTAACATCAATTAAAGGTTAAAGGATACACCTCCCCCCTTTAGCCTCACTAAGACTTGGAAAAAGCACTAGGTAGTTTATGCCCTCCAATGTTAGAGTCATTGGATTCAAAAATCTTCTCCCCTTTGCATTCACAGCTGGAAACTGACTTTGGAAGCTTCATCAATAACATCAATGATATAGCTAACCCATTTCAATATAGAACAAATGCTGCTAATATTAATGAGTTTTTCAACTCAATTCTTGTCAATTCAGACGAGCATCTCTACGATGATTCATGCATTTATGCAATGTATATAACAAAGGCCCATATGCCCTCGTGGTACCACAAAAATCTATTAAGGTCTCAAGATCCAAACAAGCCATGGCCTATCATTCTTCGGCTACAGGGCGGACATGTAAGTTTGATAATTTGTATTTATTAACTTCTATTTCATGTTAAAGTTCCCTCGTGCAAATTTACAAATTTGAAGAGGGTTGAAGCGAGACATTCTGAGATGTACTCAATGGAATACAGGGACGTGCTCCACATTGTTCCCTAACTTATCATAAAAGATGTCAATTGATATTAGAAACATGTTCTCAACTATTCTTATGTTCTCCTTTTCATTTTCTTTTTGACGGAATATTCAGTATTTACTTGTTGTGGTTATATAATTTTTTATGATGAATCATCCTGCAGTTTGCGGGAAAGACCTCAAGTTGAAAACTAATTAGATACATAGTGGAAAAAGCTCCAGAGGAAGCTAAGAGACTCCGTCATTGAAGTAAGTGTTAAATAGAATCAAGTGTGTCTATACATACTCGCTACTGGGGCACTATGTCTACTTTAAGGAGCTGTGACAATGTTGTGTTTCAAAAGAGAAACTTCTAATAAGTAAGTTGTTTCTATGTAGGTTTTCTTTCTTTGCATGTGAAAATTTCACTTGTGAGGTTGATATAACGAAGTATTTCCCGTTTGAAGAGTATTCTACTGAATGTTAAATAGTAGAGTACAAATTTCGAAAAAGATGGTTGCACAATTCCCACCTTCCCTTAAAAGCGTTTAGATGGGCTTGCCATGAATGTTTGGGCTTCAGGCACTTCTGTTGTCTAACTAATTGATCTTGTCTATTTTGTAATGCCTTTCACTTTAGAATGCCATCGTACAATTTATGCTGTTATTTTTTATGTTATTGCCTTGTAGCAATAACTGAAAACTATCTCATCCTTTTAGTAGAGACGTCTTATTTTTTGAGAACGAGAACTTTTTTGCTCAAAATAAAATTTCAAATACACTTCCATAACACTATCACAAGGCTTTGATTTGTTCTGACAATATAATTGTTGTTTCCAGATATTGGTAATGGGTCATCCCAGGAGACTCGTGTTGTCAGGTTGCTGATAAATGATAAATTATAGGGAGACAATAAAAGACTCAATAGTATTATGACCACATAGGGGAAATATATAGGAAGAGTCTACAACAATGACGTAAATAAAATATTACAAAGTGATTGTAAAGCTAAAATATGGAAAGATAAATATGTTGAAACATCTCAAGAGATTTGCTGCTATATCCGGGATCTAACTTCCAATACGCCCCCTCAAGTTGGAGCATGGAGATTACGAATGCCCAACTTGACATTACGAGCGAGCTGCGCTGTCGAGTCATCATCTTCAAAAAACCCATAAAACGAATGACGCTAACAATTTTTTTTTTGTTTAAGAAAACCCCGAATTTTTCAAGGGGCAGGGGAAGAGCCGATAAAGTTCAAGGTACCGACCCTCCAAAGTTTTAAAAACCTCTAATTAATTTAAGAGGCATGGGAAGTGCCAGTAAAATTTAAGGTACCGACCCTCCAAAGTTTTAAAAACCTCTAGTTAAGTTAAGAGGTAGGGGGAGTGCCGGTAAAGTTCAAAGTACCAAAACCCTTCAAAGTTTTAAAAATCCTCTAGTTAATTTAAGAGGTAGGAGGAGTGTCGATAAAATTCAAGGTACCGACTCTCGAAAGTTGTAAAAATCCTCTAGTTAATTTAAGAGGTAGGGGGAGTGTCGATAAAATTCAAGGTACCGACCCTCCAAAATTTTAAAAATCCTCTAGTTAATTTAAGAGGTAGGGGGAGTGTCGATAAAATTCAAGGTACCGACATCTAAAGTTTTTTTTTTTTAAATAAAGCAGCCCAAAGAAAATAAAAATACTGCTGCCCACTAGAAAATAATACCTACACAGAGAAATGGGCCTCAAGATGCAGAGCCCAATAAACCATAAGCCAACTCCCCTGTTAATACCCAAACTCCCCAATAAACAATTCAAACTAAATTGGCCCAAAAAAAGAAAAAAAACCCACGCACATGGGTTTCACAAAACAAATGCAGCCTACACAAACAAAGAGTAGAGAGTGCCCAAAAACAAACAAAAATCACAGAAGCCCTACTCCAAAGAACAGTCCATGCCGTCGTAGTCACGCAAAGAAGCCGGAGAAGAAGCCTGAGCTAAGAAGAAATCGGCGAAGAAGAAGCCCAAGGCCAGAACAAATAACTCCCCAAAGATGCCGGCGGAGGGGTTGAAGGGACAGTTTAGCAGAGATGGCGCGACGGAGGGCTGCAATTCATAACCAGAAAATGGCTGTCAGAGGCCACCAATGTCTTCGAACAAGCGTCATCACAAGGAGAAGATAGCTCGTCACTTAAAATTGGTCGTTGTAGTAAAGAGGAGAAGGTGGAAGAGCCTGATCTGCCGTAATACAGAGACCAAGCAAAGGAGCGCAGAGGGGATCAGAATTCGGATTATGAAATTTCTGAATTGACATCGGGTGGAGGTCGTGTGTTCTGGAGGAAGCGATTTGGTGGGGTTGCTGTCAATTGGAGGTTTTGTAGGTTGTATGTGTCTATTGAAAGTTGCCAACGTGATTTTGGAGATGGGCTTGGTTGGATTTTTATGTATGGCTGCATGATTGCAAGCTGTAGCTAAGGTCGAGTTGGGTATTGTGTATGTATGGGCTATTTCTGTTGATACTACCAGTCGCCGACCGCCAAGAATTAGGTTGAAAACAACAGAAAACTCGACCATAGGAGGAATTGCAGATGCTCAATAAGATGAATCCATAATATAAATTTAGGTATTAAACGGTGAATAAATTTGCGGAATTGTGAAAGGGTTGGATTACGCATTACTTAACAAAGTGAAAAGTGAAATTGATAAAAGGCTTGATATTGGATGGAAGGGCCTGCAGAAGATCTATATTCTGTCGACCATTGAAGGAATTGCAAACGCTCAATAAGATGAATCCACAATATAAATTTGGGTATTAAACGGTGAATAAATTTGAGAAATTGTGACGTGCAAAAAGAAATTCTGAAGAGAAAAAAAATTGCTAGTCAGACGAGCGGCACAAGGCCGCTCGCCGGAAACAAAATTCAAAAGTTGATTTCTTTAGGATCGAACTTGCTCTGATACCATGATAAATTATAGGGAGACAATAAAAGACTCAATAGTATTATGACCACATAGAGGAAATATATAGGAAGAGTCTATAGCAATGACGTAAATAAAAGATTACAAAGTGATTGTAAAGCTAAAATATGGAAAGATAAATATGCTGAAACATCCCAAGAGATTTGCTGCTATATCCGGGATCTAACTTCCAATAGTTGCCTTGAAGTTTTTAATAGTAAGATTTGTATTTTTTTCATTTTTTTTTTAGTTATTTTGGTTATTGTCCAAGTTCTAATATCTTGAAAAATTGCAAATAACTGAAATTTGTTCTGATTTATAGATCATGTCTATCTTATTTGCTCTTCTTGGCTGGGCAGCTCCAAATCTGGTAAGAGTGATTTACAAGTTCGTATTTTCCAAGGGACCTGATGCTGTAAAGATATTAGATACATTTGCTCACTTTAATCCAAATGTCATACCACCTGATATTTGACGAACTTCAACTGTTTAAATATTTTTTCATGTAAGGTACAATAAAAGGGCTATTGATAATAGTGTTAAAAAGGATTTCCCTCTGTCCCCTCTTACGTCACTTTAAGCCATGTATTTGCTTTTCAGTGGCTCACTGAATCCATTTATTAAATTGTTAATTCTTTTTTCCCAGTTCATTATATGCTTCCAATACGACAATAGTTCTCAAGTCATTATACATGTTGGCGCTATTTGAAAGTTCAGCTAAGCTTTTTTGTCCTGCGCAATTACATTGTCAAATGTGGTTACTTTTTAGGCTTGGACAAAGAACAATAGGATACTGGGCAAAATATTTATCTATATCTATATTTCTTTAGGGCCCAAAATCTCCATTTGATGGGAACCAAGGTGGGCCTACTCTTAAAGATATTTTGCAAGTTCCAAATGGGCCAATTACAAGATCAAGAGACAAGAAGATCAAGGAAGCAATGCAAGGATTGGTGCAATCTACTTGGAATGAAGCTAGCAAAAGCCCACCACTCAAGATAGGTTTGAAAGAAGGAGAACCAGTTTTGATCCAAGCTGTGGAAGACATGACTTAGAGATAGGGCATATTGTTATTAAGGCCCCCAATCTAGTTAAAGGATTTATTTTATTAGTTTAGAATAAATGGGCTTGAGGATGCTTAGCCCATATTTCTTATGTTTTATTAGTTAGGGTTTCAAAAGAACTTTTGTTGTATACACTTAAGGGACCTTATTTTGGCCTAGGGTTACTTTGTGGGGGAGTATTTGAACACATTATGGTCGGCCACTTGAGGGGTTAGACATTATTTTGAATTACAATTGTGAGTTGAGTTTACTCCTCTTAATCTTTATTGAACTCTTGAACTTATCAAAGGTAAATCAAAACGTTGTGGCGTTCCTCCTTGTAATTTGGATTCTTGAGATGGGATTTCAACGGGCCTTAGATTTTGATATAATCTAGGTTCTTGAAACGAGTTCCCAACGGGTCTAAATTCTCCATCCATAGACTTGAGTTTGGCTTTCTTAGGTGAGTTTTCAAATTGATTGTGGGATCAAGGGATTTTCTTCTCGCAGGTTCATATTATTTGGTATCAAAGCCCAGGTTTCCAATTAGGTTTGATTCTATCTTTTTTTTTCCATGTATATTTGATTCTAGTTCTCATTGTTCTAGTGATATGATCCGGGTTGCGTCAAAAACTCATGAAGGTTTGGCGAATGAGCAGAAGAGATCTAAACTAGGTTCGGGTCTTCAAAGAATCAACAAAAGTCGTACAATTGCTTGTTGGAGTTATGGGGCACAACATGTTGGAGACGACGTGCCAAGGACCAAGTTTAATGTTGGGGTCGACGATCGAAAAGACTTAAATCCACGTGATAAAGTTGGCCGAAGATTGTCTGCCCAACCAGACGAGCAACTGGCCTACCGGACGACCAGTAGAACTCTCTGCCCAACCGGACAAGCAATCAGACGAGCAATCGAACAATAAATTGGACGAGCAATCGAACAATAAATTGGACGTCCAAAACGTCGTCCGGTAGAAATGTAATTTTGCACGATTTCTTTCTATTTAACTAGGATTCGTTATTTTGGCAAGTTTTATTAATATTGGACCTAAAATTCGGTTTTTTTACTATATTTCCTTAGGTTAGTATAGATAGGATTTATTTCTTCATTGTAAAGATCTTTGATATTATTTTGAGAAATTTCTATACAATTGAGAGTTTCATTCCTCCATATTCTTGGTGACTTAAAGTTCTAAACTTTGAACTTATCAAAAGGTTTCGCAATCTTTTTGTGGCGTTCCCACTTCATGGTTCTTATTCCGGGTAATCAATGAGTCAGATTTCTTGCGTGAAATCTTGGTTCTTAGTACGGGTCGAACAACGGGTCTGGTTGCTCTTTGCGCAGCGTGATTTCTAGCTTTCTTGAGTTTGTTTCATCTTGTTCTTGGTCGGGTTCACATCAGGTGATATCAGAGCACAATTCTAGAATTCAGGTCATCTATACTTTAATTTTTGTTGGTTAATTTTTATTTGAAAAAAATATTGTTCATCGTACGGTCACTGTTCACGTACTGTTAAAAAATTAAATTATTATTATTATTATTATTGTTCTTGTTTGGCTTCATTATTTCCTATAGACTTTGGTTGCCTCTATATATATATATATATATATACATATATATATATGTATGTTTGTGTGTGTGTGTGTCTCTCTCTCTCTCTACATCTTTGAACTTTTAGAGGCAATTCATATTTAGAGTTTGAGTCTTTGTTGTCTTTTGCATTTGAGTCAATCCCTCGGTCCATATAAATTTTGTTGATTATCCGAAACTTGTGTTGTGGTGGTGATCGCCGCGGGAGTTGTATTCCATTTTATTGAGATCAGTTATTTCTCGAGCCATTGAGAAAGGAGGACGAGATGTAAAAGGCAAGAGTTGTGAGCTTATTATCATGTAAAAGCCAACTTCGAGTGATACACGAGTGAGGTAAATTATCTTGCTTTTCTTGTTCCTTTTTTATTAATTCCTGGATTTTGTTTTGGTTGCAACATATTTATATATATGGATGAAAATATGAATAGAGGTGAGGAAGAGGCGGTACCTAAGGGATTTTATGTAGAACTTATGGATAGTATGCAGGCTATAAATCTTAAGTTTGATCAATTGGATGTGGCAGTTGAACGTATTAGTGGTGATGTAGCTAGGCATGAAACTTTGATTGATAGTCAGCAGCGAGGGACGCCCTGAAGGGGTTCCTTGTGGGGGTAGAGTCGATAGGAGAGGACGGAATCTTATGGTTGAACTTGATGAGGAATACAAGGCGATGAGTGTAAGGAGTGATGATTATTATTTGGAAGGTGATATTGGGCGAATGAGGAATAGAGGAGATAGATTTGATCGAGGGGTTGATAGAAATTTAGGAAGTATCAAACTGAATATCCTATCATTCTAAGGCAAGAGTGATCCTGAGGCTTATTTAGATTGGGAAAAGAAGGTGGAATTGGTGTTTGATTGTCATAATTATTCGGAAGAGAAGAAATTGAAGTTAGTTGTAGTAAAGTTCACTAATTACGCTATTATCTGGTGGGATTGATGACTAGCCGTAAGAGGAACTTGGAAAGGCTGATTGAGACGAGGGGAGAGTTGAAGGCTTGTATGAGAAAACGATTTGTACCAGCACATTATTACCGAGTCCTTCATCAAAAATTAAAAACTCTTTCTCAGGGGTCTAGGAGTGTGGAGGATTACTATAAGGAAATTGAGATGACAATGATTAGAGCGAACATAGAGGAGGATCAGGAGGCGACCATGGCTAGGTTTCTGAATGAGCTAAGTTTGGGATTGTGAGTTCTATGTTTATCTTATTACGTTTATAACCCTCATTTGTGACACATTTCTTTGATCAAAGCATTCTAATTTTGCATTGGGCATCATGTAGCTTCATTACTTGTTTGCTTTGAACGTCAAAATGGTGTATAGGCACATTGAAGCAAGTTTAGGGGTTTCGTGCTTCCCATACCATCTCTATTATATTTGAATCATGACAAATCTATTTTTAGTCTAATACTCGTACTTTGTTTTGCAAGATGCCACCGAAATGCATATCGAAGGATAAAGAGCTTCCATCCACTTCGGGCTGCAGCCCGCACCCGGGCGCTCACTGAGGGTGTGAGGCGGTTTGCTAATTAGG
Source organism: Osmanthus fragrans (assembly GCA_019395295.1). Taxonomy (NCBI): domain Eukaryota; kingdom Viridiplantae; phylum Streptophyta; class Magnoliopsida; order Lamiales; family Oleaceae; genus Osmanthus; species Osmanthus fragrans. Next base: position 12,139,316 of record CM033355.1, on the reverse strand, counting down.
ATGTCCATACACGATACGCGGATATTACTTCTTGTTGGGCACTACACCCCGAGCGACTGGTAAAGCTAGATGATTTTTCGGGGTTCGAGCTCACGGCGCTCATCCATGGCTGGGGTTGGGCGAAGCTAGTGGAAAGACCCCACCCCATCTACAAGAGCTTAGTTCGGGAGTTCTATACAAATTTCAACAGAGACATCGAGACACCTGAGATAGACCACCAACATCAGATATGGGTGTGGGGTACTTGTGTCATGTTCTCGCCAGAGGTTATTACAAATTATTTTGAGCTGACACAGGATGATATTGTCCCGATACTAGGCCAGTTTTCGTGGCTCGAGGTTGCTACAGTACTACTCGGGCGGGATAATGCATGGTCACTACAGACAGAAGAATGGCATCAGATTGAGCTTAAGCCTTCCATCAGCATACTTTGGCTTTTCATTTCTCATAACATCGAGCCGACGACTCATCGGACCACCTTCACCAATCCGAGGGCGGGTCTCTTGTATCACTTAGTACGAGGCCATAAGATTGACCTGGCCTCTTATATCTATGATCATATAGTCTCTTATCTTTCCGAGCATGATCAGTGGGATCTGCAAATGCTCGGGTGTTACCATCCCATTAGGGGAACTCCCAGAGAAACCTAGCCCTTTTATAAAGCGTAGTTCATTAGAGGCTCAGGACAAAGCCAAAGTGAGGCATCAAGAGAAGTTGGAGGAGAAAGCACGACGACAGCAACAGGCAGTCCCTAGCTAGGAAGGGGTCGACATTGAGATGCAGCAAGCACCACCACCATCTTTTGATGGTGATACTCAGTTATTAAGACAGATGTTTACCACCATGACGACCACCGATCGAGACATACACAGTGTCCAGCAGGACCTTGGGACTCTACATACTGACATGCAGGCGGTGCGACATGCCTTGCAGACTACACAGAGTTTTGCGTCCACAGTTAGCAACGGCACTTCAGCACTCTATAGAGCAGTTGATATAGGAAATGACCGACTCAGCTTATATGCGGGTCGAGTGGATGGCATCCAGTTGCAGACAACTGAGATGTGGGACCATCCCGCCAATTTTGAGACGAATGTGAGGGACAATCCACTTTGTTGTAGGAGCAGTCCATCTTACTTTAGGAGCAGTAGGAGATGATAAGGCAGCTCCTTGCTCGACTGCCTCCACCACAGGATGATAGCGCTGTCGAGCCCAACTCTCTTCCACCATCTTCACCACCACCTCTGTTTTAATTAGGGGAGTTCCCATCCCCATATTTTGTTTTTGTATAAGTATTGTCATTCCAAATTTTGTATTTTCAAACTTACACGATGCATATTGGGACAATGTTTGTATAAGTTTGGGAGGTGGTTGAATTTGTATGACAGAAGTGGTAAACTTTGCATTAGCATTACTTTTTCATTATCCATCGATGTTATTATGTGTTTTTATTGCCTACTGTGTGTTTTTATTGCTTTCTGTGTGTTGTTATTAAATAAAAAAAAATTGTTTTTGCTTATTTCAGTATTTATTTGTTTTATTTTGTTTGCTTGTGTGGATTTAATGGTCTTGCCGGCAATAATGTGACTACTGAAATTAGTATGAGCTGTGAATAGTGGATATTGTACATGTTAGGTTTATTAATACTTGTTTATGTGGAAACTTGACACTTTTTGCGCACGACATTCATGATGGGCATATTAAGATAGAGATTGAATTCATGAACTATAGAGTTGAACATGAAAGAACAACCTGAGAACCTCTATTGTACTTATTAACAAACCATTGTTGTAGAAGTTGGGAGATGATTTAGCTATTTCAGGATAGCATTGAGATGAGTAGGGATTCCATGCATGAAAGTATACTGTGTGGATTGATTTAGATCGATGAGACGAAGATGAAGTGAAAGTCTTAAGTTAGAGGTTGATTTTTTTATACTAAAATGTCTAGAGAAAAATTAGGGGCATAGCATTAATCTGTGTGAGAAAAACACTATTTTCAAAACCTTTTATGACTCGAGCAAGTAAGCCTATAAGGGTGAATAAAAACCTGGTGCCCTAAAATCAACTGACTTGGGAGTCATCAGCTTAAAGCTCACTACAGGGGTCATATAGAAAGTAAGAGAGAAATAGTAAAAGAAAAGAGAGAAAACACATTTCTCGAGCCTTTATAACTTGAGTAAGTAAGCCTGTAAGGGTAAATAAAAACCTAATGCTCTAAAGTCACCTGATTTGGAAGTCATTGGACTAAAACTTGATAGATGAGTTATATAGTAAGCAAATGAAAATGTGTTAAAAGAAAGAAAAATAATAGAGTAAAAAGAGTGCCCTAAGACATTTGGTTGATAGAATTGCACCTTTAATTAGGGCTGTAAGCAAAAACCGCTAAACCGGAAAATCGAACCGAACCGAACCCGCATTTTAGAAATCGTCGGTTTGGTACCATGTGAACCCGTCAACGAAATGGTTTTGAACCAAACCAAACCGTTAAAAATGGTTTGGTTTAGATTTGAGAATTTTAATTGCGGTTTAAAACCAAATCGGATCAGCGAAAAAATATATAAAAATAAAAAAAAAAAGATTTTTTTTGAAAATTCATCCCAAATTCCAAATTATTATTGTTACTCAATAATCCTAATTTATGCTTTATATATAAATTATAATAATCTCAATTTTATGTTTTTCAGCCAATAGGAATAGGTAATTTTCTAGCCCAACTTCCGGCTCATTTACCCAAGCCCAACGATGAACGGCCCCAAGCCCTCAATCCATAGGTCCATAATGGCAGAAGCAGAAAGTTAGAAACTCATAACCTATACATTTCTCCTTTCAATTGAATCAAATCCAAATCCAAATCCAAAACCTAACTATTCTTTTCTCATTTCCACGCGACACGACCTCGCCTTCGCCCACCCATGTTGGAGAAAAATGATTTGATAGATTACTTGTCCGACCGATGTGAAGATTTGACTGAGGAGCCATTCGACATTTTATTGTAGTGGAAAATAAATGCTCATAAGTATAAGATTGTCTCCTAAATTGTCAAAGATGTATTAGCGATTCAAATTTCTACAGTTCTGAGTCTGCATTCTCAACTGGAGGTTGGATACTTGATTGCTTTAGAAGTTCATTAGGTACAAGGATGGTTGAAGCTTGTATATGCTGAAAGGATTGGTTGCAAACTAAGAAGGAACCTATAGTGCTGCACCAATATTTAGATGAAGTGGAGGCATTAGATGATTCAATGAAAGTTGTGACATGTGATTTATATTTTCTATTATCATATTTTTGAAGATTGTCTTATCTATCTAGTATATAATACTATGATGATATAATGAATGCATTTGTTTGACTATGCAGTCAATGAATCATGTATGACACTAATTAATGTTTGAGTATATGTGAGAGAAACTGAGTTCGTAACAATATACAATGGTAAGTTTGTGTAATTGTTATGTTTAGATATTATAAACAATTATTTTATTATTATGGTTGGTTATTCTCTCTATTTAATCACTAACATTTATTCAGGAATGATGATCACGAGGTCATGTTGGACATCATTATGGTTTTTGGGCCTTATGTTTAGTTTAGTATATTTGTATCAATGCCTAAAAAAGACAAACTAATGGCATAAAAGTAGACAAGCAAAAAAATATACGGCTAAATCGGCGATTTAAAACCAGACCAAACCGTTAGGTTTAGATTTGAGTTTTTTTTCAAACCATTCAAAATGGTTTGGTTAAGGTTTGGAATTTTCTCAAACCAGTGTAAACGGTTTGGTTTGAAAATTTGTCAAAAATCGGTAAAATCAAATCACTTACACCTTTAATGCAAGGCTAGTAGCTTAGTTTAGTCTTAGAAGTTGAAACAATAAAAGAAATAAGAGAATCCCTGCTTATTGAAGTGTGAACTTGTAATTGCGAGATCTATCCAAACTAAGAGAGGGTAAGGACTTAAGTTAATCAAATCCCAACTCTAGAACACACCTCGGAATAATTGAGTAAAAGAATAAGTTTTGACTATCTCTCGAGCTAAGAAAGGAAAATTTTGACTATCACAAATCAGGATTTGAACCCATCATAGGCTGAGTATGTCTGCATAAGTACACACACGTCATGTTATGCATATGATAAGTGGAGGTTGATCTGATTCTGCACTATTAATACTGTTCATAAGATTGATTACTAAATTCTAATCCTAAGAAAGTTAAACCATGTTTTGTGTAGAGTTAAGTCACCATCCTGTTTGAGGACAAACAATACTTCATGTAATGACCAGGACCTCTCGCCCAAGCCGCCTTCTCCCATATGATGGAGGTCTTGAGTTCGAATCTTGGGAAACGTGAAGAAATTCGTGAGGGGCTAAGTGGGCGCAGGCTCACCCAAAGCTGACAGTATGAAAGTTAGCGGCTTGGGCGAGAGGTCCGGGTCGTTACAGTTCAAGTTTGGGGGGCTTGATAAGTGCGTTTTGCGCATTTATTTAAGCCACAAAACATGGACAATTATGAATATATATATATATATGTTGAAATATGGCTTAATTTGATACAAATTGTGTTTTGTAGGGCTACATCAACGGACGAAACGAAAAATACGCGAAAACAAGCGAAAAATGACCAAAACGGAAGAAAACAAAAGTTCAGGGACTTGAGTCAATTATTCAAAATTTGACCCGAAGAGCAAATCGAGAATTGAAGTGAGCAAATGACTAATTAAGTAATGATACAAGGCATAGAGGAAGAGGAAAGTTGAAAGAAGATCAAGAATGAAGGAAATTCAGGGACCAAAATGGAATAATGACAAAGTACATTATACTATGCGGCCGCATAGTGTAATACCTATGCAACCTCATAGGATGTTCCAGCAAGACCTCAGCCCCAATTCTGTATAACTATGTGACCGCATAGATTAACACTATGCGGCCGCATAGTAGGCTTCCGGCGCGTGAAATTCAGTTTCCTTATTTGAATCAACTACCTATAGAAACACGTCTTGGACCCCTTTTTAACCCTAATTGCATCCAGAATAGGGGGGTTACGCATTATTACACAGGTTTGACATATTGGAGAGCAAGAAGAAGGTGAAGAGCGAGAAGATTGATTCCAAGATTTAAGATGTCACTTCAAGAATTGATAGGGCGATGTCTTCTCTTATTTATATATTTTTTTTCTTAGTTTTTCATGCTAGACTTTTATTGTGCTAGGTGAACGATGAACCATGTGATGTGATATTTCAATTTCTAGTTTTATATTTTTTATGTTAAAACGCGTTTTGAATTGATGAATTATTTATATACATTGATTTGAGTCCATAATTATTATGCATATGATTATGTGATTTGTGGTGGTTTATTTCATCCATTCGAAAAAGGAAAATTTGATTCGACAGGGTATAAATCATCGTAGGGTCCGATATGGGATAGAGATATATCGCTATGCTTTACGTGAATCTCTAAGTGTTCATATATATTCATGTATTTTTATATATTTGCTCCCGTCATAGAGATATAGTCGGTGTTATATATGAAAATAAGTTCAAACTTAATTGAAAGAGAGTCTTGAATAAAATAGGAACATTAATTCGTCACAATTCAAATATGTTGTCAAATTGTAGAACTAGGGTTCAAATAGATCGTTGCATGAGGATTCGCAAACCTAGTACGCCTTTTATTTGATTGATTATTTCAACTTGCATTTGATTTAAATTGTTTTAGTATAATCCATCTTTTTATTTAGTTGATCCATCCACTTTGCATAAGTAGATTACTAGTTTTATTACAATTTAGTTACAGTCAAACTATTAAATCTCTGTGGAAATGATACTTGGACTTAAAAATGCACTTTATTACTTGAAACGAACCATGCACTTGCAGTACTATGAGTTGAACACATTTTCACGTGTCAAGTTCAAGAACATGTACAACTTTGAAAAGGAGGGCAAAATAATCAAGCTTGCTCCTTTAACTCCAAGCCCGGTTTATGAGGACCAACTAAAACTGTAAAGTGAGATTGCTCAGAAAAGAAAGAGGAAAATGAGAGTGATAAAAAAGGAATGAGTGAAAAAGATATTGAGTAAAAAAGAAAGAGTGAAAATGAGCACAAAAAAGAGTGAAAAAGAAAGTAGAGATGTGGCTAAGAGTAGAGAAAAAAGAGTGGGGCCACGAGAGAAAAGAGAAAGAGAATCTGTAGAGAGCAAAGGAAAGACAAAAGTGAGTTTCTATGCAAGAGAGAGTGAGGTTAAGAGGGCTTTCTTTGCCGATCGCCCTATGATTTTTTCTTGTCTATAAAGAGTCTTATCTTAATCTTGATGAAATAACTAGTCTCTTCCTAGTTTGACTGTTTTTTTGTAGTAGGAGTTTGAGTATGTATTCCCAGAGGAAATGCCTAATGAGTTACCACCCATTAGAGACATTGAGCATCAGATTGACTTTGTACCTAGAGCTTCTATTCCAAATCGACCAACCTATATGAGTAATCTAAAGGAGACAAAGGAGCTTCATAGGCAAGTTGAGGATTTGATGAGCAAGGGATACATGAGGGGGAGCATGAGCCCATGTGCAGTACCAATGCTACTAGTGCCAAAGAAGGATGGGACATGGAGAGAATGTGCGCTGATTGCAGGGCGGCAACAATATCACGGTAAAGTGTAACCATCACATTCCTAGATTAGATTATATGCTCAATGAATTGCATGGCTCTTGTATTTTCAGTAAAATTGACCTTAACAGTGGCTATCATCAAATTAGAATGAAAGAGGGTAATGAGTGAAAAACTGTTTTTAAGACTAAGTATGGGCTTTATGAATGGTTGGTTATGCCATTTGAACTTACAAATGTATCCAGTACGTTCATAAGATTAATGAACATGTCCTATGTGCATTCATTGGCAAGTTTGTGGTTGTGTATTTTGATGATATTTTAGTGTACAACAAGGACTTAAATGAACATATTGAGCATTTGAGATAAGTGTTTGATGTGTTGAGATGTGAAAAGTTGTATGCTAATTTCAAGAAATGTACATTTTGCATGGAAAGAGTTGTTTTTCTTGGTTATGTTGTGAGTACAAAATGTATTGACATGGATGAAGAGAAAGTCAAGGCCATCAAGGAGTGCCCAACTCCAAAGAGCATCACTGAGGTAAGAAGTTTTCATGGTTTACTAGCTTTTATCGGCATTTTGTTAAAGACTTTAGCACCATTGTTGCACCACTCATTGAAGTCATTAAAAAGAATGTTGGGTTTCATTAGGGGGTTAATCAAGAGAATGTTTTTGCCACTATTAAAGAAAGGTTGTGCTCTGGACCTGTTTTAGCATTACTTGATTTTAACAAAACTTTTGAGATTGAATGTGATGCCTTAAGAATAGGGATTGGAGTCGTTTTGATGCAGATAGGTTGCCCATAGCCTTCTTCAGTGAGAAGCTAAGTGGGACGTCACTGAAGTACCCTACTTATGACAAAGAGTTGTATGCCCTTGTTCTTGTATTAGAGACTTGGCAACATTATCTGTGGCCTAGGGAATTTGTGATCCACACTGATCATAAATCATTGAAGCATCTCAAAGGTCGTAAGTTGAATAAAAGGCATGTTAGATGGATGGAATACATTGAGACATTTCCATATGTCATCCGTTACAAGCAAGGAAAGGAGAACATTGTTGCTGATGCTTTATCCCAGAAGTATGTACTTCTTACTTCTATGAGTGCTAAAATGCTTAGGTTTGAATATGTGAAAGACCTGTATGCCAATGACGCTGACTTTTCTAATGTGTACATGGCATGTAATAAGGCTACAATTTTACTTGTTTAAAGAAAGCAAACTTTTGTGTGCCAAGTTGTTCTATGCATGAGTTATTGGTGTGTGAGGCACATGGTGGGGGATTAATGGGGCACTTTGATGTCAAAAAGATTGTAGACATTTTGCATGAATACTTCTTTTGGCCTAATATGAAAAGAGACGTCAATCACATTTGTAGCGGGTGCATTACATGTAGATTGGCCAAATCTAAGGTTTTGTCACATGGGTTGTATACACCCTTACCCGTTCCTAGTGAGCCATGGGTAGACATATCTATGGACTTTGTTTTGGGCTACCTAGGACAAAAAGGGGTAGATATTCTATTTTTGTGGTTGTGGATAGATTTAGCAAGATGACACATTTCATTTCATGCCATAAAACAGATGATGCCACAAACATAACTGACTTGTTTTTTGGGAAATAGTGCGGCTCCATAGTGTGCCTAGGAGTATTGTTTTTTATAGGGATGTTAAATTCCTTAGCTACTTTGGGAAGATGATGTGGGGAGAATTGGGTATAAGCTTTTATTTTCCACTATTTGTCATCCACAGATTGATGGTCAAACTTAAGTACTTAATAAGACTTTAACTCAGCTTTTACACACTGCTGTTCATAAGAATTTAAAGACTTGGGGGGGATTATTTGCCATTTATAGAATTTGCATATAATAGGACCATGCATACTACTACTTTATACTCTCCTTTTGAAATTGTTTACGATTTACTTACTCTTTTAGATTTGATGCATGTACCTGTTGATGGCAGGAGTAGCTTGGATGGACAAAAGAAGGCAGAGTTGGTGAAGCCCCTTCATGAGAGAGTACAGCTTCAAATTGCCCAAAAGAATGAAAAGGTTGTTTCCCAAGCCAATAAAGGGTAAAAGCGTGTCATCTTTGAACTAGGAGATTGGGTTTGGGTTCACACGCGCAAAGAAAGATTTCCCGCTCATAGGATGACTAAATTGCATCCTCAAGGAGATGGACCTTTCCAAATTCTTAAGAAAATTAATGACAATGCATATTAAGAAGATCTTCTAGGTGAGTATAATGTTTCTACTACCTTCACTGTTTCTGATCTTTCTCCTTTTGATGTAGGTGAAGATTTGAGTTCGAATCCTTTTGAGGAGAGGGGGGGATGATGGGAACCAAGATGGACCTACTCTTAAAGATCCTTTGTAAGTTCCAGATGGGCCAATTACAAGATCAAGCGCTAAGATAAACAAGGAAGCAATACAAGGATTGGTGCAATCCACTTGGGATGAAGCTAGCAAAAGCCCAACACTCAAGATGTGCTTGAAAGAAGGAGAACTAGTTTTGATCCATTTGATCCAACCTGTGGAAGACATGACTTAGAGATAGGGCCTCCAATTTGGTTAAAGGATTTATTTTATGGGAAAATTTCACAAGTAAGAGAATAAGTATGGTCCATTTCAATAATAAGAAAACAAGTTTCAAACTTCACAAATCAGATTTTTTTTTTTATAATTTAATTAATTAAATACATACAGGTCACAGATTTATACAATTTGGTCACAAATTTATTTATTGGTCACACATTCTCAAATTAATTAGTCACAAATTATTTCAATGTCACAAATCAAAGATTTTACAGGTCATAGATTATTTTCGAGGTAACAAATCAGAATTTTAATAAGTCACAAATTATTTTACGGTCACGATTCAAAAACTTCATGGGTCACAATTTATTCATCGGTCACAAATTACAATTATTATAAGTCACAAGTTATATATAGTTACAAATGATCAAATTATTAGTCATAGATCAACAAATATTTAGTCACATATTATTTTTTAGTCACAATTTATCTTTAGCATTGGTCACATAATGTTTATTGGTCACGGATTAATCAATTTAATGGTCACGACCAACCAAAAAATTTGTGACCACCAACATCACTTGTGACCACCACCACCTCATCACCACCACAACCACCGTCGCCGCCTAAACCACCGCCACCTCCCAATAGCAACACCGCCATCACACAAAACATCATCACCATCATTGACAGTACCACTGCCAGATTCGTGACCACAGCCTCCACTGCCAGATCTGTGACTACAGTCACCACCACAACATCACCACTACAAAACGCCCATCCAACAACCAAACCAAATTCATCTTCACCACCACGATTTGTGCATGCTACAACTGCGATCTGCTCCTCTGTTGTTGCCACGGCCACTGGACCACCACTATCACCATCACCAAAACCTCAAACACCACAAAAACATGGAAACCACCAACACCCATCCAACAAAAAAAAATCATCTTCGCCGCGATTTGTGTCTGCTACAATTGCGACATGGAAACCATCAACACCCATCCAACAACCAGAAAAATCATCATCACCACCGTGATCTGCACCGTTTCAGCCACGATCTACTACGGCATTGCGGTGGTGTATTTGTGAGGAAGACGAGAGAATATGGAGATAGAGAGATAATGGAGACAGGGCAGCACTTCCGATGGGTGAATGGAGTGGGGGTAACCATCGCGTTACCTTCGCAACTTCTGGCCCTACTCCTCCAGCGACGACCGTGGTGGTCGAGGAGAGGGTAGAGAGAGATTAATGGAGGCGAGAGAGATAGAGAGAGAGAGTGAAGAGAGGAATAAATAATTTAAGGTTATTTTTCTTCCTATTTTTGCTAGTTTATTTAATATTTAAATAATTAATATAAAATTTCTAATTTTTGAAATGTTAAACTACCCCCCTGATTTCAGAATTTAGCATTTTAATGGTAGGGTTTTGTGTAATTACCACTTATTTTATTAGTTTAAAATAAATGGGCTTGATGATGCTTAGCCCATATATTTCTTATGTTTTATTAGTTAGGGTTTCAAAAAACTTTTATTGTATGCACTTAAGGGGGGCACCGTCCACATATTATTTGGTTAGGGTTAATTTTCAGCTAGGGTTTTCTAGTGGGAAGGCCATGTAATTTCAGTCACTTGAGGGTATTTTGGGAAGGGACCTTGTTTTGGCCTAGGGTAACTTTGTGGGAAGTATTTAAACACATTATGGCCGGCTACTTGAGGGGTTAGACATTATTTAGAATTATAATTGTGAGTTGAGTTTACTCCTCTTGTTCTTGATTGAACTCTTGAACTTATCGAAGGTAAATCACAACCTTTGTAGCGTTCCTCCTTGTAATTTGGGTTCTTGAGACGGGATTTCAACAGGTCTAGATTTTGATATAATCTAGGTTCTTGAAACAAGTTCTCAATAGGTCTAAATTCTCGATCCATAGACTTGAGTTTGGCTTTCTTGAGTGAGTTTTCAAATTGAATGTGGGTTCAAGGGATTCTCTTCCCACGAGTTCATATCGCCATTCTTCTTTGAAAGATAGTTATTGTCAGTTGTCATAGTTTTATGATTTGCTCACTAGTGCACTACAATTGTAAATTATGTAGCTCTCCTGTAAGTGGACTTATCTTGGTACTTCTCAAATATCAATTTTTTTAAAATGGGTTCTTGATAGGGAGAACTAATGCATGGAAGAAGAAGCCTCCTATAAAACTGGAGACTCAGATGCAAATTACTCTAGATTCTACAAATGGATTGACATAACTGCATGACACGAGTGAGTTTTTCCAAATTTGAAGTCGAGGTATGAGTTCATGTATTATATTTCTTCGAAAATAAAGAAGTAACCGCAAAAATTTATTCTTTTTTTCCATTTACATGTCCTTCTAATAATACTATACTATAAAACATTGCACTTTGTCAAAGGATTTTTTTTTGTTAGTGATAAGCGCGTTTTACACACTTATTTAGGTCACAAAACATGGACAATTGTGGATGTATGTGTTGAAATATGGCTTAATTCGATACAATTTGTGTTTGTTGGACTATTTTGATGGATGGAACGAGAAGTATGTGAAAACGAGCGAAAAAGAATCAAAACGGAAGAAAATGAAAGTTCAAAGACTAACGTTCAAATATTCAAAAGTTGTGTCGACCCAAACGATGAAGATTTGAGAGTACTAGGAGTCAATTGGTTGAAAGAAGACGTCAAAGGGATGGAATATCATCAAAGTATGATCACACATCAATTTCTAATCGAAAAGTTATGCACCGATTTTTAGCCTCGCATTGAGACCAATTGTTGACATGGTAAACGATCGAATTGGAAGATGATGTTAAAATCAAAGTTGTAGCTCTTTGAGTTATCTTTCCAATCCACTTTGAATCACTTCAATGGACATCGGTAGAGAAAGTTATGATCAAAATACCGAAAGCTGTCTAGCGGAGAAAAAAGTTGTTCCAAGCGGTCGCTTGGAAAAAATCCCAAGCGGTCGCCTAAGTACATTCAGGGAATCCAGGAGGCAAATTTTACAAACCAAGAGGTCGCTTGGCTAGCGTGGTTCATTTCGGACACGAAAATTTTTGTTTCCTTTTTTAAGTTAAACACATAAACTCAATCCTGGACTTCTTTATAACCCTAAACTCGACCAGAAACGGGGGCTACACATATTCTACACATTGGAGAGCAAGACAACAAGGAAGGAGAAGAAGATTCATCCCAAGATTCAAGATTTAACTCAAGAATTAACAGGGTGATGTCGTCTCCAACCTATTTATTTTGTTTTCTTACTTCTATCATGTTAGACTAGTTTTTCAAGTACTAGGTGAACGATGCAGTTTCATCTTTTTTTAGTCAAAAAAATTATATCTATATATACATCAAACTTGTCCAATCAAAAATTTAAGAACCACTTTCTTGGATTAATAATAATTTTCATTCAAAAGGGTCAAATTCATTTGCTTCTTTATTTTCTTTCTTTCTTGAGTTTTCTAAGTTACAATTTTTCACTCACATCCTAGTTTTCTAAGCAAATTTGAAATAGCCAAAATTGCCCAAAAAATAAGCAAAAGTCAAAATAACGAAGTTTAACAAGCTATCTGACTAAACTAAAATCACAATAAAAGAAAAAGTTCGAATTAGTGTCTAAATAACTAAAATTAAACTAAAACTCAATCCCCGGCAACGGTGCCAAAAACTTGTTCATGAGAATACCATTCGATTTAAAACCACCGCAAGTGTACGATTCGTAACGAGTAATAAAGTGGACTTTTAGAGTCCGGATTGTCGATCCCACAGAGATTGAGTAGTTTAATATTAATTATGTCGACCTTAACCGAAACAAGATGAGTTTTTGATGTGTTTTTATACTAAAGACTAACCAAACTAAATTCAAATTATCCTAGAATGCAATATGAAAGCCGAATGCAAATTTTATGAAATTAATATAATAAAAACGCACTAGGATCCCGAATCACCAAACAAGTTCACTTTTAACTACTATTTCACAAATTGATGACGCGATGAATTGATTGAAGAATCAATGTTTCTAACTTATCCAACAATCTCTTTCGAGTAGAATTGAACCTATTCTAGCATATCATTTGACTATATTTCTATGACAAATGCAATATACAAGAATGTATAACGTTTTGTAAACACTTAGAGATTCACGTAAAGCATAGCGATATATTTCTATCCCCTATCGGACCTTACGATGATTTATACCTTGTAAAATATATTTCCCTTCTTTCGAATGCATAAAATAGACCACCTAAACTCACATAATCACATGCATTAAATTATGGAGACAACAAATTGTATATAAATCATTCAACATCCATCAAACGTGTTTAAATATCAAATTGCAAAATAGAAATTACAAGATCACATTGCGTGGTTACTACTGGTAATTTCTGAAATATTTTTTTAAAAATCGATTTTTTTTCTCAAAAGTTCAACTACGATACCAGCGAAAAAGAAAACTGTTTTGGGTGCTAAACTAGCACACAAACAACTTCTTTTTTTTTTTTTTTGTTACATTTGTTGATTAAAGACTCAAAAGATGAAAAACCCGAAGAATGAAAGAAAAAGAACAAAAGACTCAAACAAAAAGGAAAAATGATATAACCTTGATTTTCGGAGCCTAAGCTCTAATACCATCCAGCAAACTTACGTAACAGTAGTAGCTACAATACCCACACAAGATTGATTCAAACCCAAGAAAGCCAAGAATCAACATTTAGAGTTTGATGCAAAAATATTGAACCAAAAACCCAACTCAATCGCCGATAATATGTTGACCTCGTGATCACAAGATTCACTTGAATTGTTTCAACGCCACAAGAAATAACTCTTGATAAGTTCAAAAAATTAGTTCAATGAAGAACAGTGAATTGAAAGAAAATTGTACACAAAATAATCTCTCTATGAATATATGAATAAAATTGTTTACAATGTAAAATAATGAGCTCTATTTATAGGGAACTCATAAAACCCTAGCAAAAATGGAATTAAGGTCTAAACATACTAAAATATATAATAAAATAGAGTTTTTAACATAAATAAAAGATTTTGTGAAAATTTTAAAAAATCGCATCATTCGAACTTTATGGTTGCATAGTGTCCCCAGATGCGGTCACATAAGCCAAGTCAGTCCCCATTTTGGGCTCGGTATTGAGGCATGCGCTCTATCAACTATACGATCGCATAGTTGAAATCTCCATTGTCTTTGGCCGTTGCTTGAACCAAATTGATTCATCGCTTCTTCTTCCGAGTCCAACATGAAATTTGTTCATTTGCTTGCCATGATCGATGTTTCGTCCATTTTAGGTCGAACAAGTAATTACATCACTTCTTTAAGTTTCTTCACTCGTAACCTAGTCATAGACCCTTTTTCAACGATCAATGGATCATTGCCCGGACTTGTCTTTGTTTCCAAAGATCACGTCATCTACCTTTTCATGGAGTGCAGCATATTTTCTACAAGGACTTTATGTTGCAGATTCTATATCTGAAATGTTATAAACAATGCATAATCTCATTTTCACAGTTCAATGGAATATGTAATCAGAAGCTAATGTTTAATAATTTGGAATGTCAAATTTCAGCCCACATGGGACACTGAAACTAGAAAGAAGTTTATCCTCCATTTTACTTATGAAAGTGGCTACAACATGAAGGTGAACTTGTGTTTCTATTTGCTTACAGCTTTATAATTGAGAAGTTCGTAACTATTATTGTGACCATTGCTTTTTCCATCTTCTTGTGAATTATCGAGAATAGCATACTTCCACTTTAGCCAGTAACCTGGACTAGTTTTGTCTCTTATGAGACTGTTGATGTTCAAGATGAAATAAAATATGAAAAATTTGGAGAGTGGCGATTCGATATGAGATCATACCTTCCCCACCTCGAAATCTCTTCTTACTATGCCAAATTTTTTGTTATGCTTCCATGAGTTGAAGTAAGTATTCCCTCCCATCTTCTAAGAATTATGAACGTTTATCTATTCGTCGTAGTAGGAGGCTTTACCTATACAGTGGAATGTGGCTTAATCAAAGAATGAAAAGTCTTTTACTTTTTTGAATGGAAAATGCATTTAATAAATTTTTTTTTTTTTTTTTGGTTAAGGTAAGTGGATTATAACCAAAAGTAAATCATGTACAAAAGCACAGGGGCATACCCCTGACCATAGAAACTATGCGGAGGACAGGCCCCCCTACATAGACAAAACAACGACAAAAAACTAGAAGACTATCCCTCTAGGTAGTACAAGAAAAAAATTCCAACGTCCAAACCCAAAGAGCGTTGAATCCACTTATTTTCTATAGTGGGATCCACGTTACAAAGTGTATTAAACTTAGAAAAAACTGCAAACATAATATCATTGAAAACCAAGCTAGCGTGCCTAGACGAGTGATCAAAGAAACGGGAATTTCTCTCTCGCCAAATGTAGTAGACCATGGCTGAAAACATGGTTTTAATGACTGAATTTTGAAATGAATCAGCCCCAAATTGTTGTGCCATCCAACCTACAGCCACCTTGGCATCCTTTCCCAACCCCGAATCATAAATAAGGCGATCTCCATATAAACCATGTAAAGGGCCTAAAGGATGCCAATGGTCATGCCATAAGGAGATAGCACGACCATCACCAACCTTGAACTTGAGCTTATTTCTCACCAAAATACGAAGGCTCAGCAGCTGCCTCCACATCCAAGAACGCTCATTTTGGCATTTAACCTCCCAAAAACTCCTACCCTTCAGCAAATAAGTGTGTATCCAAGAAGAGCAAATCGAGAGAGAAATCTATGAGAAGGTACCAAATGTGCTTCATCATAGCTGCCTTATTCCACAAAACCAGATTCTTTACCCCTAAACCCCCTTCCTCTCGTGGCATACATATGCGCTTCCAAGCCACCTTTGTACCACTATGAGTAAGGGCACTTCCTTTCCACATAAATGACCTAAGAGTGGTCTCCACCTTCTTAGTGACTGCCTTAGGGAGAATAAAGAGAGAAGACCAATACACTTGGATAGAGAAAAGAATGGACTTAATAAGCTGGAGTCTCTCGGAATAAGACAAAGTACGAGAAGTCCAACCATTTAATAAATATTATTCAACAAATATGTCAATTTTCCTTCTTTAAAAGATATAATGTACCTGTGATAATTTTCCCACTGAGGACGTTGGTGTTGCATATTGTTATGTTAGAAATGCTGATACTTTTCTATACTTTCTTACTTTGTGTTTGTTGCGAACTGTACACCTTTATAAATCCACTGAAGACAATAGATTAGACCTAGCATCTTGGCTTAATAGTGTGTTTCACCATCATATATGCATTATAATATTTTACATCGTATTGCAATAAAGTTTTGATTCAACAATTGCGAGTTATGATATCATTTAAGGTTGAATTATTTGGAAGATTTTCTTGGATCTTTGTCCATTTATTTTATGGATATCCAGTCAAATTACATTGCTGTCATATTTTTTGGTCTACAACTTTTATTGCTTAAAGGTAACTATTTCGCTCCAACAATTTTATGGATATTTGTTCTTGATTTTTATGCTGCCAAGCCGTTTTATTGCATTTGAATGGTGATTATTAGTAAGTTGCGTTGAAGTAAGAATTGTGATGACATAGAAATTTATGTTTTCCTTCATGTAATGTTTAACTCTTCTATTACAGGTGTGTAGAGGAACTGCTGTGATGCTCGTTTTCCCCAGTGAGGGACTGTTGTGATCCATTTTTGTGGACTTGATCCCCTGTATTCTTTATGTACGGGTTTTCATTATGTGTTAGTGAACTGAACCAATTCATTTTTCTATTTACGTACATTATGTGGCTACTCAAATGAGGATTTGTATTTTGATGTTTACTTAGTAACAAACGAGTAGTTTTCTTATGATCTCGATGACATATATAAATTTGATTTAGTTTCAGTTGTTTGATTTTAAAAAATCTTGTGAACTTGTTTCCATAAACGTAGAAGAAATTCAAAATTCTTGTTTACTCTTGTGTTTTTGTGACTTTTAATAAGAATAATAATTTTTTTAAAATTTTTTTTAATTCAAATTAGGAACAGATTGCTAATTATCGACGAACTTTTAATCCATAGGTAATTTGTAATGTGTTGCTAATGTTGTGCTAATTAGCTAAGGAGAATAGTCGTTGGTAAAACACCAATGGAATTGTTTTGTCGTTAATTTACCGACGGCCAATGAATTTCGTAGAATTTACCTCACTTTGACAATTGCATTGCTACAGTTCGATGCCTAAAATATCAAACGAATTCTCGAACTTCAAGATTAGTCAACAATAATCAACAGTATAAATGTTTGACCTACACTAAACTCTTAACAAAGTTGACATTTAAGATAACGCCTTATTTACCGAAGTTACCGACAAAGAATATTCATTGGTAAAACTCTTTACCAACGGAATTCAAGGCATCAACAACGAATTTCCCGTCTCTGAAGCCTCATTTTTTTTGTAGTGGGAGCTGCCATAGGGTTTGAAATGTAGTTCTTCGAGTAGAAACAAAGTTTGTAAGTTGAAGAAATAAAGTTATATGGTCTCGACATGAGATGATCGCTAGGAAAAATGAATTTGTTAGAGGAATATTTGGCTACTGAATTTGAAATAAAGAACTTAGGACAACTTAAATATTTCTTAGGAATTGAAATATCAAGATTGGATGGAGGGGTTTTCTTCTACAAAGGATTATGTGCTCGATCTTTTGACTAAAAATTGGAATGCTTGCTTGTAAACCAGCTGTAATACCCATAGAAGAGAACCACATGCTTGGAATTTTTTCAAATCAAGTTCCAATACACATGGGTCACTGTACGATGCAAGATACAGCCTATGTTGTGAGCATCGTAAGTCAATTTATTATTTATGCGTGCGCCAAGTGAAGAACATAAGATGCTGCTTGAAAGGTGCTCCAGATAAAGGCTTATTTTTCTCAAAGATCAGTCTTTAGCATTGAAGATATACAGATATCGACTGGGTAGGCAATCAAACAATCAAAAAATTTACATCTAGTTACTTTACTTTTGTGGAAAGTAATCTTGTAACTTGGAAGAGCAAGAAACGAAAGGTTGTTGCAAGATCAAGTGCAAAAGTTGAATTCTGAGGTATGGCTCATGGGTTATGTGAATTGTTATGGATTAAAAGTGTTCTAAACGATTTGGGGATTGAATATACAAAACTTTTGAATCTTCATTGTGATAATAAGGTAGCTATTGAGATTGCAAAAAGTTCTGTACAACATGATCGTATTAAACATGTTGAAGTTAATCGTCATTTCATCAAGGAGAAGTTAGATCAAAAGATTTTCATGATCAAGTTGGGCATGATCAATATTTATATTCTCCAACTTAAGGGGGAGAGTTGACATGAGTTATTTGTGATGTAATCAATTGTGTGATGTAATCAATTGTGTGCCATAATTATAGGAATATGCCCTTACTTTACTTAACTTAACCTGTGGTTTAGTAACAAGTGTACATATCTTAGCGGAAGCTTAAATCTTAACAAACATTCTTTTTGAAAGATATTGAATTAAAACACTTTATAACTTTCCAAAATAACGAAATATAATTTATTTGATGAAATCATGACTTGTTCAAGATACTCGTTGGAAATAACATTTGAAACGTTAAAGATTTTAAATCTAAATCACTTGTTCACCGGGTTCCCATAGGCTTATTGCATCTCCTTCCATCTCTTCCATCATCCAACCCGGTGCATCAACATTTAATCTGTAGATATAGGGTAGAAACCCGTGAGTTGAAAACTCAATAGGCGTCATGGGTGCAATCGTGATTAAGCTAAGCATCTTATAACAATTAACATTAGAACTTCCATAAAACATACCGTACCCGGAGGTACCATTTGACATGAAAATGTATGCCGTACCAACGGAACCATTTGACATGAAAGGTGCATTCCGAATCGAAGATACCATTTGATACACAATATTAACATTTAAATGTATGCCGTACCGATGGAACCATTTGACATGAAAGGCACATGCCGAACCGACGATACCATTTGCCACCCAACATTATCCTTTAACATAGAACATTACTAGCGAGATATTATAAATTAAACACGTATAACAACTTTATGCACCTCTACCTACCTCGATTGGATCCTTGATGAACATTGAAAAGAACTTTGACAAATTTTGATGAATTTCAAAAACTTTGACGAAACTTGGACGTTTAGACCTTCCTTTGTTGTTTGAAAACACCTTTCAAAATCACAAAAAACCTTCTTGCAGAATCATTTTTTTTTTTTTGCCCACACTTAAAACTTCCAGAAAACACTTTGAAAATCACCTTCCTTTTCTCTCCCAAACTCTCTATTTTTCTCCCAACTTTGAAAGCAAATTGAAAGTGCTTTTGGTGTGAAAAATCAAATGAGTGAAGAGGGTATTTATAGGTGAGGTTTGGGGTGGGTGAAAGGTCATATTAAATAGGGTAATTAAGTTGTGCAAGTAGTGGCCATAAATTCTCAAAAATCATGGGTTTCGGCCCTTCCGGTCGACCGGTTAGTTTCTCCGGTCGTCCGTTGACACTGCACACACTACAGTATTTCCATCATAATTTTTTCTCCTGATATCCGATTGAGGTGATTCAAAGTGCGTTAGAAAGCTAACTCAAAGAGCTACAACTTTTCTTCAGATTTCATTTCCAATTCGAATGTTTTCTATGTCAAAAATGGGTCTCAAAGGAGACTAAAAATATTTGAAGTACACTTTAGCCATAAAATGAAATACTTTGCATTCCGTCCAATCTTCATCAAATCGTTTTTAAGAAAATACTTTATAAACATCATTTTACAAACATGTATTGGACTATCTTTTGGGCTTATATTTCCTTTATTGGGCCTAATATGAAGTTAATCACGCAATTATGGGCCTAGCTTTATAAAAAAAATATCCGGGCCTCTACATTTTTAACCACACATTCCTCATCAAAATACTATTCTAAAATGCATTTTGGACAAAAAAAAAAATGGGGCTCAAACAGGCTCATATTTTCCTATTTTTAAGATGTACCTATATATATGCTTCGAAATGGAGAAGAATAATACAAAAAATTAAGTTCATAGACACCATTATTTAACAAGTAGTGATACAGGCTGGGTCAAATTTTTTTGGGTGACTCTACATGCAACTTTTCTCTATATTGTCAATTTTTCTTTATTTTTCAAGCCTTTGTACACTATGGTGCCAAGCTCAATATGATATGCTTCACACTATGTATCCAAGATACCAAGGTTGGGATTTGGGAGTTTATAAATGAGATTCCTATTCAATAATAAAAAATAAATTATTATTTATTAGTATTTCATACTCACCACATCAATATTACATATAATAAATAATATTACTATATCCCTAAGCAAATCCAATCACTAAAAGCTATATATACCTCCCCTCCCCCAATAATTCTCAATATATGCTTGTTTGATAAAGATTTTTTGACATGATATCTTTGAAAAATATTTTTTTTGGTAAATTATGATACAGTAAGGAAAATTTATCGAGAAATGTGGAAAATGATTTTTTAAAAGAATTTTATAATTGAAGAGTATTGGAGAAAGAAGTGATTCTCAAAGAATAATCAAACAACGGACCCATCTCGACAGTAATGACACAGATATGGTAGTATGAAACTAATAGTATTTGAATGCAAAAACTTCAAGCACATCCAGAAGAAGCAATTGCAAAGCACTGGACTAAGAGTGGGCTGCTGATGGTGTCACTCCTGCCTTGATCCCTGTATTAGTTGTTGAGCCTCTCGTACTGGTGGTTACAGATGGTGGAGTTAGGGATTGCATCGGCTTCAAGAGAGCCCTACTCAAGAGAGGCCGGAGTTGCAAAGAAGATGAATATTTAGCCCTGGCTAAGCCACATTCTTTTCATAAGAATGTATTTTTGAATAGTGTATTGATGGAAAATGTGTGGTTAAAAAATAAGGAAAAGTTTTGAATTTGCATGTAATATTATTTAATTGAAGAATGTGTGGTTGAAATTATGTCAAATCAATGTTTAAGATGTATTTTTTTTTTTTCAAAAAATGGGGGTTAAATCTCAAGTCAAATAAGGACTGTCGAGCGAATCATCATTGTGTTGAAACATCTCGTCTAAAAGTCTAAGTTATTAGAGTGAGAGACATATTTATTTATTTAAATTCACAATTCTTATTAATAAGTACTTTGATGCTAGCATTTAGAAATCGGAGAAGGAGCAAATTTTGTGACATTGTTACTCTTAATGCTATCAGCCTTGAAGCTAGAATTGGAGCACCGAACGCTACAAGATGAAGACAAACACCAAATTAGTAAAATCGAAACTTCATCCAATAAAAAGAAGAACAAAAAACTAATGCTTGTTCCAATAAAATCTAAACTTTGGAAAACCAATGATATCACCTTTGCACTAGAGGGGCACACTGGGCATGCAACAAGAAGGCTATGGTCCTATTGATAGGTATGTTTAACGGAACACTACCAGTCACAAAAAAGACTCAAGTGAATTGCAGTAATTTGCATGGGGTGAAGTCCCATTAACGAGTGGTTAGTAAGAAAATTCATGCAAGGTGTAAATTTAGAAATCATTGAAGGGGTGCGTGGTGTAGTGATTTGGGCAGAAGTAGGCAAAGAGACAAGAAGGGAAATTGCTAAAGTTTGAAACAAGAATTGAGAAGCCACAGAAGGGATGTATTTGTAAATTTTTAGTTATGGAGAAGTTAAGGATTGTGTTTTCTAAAGAGAATGTTGGCCTCAAGAATTTGTTGTATTTTTATAGATGGAGTGAAGTGTTAGAAGAAAACGAGCGCATGGGTTGACTTGACCCATTTGTAGAGGACGGTTTGAAGGGAGGAGTTAAATTTTGAGTTTTAAATTTAACCTCCCACCATCCTCAACAAAATATAACCTACATTATACAACAAACCATAAATATAAATACAAAGATTAAGGTTTCTAGATTGAGAGAAAAATATATACAAGGAGTGTGACTTGATTTTGCTTTAATAAAATCTCAATTTGGTTATTGGATTGTGGCTATCAAATTTCTTCCTTTGTGATTGAATTTCTGACTGAAAAGCGGGTACAAGACTATATAGAAGCAAGCAAATCAAAGGCGAGTAAATTCAACCTCACTACTTGGAACTAGGTTATAAGCATGCAAGCATGTTTTACATTGGTATCAAATATTTATTAGGTTGTTCCCTTGCTGATGAAATCCATGTAAATCATTTTTTCTTTCAAAGTTTGAAGACCATTAATGGCAACTTTTGATACAGTCCATATAAATTCATGAAATTAATACCATATGATCATGATAGCCTGTAAAACGTGCCTGCATAATTTCATGCTATTTTGGGATAAAAATTGAGCCCTAGTTTAGAAAACCAAAACTTCATCACATGATAACTTATTGCATGTTAAGTTTCACACTTCATATTTTATATGATTGGATTGATCTTCTCAAAATCTTTCCAGTGATATAAAGTTCATTATTTTTTACCTTGACTTGAAGAAGTTATAACCTTATGAAATTTTGACAAAAATCTAAAAAATCTTCCCATTTTTGTACACATTGAACAATATCCCTTTTCCATTTTCAGTCTCAATCTTTGTTATGTTCACGTAAATCCAAAACGTCAAAATTGATCAAATGAAAGAATAAGAATTTTTTTTTTACGTCAAATTATCTCGTTCTCAGAACTCCGTACACCAAGTTGATATAAAAAATGAAAGAAAATAAAAACATGAGATGTTGATAATTCCCAAATATATTTTGGAAAATACCAACTTAGTCTTCAACATATTCTTATTTTTTATATGCCATGAGAATTAATCTTCTGATAAAAATAATAAAAAAATATATATTATTTTATTATCGAAATAAATTTATAAAAGTATTGAAAATATTTTTTTGGACTTGATTAATTTCTAAATCTTTTTTATAAAAATCAAGAATATTCATTGTATTTCCATAGTATGAGTTGTTTAGATAGAAAGGTGAAAGCCTTAAGAATTGACAGAGGGCATGAATATCTATCCGAAGAGTTCAAAGAACTTTGTAATGATAAGGGAATCGTAAGGCAGTTAACTATTCTCAATACACCTCAACAAAATGGTGCTGCTGAGGAGAAGAATAAAACGCTGCTAGAAATTGTGAGTTTTGTAATAGTGCAAGCTAACTTACCTATAATTTTATTGGGGAGATGCTGTGTTAATTGCGACCTATATTCTGAATAGAGTTTCCTCTAAATCAGTACCTACTACAACATATCATCTTTGAACGCCGATCCCCATATTTGAGTTGTCTTAGATCCTGGGGATCAGCTGCCTATATCCATGATTTCTTAACTAAGTCTGGAAAATTGGGTTCGCGAGGCAAGAAGTGTGTATCTTAAAGATACGCAGACCAGTCAAAATGATATGTGTTCATAGATCTTCATCAAGATGAGAACTGAGATAGAGTCACGCGATATGATGTTTCATGAGAGTGATTTTCCTTATGGGGGATAAATTGAAAAAGAAGAACCCACGAGCTCAGAGGAAACAATGAAACAAAATTCGGATTTCTGGTGTGATTGTGAAGAAGACGATCGGATTAGAACCCTAAGGAAACTAAGTCCCTAAAACCCCAACCATGAGACGCCACAAAGGTTGATCACTCCTTTGATAAGTCGAATTTCAAGCATTCAATCAAGAACACTCTTCAAGCAAAAGCTTTTCTCCCAACTTCATAAATCGATCCTTCCAAATATGTGGCTGCTGGTCTTATAATGTAAAATGCCCTAACTAAAGAAGAGAAAATGAAATGGGCCCAAAATAGACTAAAATAGATGTGAATTGGGCCCCCAATTGATCAAAACACATGAAATGGGCCTAAATAATTTACAAGACTAAAGCCTAATTCCTAATTAATCCTTGCATTCTTCTTGTCCTTCCAGATTTATTCCTTGCACAAAAAAAGATAAGTGACCATCCTTGGTGAAGCTCTGGAATCTTCGAATTTAATTTTAGAATCCTCTAGCACAGCCTTTTTGTATTGTACTTCCATGATCAAGCCTTGCAATGCCTCTTTCATCCTCTTTGTCCTCGCCCTGGTCATTCGACCGCCAATTCCTTGCAAAGAGTTTTGAGAATATTTGGGAACATCAACTTGGTCAGCACCTCGATCACCTCAATCTCTATTATTCCCCTCCTCTTCAAGGAGATTCGTCCTCGAATCACCTACATCAAACAAAGATAAATCAGCAACATTAAAAGTTGCACTAACATTATCGTAATTGCTTGGCAAATCTAGCTTATATGCATTATCATTGATCCACTCCAAGACTTGAAAAGGTCCATCTCCTCTAGGCTACAATTTTGATTTATGTTGTGTGGGAAACCTCTCCTTACGCATGTGCACCGAAACCCAATTGCCCGGTTGGAAGACAACCTTCAAATGCCCTTTATTGGCTTGCTTAGCATATTGCTCATTCTTCATTTCAATGTTGGCTATAAATCCTTCACAAAATCTGGACTTTGGCATGTAAAATATCCATAAGTGTTAATGCCATAAACAACCTCAAAAGGAGAAAATGAAGAAGTAGAATGAACAGTCCTATTATTATATGCAAACTCAACATGTGGCAAACACTTCTCTCATTGCCTTAAGTTGTTTTGAATGACGGCATGCAACAAAGTAGTGAGTGTCCTATTAACTACTTCAGTTTGACCATCCGTTTGAGGATGTGCAACAATAGAAAATAACAAGTTCCTAATTTATTCCACAAAGTGCGCCAAAAATGACTTAGGAACTTAACATCTCTATCACTAACAATTGTCACAGCAACCCATGCAAATGAACCACTTCTTTAAAGAATAAATCAGCAATATGTGTTGCGTCGTTGGTTTTAGAACATGCAATAAAATGAGCCCTTTTACTAAACCTATCAACAACAACAAATATGTTGTCCTTACCACTTTGAGTCCTTGGTAATCCCAAAACGAAATCCATAGATATATCTTGCCAAGGTTGAGTAGGCACCGGTAAAGGGGTATACAAGCCATGTGATCTAACTTTAGATTTTGCTTGCCTACATGTAATGCACTTATCACAAACAGATTGCACATCATACTTCATGTTTGGCCAGTAAAAATGCTCTCGTAATATGTCTAAAGTTTTTAGAACACGAAAGTGACCCATCAATCTTCCCCCATGACTTTCCCTAACAAGCAAATCACGAACAGAACAAATAGGCACACACAATTTATCTTTCTTGAATAGAAATCCTTCATGCCTATAAAAATCACCAAACACACACTTATCACATCATACTTGGTCGAAATCAGAATCATTGGCATACAAATCCTTAAGCAATTCAAAACCAAGTAATTTAGTTTGCAATGAAGTAATATGTACCTCCTAGACAATGCATTAGCCACAACGTTTTCCTTCCCGTACTTGTATTTGATTACATAAGGAAACGTTTCAATGAGCTCCAACCACTTAGCATGTCTTTTATTAAGTTTACCTTGGGTCTTCAAGAACTTCAAGCTCTCATGATCGGAATGAATGATGAATTCCCTCGGCCACAAGTAATGCTGCCATGTTTGAAGAGTTCTAACTAACGCATAAAGCTCCTTGTCGTAAGTAGGATAATTCATTGCTGCCCCACTTAACTTTTCTCTAAAATAAGCAATTGGTTTGGAATCCTGTGTCAAAACAGCTCCCTATTCCAATCCCGGATGCATCATATTCTATCTCAAAAGCTTTATCAAAGTTAGGCAAATGCAAAGGTGCATTAGTTAGTCTTTCAAAGTTTTGAAAGCCCGATCATGTTCATCATCCCATTTAAAAACAACATTCTTATTAACAAGTTCATTCAAAGGTGCAGCAATAGAACTAAAATTACAAACCTTAGATAAAAACTTGTCAAACCATGAAAACTTGTCACCTCGTTCGCATTCTTAGGTGTAGGCCAGTCCTTATTGCTCTTACCTTTTCTTCATCAACACTAATATCCTACGAGCTAATGACAAATCCAAGAAACACAACAAATTCCATGCAATACGTGCACTTCTTAAGATTAGCATACAATTGGTGATCTCTCAACACACTAAACATAGCTTGCAGGTGTTTCACATGTTCATCCAAATTTTTGCTATAAACTAAAATATCATCAAAGTAGACTACCACAAATTTTCCCATGAAATCACGCAAGACATGGTTCATTAACCTCATGAATGTACTAGGTGCATTAGATAAACCAAAAGGCATCACTAACCACTAATACAATCCACATTTAGTTTTAAATGCGGTTTTCCATTCATCTCCCTCTTTCATGCGAATCTGATAATAGCCATTCTTTAAATCAATCTTAGAAAACAATTGAGAGCCATGCAATTCATCAAGCATATCATCTAGTCTGGGGATAGGGTGTCTATACTTTACCGTTATCTTGTTAATAGCTCGGCAATCCTACATGCGTCATGTTCCATCTTTCTTTGGAACTAAGAGGACAGGAACCGAACATGGGCTGAGACTCTCTCTTACAAACCTCTTTTGAATCAGCTCATCCACTTGCTTTTGTATCTCCTTCGTTTCCACGGGATTAGCTCTATAAGCAGGTCGATTTGATCTAGGTATAAAGTCTATTTGATGCTCAATTCCTTCCTCAAGGAATGGGTCCGACTTATGTCCTGCAATAAAGACACAACAACACTAGGCAAAGAAGGGTCGTTAGTAGAAAAATAAAAATCCTTGTACATAAGTACAAGTACATGTTGCCTTGCCATCATTACACTCTTAGCCTCATGTTTTTCAGCAAGCACACTTATTCTTTTATTTTTCTCCCATTTTTGCTCACTTTTCTCTCCATGTTTTCTCTCGACCTCACTTGGTTTCCTTTGATTTTCCTCTTGCTCACACTTCTGTTTCTCCCTCATTTTGCACTCTTTTGTTATCCTAATCTGGTCCTCATAAGCTTGCACTCTTTTGTTATACCCATCAAACGAAACCCTCCTATCAAACTGCCACGGCCAGCCAAGCAATATATGACCAGCATACATTAGTGCCACATCACAAAGAACCTTTCCTCATACTTACCAATTGAAAAAGGTACCCGAACTTGCTTGTTTACCTTCACTTCTCCACTGTCATTCAGCCATTGTAGCTTGTACGGTTTAGGATGTTTCTGCCACTTCAAATTTAGAACAATCCTCCAATGGTGGCATCTCATCGTCACTTGAGCTAGTACTTTCGACTTCTCCATTTGCCCGTAAAGCCATAACCCTTTTATTTGGGCATTCAGAAGCAATATGTCCGAATCCTTGGCACCTAAAACACTTAATGTCACGTGACTTAGTAAGAGTTTTAGTTTCGGGTTTCCCTTTAGAAACAACAACCGAATCCTTCGACTTTGCTTCTTCCTTTGTTTTTGAGGCAACTTTGTTGTCCTTCCAACTTGATTTCCACGAAGAGCTAGAAGACGAACTAGACCTGAACTTCTTCGACTTGATTTGTTTCTCCACTTTAATGGCTTTGTGCAATAGGTCCTCCATCTCTAAGTAAAATAATGTTGCAACTCAACCACATCAGCAATCTCCTTGTTCAATCCGGCAATGAATCTAGCCATTGTTGCTTCTTTGTCTTCCTCTATGTCTGCTCTAATCATGGCGATTTCCATTTCTTTATAATAATCCTCTACACTCATAGAACCCTGAACCAAACCTTGCAACTTTCTGTACAAATCTCTATAGTAATAGCTGGGTATAAATCTCTTGCGCATCACCAACTTCATCTCTTCCCAAGACCTAATAGGCCTCTCACCATTCCTGGGTATAGTAATTGATCCTACCAAATACTTGCATAATTTGAAAACTCCACAGCTGCTATCTTTACTTTCTTCTACTCGGAGTAATTATGACAATCAAATACGTGCTCAACTTTTCTTTCCCATTCCAAGTATAGCTCTGGATCATTCTTTCCTTGGAAAGTTGGAATTGTCATCTTTATACTACCTATATTGTTATCTCTTTTGGAGACTTATGTCTCGTCTATTACCTGTTCTCTCCTCTTCAAACTCAGCTTCGTCCTCTTCGTCGAACTTATGTCTTTTATTTGATTTAGAACCGGAAGAGTCCCAAATCATCCAATCTCGCATGCAACAATTTAAACTGGTCATTTGTTGCCTTCATGAAGAATTTCATGTCGACCTATTGTGTTTCTCCCCCTTCCTTACTCATGACTTCAACCTGTAAAAATAAACAAAATATAAGGTGTTGTTGTTCTTGACACACTCCCTCACGTGTTTGCACTCAAATCAGATTGTTATCACTCGTTTTTCACACTATTTTGACTTTTTATTGTTGATGATCTCTCTTGCCTTTTACCACTCAAAGCCAAGCCAGCCCCCTTTATGTTCTTAGCAGAATCAAGAATTCAACAAATCTCTAGAGCAACCATTTAGATGGTGACCATTTCAACAAAGTCAGATTTTTTTTTTTAAATCATAAATACAGCAAAGCTAGAACGAAAATAGGAGGAAACTGATTCAACAATAACAAGAAAGTCCAGCAAAACACATGAATTAGAACTTAAATCAACAAGAATAGGAAACTTTATCAAAGAACAAGAATGGGAAGCTTAAAAAACCCAAATTTTGCCAATTTTTTTTTTTAAATCAAGAACGAGAACAAGATGGAATTGAATAACCTAATTCCAGCATCCCAAAAGAACGCTCTGATAACAGATGACGAAGACCCCCTTAGTAAATACCCACGAACACAAAGGAAACAATGGAACAAAATTCGGATTTCTGGTGTGATTGTGAAGAAGAAGATCAAATTAGAACCCTAAGGAAACTAAGTCCTTAAAACCCCAACCTTGAGATGCCACAAAGGTTGATCACTCCTTTGATAAGTCGAATTTCAAGCATTCAATCAAGAACACAAGAAGCAAGCAAAAGCTTTTCTCCCAACTTCATAAATTGATTCCAAATTACATGGCTGTTGGTCTTATAAAGTAAAATGCCCTAACTAAAGAAGAGAAAACGAAATGGGCCCAAAATAGACTAAAATAAATGTGAATTGGGCCCAATTGATCAAAACACATGAAATGGGCCTAAATAAATGTAGCGACCCGAATTTTTAAAATACAAATTTTATAACTTAAAGTGTGTCTCTACGACAATCCCGTCAAATTTTAGAATTTATTTTACGTCCGTCGAATTGTCTAGCAAAACATTCAATATAAAATTTCGAAACGATTTTAATCTTAAGAATTCATTATTTATTTATCGAGTCCAATCTCGAATATTTTAAAAGTATCAAATTCTTATCTATTTAAATCCAATTTTAATGTCCGATATTTTATTTAAAGTCCCATTTTATTTAGTCTAAATTTCCCCTTTTAGTCCAATTTTATTAAATCCAATTAGCCCAAATAATGATTCCAGCCCGAATTCTAGGCCCAAATTTCTATCTCAATTTCTGTGCCCTACATTCACTATGCATCACCACTGCTCTCTCTACCTCGCAACAGCTCCACGACCTCCTCAACCCCACAGCAAATTTCAGCAGCCTAGGTAAGGAGGCTATCATCTCCATCAATTTTACCTTAGTCCAATGTAAATTTTACACACACACACACACGGTTTGAGTCAACTGTAACCACGCACGAGTTGCAACCACCGCCACACCAACCTACAGACAAACACCACCTCAAACTGCCGCCTTCACGCACCCATTACACCACCATCCCACAGTCGAACCATCAACAAGCAACCATCCCACACCAAACCGCTGCCTACAAAACCATCGACGGCCCCATACCGCAGCCTGCAACACAATCGACCGAACCCATTTCATCTAAAAAACCAGCCCCAAACAACCACAAAACTAAGAATAATAAAACTCAATCATTTACCTCGACTACACCCACGTTTTTGGCCGGATTCCCCGCCGGAAAACCCAAGAAAACCCAAACTGTTGGCTCAGTTTTTAGCCTCGGTCGACGCCCAAAAAAGATCCCCAATCGACCCCCACCCGCCGGCGCTACCTCGCGACGACAGCGCCTCTGATTTTTGGCCGGAAATCACCCTCCTCCAGCACCATCTCCTGTCACCGGCTCCCTCTTCTCTCAAGCGACTCCTCTGTGCGTTTTAAGAGAGTGATAGATACATATATTTTGTATAAATTCAATCTTTTGAAAATTACTCCTTAAGCCCTAGTTTTTAAAAGTTATCCAATTTAGCCCCAAAGTTTTAAAGGGTTATTATTTCAATTCCAAAGTTTTGCAAATTGTTTAATTCAGTCCCTAAGGTTTAGTAACTTTTAAATTAGCCCATAGAATTCCAAAAGTTTATATTCAGCCTTTAAACTTTTAAATTTAAGTTTTAATACTTTTCAATTAAGTTCCTAAAAGTTTTAAAGTTTTAATTAGATTTAGTATCTTAAATTAAATTAATTTTGTTCTTGCTAGACGAGATCGCGGGGAAAGTGTGAAGCACAGTAACATTACAATTTTTCAATTTCCAAGAAAGTTTTCAAGGCTTCGAGGTGGGATTTACATTTAAGCAATTGTGGTTATTTGTCCATGTTAATTCTTGATGTGTGATTTTGATTATGATGTATTGTTTATACATATGAAAAGTTGCCAGGGACTGTAAATAGGTCCGGGATCGAAATCGGGTCCTTGGGAATATGCCCACAGTGCAAAAATTTGCTAAGCGCTTATAACATGTTGTCAGGGACCGTAAATAGGTCCGGGATCGAAATTGGGTCCTTGAGAATGCCCACAGTACATAATTCTATAGTATGTTGTATGGATATTATGTTCGCCACTTGATTTCATATCTTAACTTGGATTGATTGATGTATCTCCACTGAGTATAATGCGTTATGCTCATCCCACTATTTTTCCATCCTTTCAGGTTAAGGAGCTTGGCATGGCAAGGCAACGAGCGGGGAAAATTTTGATTTAATTATAGAACTTTTGAATTATAAGTTTTGAAACAAGAAATTTTAAATAGTTAGTTTCCATTTTGACACTTTAATATCGAATTTTAGTATTTTTGCAAATGTTGGTACTTGTTTATTATATTTGGCATTAACTTTTGGATTTGAGAAAATCGTTACAATGATGTTTTCCGCGTTTTGTGCTAAGTTGCTATGGGTTTTTAAAAGTATATGCATGCCTTCGCATTGTGGCGACCTTTGAAAATATTTATTTACAGGTTACTTTGACTTAAATAGCGCCTTGAGTTATTAGAGAATTTGGGGCCAAGAAATCTACATGCAACAACCAGTAGGTCTCATTAAAACCGGCCAAGATAAAACAATTTGTAAATTGAATAGATCAATCTATTGCATGAAACAGTCTTCGAGATAGTGGTACTTGAGATTTGACAAAGCAGTTATCTCATACAATTATGTCATGGTGAACAAAGATCGATGCATTTATTTGAAAGGGTCCAATGAGAAATTTGTAATTTTTATCTGCCACATAGATTACTTATTGGCTGGGAATGATAAGTAGTATATTAAAACTATGAAGAAATGGTTGTCAAGCAAATTACATATTAGTTGTTAAAATCCATATAGATCATTTGAAGAGGCTTCTTGCTCTGTCAAAAGAGCCATAATATAAAATAAAAAATAAAAAAAATTATTGAACGTTTCAAAATGTATAATTGCAATCCCATTGACATTCCTATATCGAAAGGCAAAACTCTAAGTCTTCTTATGTATCCAAAAAAAACTTGAGAAAAAAAAAAGAAATATCCAGAGTATTGCACCCCAACGTAGCTTGGAGCAAGTACGCTATGATGTGTACTCGTCCCGACATGTGTTATGTCGTCGGTTTGGTCAGCAGGTATCAATCTAGTACCAAACGAAAGCATTGGAAAGCTATTAAGAGGATATTGAGATACTTGAAGGGTACTGCTATTTACTCCCTTTGCTATCAACTTCGGGAGATGCATTATTTCTTAATAGTGGCACCATCTCTTAGAGTAGCCAGAAATGGACATGCATTTCCTTATTCACAATGGAAGCAGAATTAATAGCATATGCTTCAATGGTACATAAGCTATTTGGTTAAGGAGATTCTTAATATCACACCAGAACCAAACACTTTGATACAAAATATAATTTTATAAGAGACTGATATACGAAAGAAGTAATTCGTTTTGCAATCTATTTCTACAATCCAAATGGTAGCCGATCCATTTACTAAGCCTATCCCTAGAGATGTTTTTAAGAATTATGTTAAATATCCGGGGTTGCGTAGAATTTGAATTATGTACTATGTAAACTTTTCGTATAAGTCCACTAATGATCAATATTTTGAGTTCATATCTTAACAGTAATCTTTTGCTATGATTTTTAGATCACTATTTAATGTGGATGGACACATATAAAGTATGTCAAACGGGTTGAGATTGGTTTGCTCACATGAACGATTGCCTCAAACACCCTAGGGTGTGTTGAGATGAGACATAGTGATCATGTGGCATGATCCAGTCGACTTGATGAGATATGAAGATGAAATTACAACAAGTTATTGGAATGGATTTTACTATCCATCAAACCTGTTTAATAGCTAGATCGAGTTCTCGATTGGGATTACGTAGAGGAATATTTACAAGGAGAACTCAAGTTAGATATCGAGAAATATATGAACTATGTTCTATACGGCGTATTTAATTTGTAAGAAAAGAAATACGTCCAAAGAATGGGAAAAAATACCGTAACACATATTTCAAACCATGTATGCTTTAACAACGAATGAGAAATGAAAAAAATCCATCTATGCTTCTTCATTGTTTGAGTGTCCGAGGCATATATTGTTAGGATTCTATTATTGACAATTCTTTAGGAAAAATGACTAATGTGAAAAGTTGTCAAACTCAATGAGTCAATTGGAATGTTGTATAGTTGAACTAGGTAGAGGTTCGAGTTTGGAACAAGGAAGAAAGAGTCGTTGAATTTTCGCTAGCGCCCAGTTGTCACCGAGCTCTCGCTCGAGCGACGCACCTGTCGCTTGAGTGACAATATTACACATAAAACCCTAATTCACATTTTCCAACAGTTTTATCCTAACCATACTACCAAAATACCCTTTACTATATTCAAGCCCTAACAAGTTTTTGGTGGTGGTTGATCACCATACTCTTCATTCATTACATCCTTTTGAGAGAGAAACAATTGCTCTTCATCTTTTACATCAATTCATCAACCACAATTTGGGAAAAACATCAATCTTACATAATCCAAAATACCCACTTCCTATACACATACATGAAGGTACTTTCTCAATGGCTTTCAGAGATTGCTGAAGATTGAGGGAAGTTGGACCAGAAGCACAGAAAGAGTACAAGAACAAAGAGTTCTTGATGATCTGGAAGAGATAGGCAATTCCAGACGATCGTGAACAGGTTAGGTTCATGCGGGTCTCGGAGATTACAGGAAGTAGATCAGCAAATCTAATGGAATTTTCTAGGCTGGATCGTACTGTAAATTCATTATTATCTATAGTAGAGGTTATTGACTTGGTTCCAGAGTTTTTACCTAGATGGGTTTCTTCATCAACATTTATTGTGTCTTTACTGCTTTCATATTGATATGTGCGGCAATTCAACATAGGATAATTGAACTTGTTTGGTTAACCATCTGAAAGCAATTAAAAAGTGACTTGTTGCTTTTAATTGCATAATTCCGCACGTTGGGTCTAAATAAATGGGCGAATTGTAACTTTCAAGTTACTAATCAGAGACTTTTCAATTGGTATCAAAGCCAAAATTTGATCATTGACCCTAGTTCACCTAGATGAGTAGTTCATTATTTGTCCCGTCGTATTTTGATGGCAGTAACTATGCGTATTGAAAAGTTAGAATGAGAGACTTCCTAAAATCAATGGATGAGCATAGTAAATGGTTGGACTGCCCCTTCTAGTACCGTTGATGGTATATAGAAAATTGGTCAAAGACAAATTTAGATGAGTGCAATTGGAATAATAAAGCCTTTCATGCTCTATTTATGGCAGTGTGCCCTGAAAAATTTAGGCGTGTGTATATGTGTGAGGTTGCGAAAGAGGTTTGGGATATTTTGCTAACCACACATAAGGAAACTCAGATTGTTAAGAACTCTAAGTTACAGATGCGTAGGTTTGAAGAGATTAGGATGAAAGAGGATGAAACATTCGATGACTTCTATGCGAGTTTGAATGACATATTTAATTATTGTTTCAACCTACGTGAGAGAATTTCTGAGCCTAAGATAGAAAAATCCTTAAATCCTTACCTGAGAGATTTAGGCCTAAAATTATGACCGTCGAGTAGAGCAAGGAGTTAATACTATTAAGGTGGAAGAGTTGGTTGGATCTCTCTAGACATTAGCCAAACCTACAAAAGATGTTTCCTTGGCAAGGGAAACACTATTAGGGATAATCGTAACATGTCTTCTGATTCGGAGTCACCCAACAATGAGAAGATGGCTTATTTTGCTAAAAAAAATTTCAAAAATTGTTTAGAAATAAGAAGAAGCCTCAAAAGAGACATAAAGGTGTTCCCAATAAGTCTAGAAAGAGATGAGATATGTGAGATGTCATAAGTGTCAAGGTTTTGGCCACTTTTGAAGTAAGTGTCGTAATAGTAGGAAAAATAATGACAAAGAAATGAATGGTAATCTCATTAATGACAAGTATAACTCGGATAATCAAAGTGAGAAGTCCACTCAGGATGCTTCACTGATAGGATTATGAGTGAATCTAATAAAGAGAGTGAGAAGGTATGTAGATAGTGGTGAGCAATTTGGGCATGGTTCTAAAGATGATGAAGACGAATATGAGGCCTATGATAAATTATATGCCTCTACTGATGATCGACCGATGGTGACTTGTTTTTTCCATTTTAAAGATATCATCCATTGTTGTCACAAATAAGATATAATTTTTTAAATTAAACTTGTTATTTGAATTATGAAGCACTTAGGTTCTCTAAGTCGTTACCATAAAAATCTTTGATTTTTCGAAATTATTGCAACTTGACGAATCATAATCCATCGGAAAGCTCTATCAACCTACTTTCACATGTGACAAATAGGTTTTTTGAAAGAAAACTCTTTATTTGAGTTATGAAGATATTACGATACAAATGGAACAAAAAATTGAGCACAATCGAAAAAAGATCGATTTTTGGAACTTGTTGTACATTGATGGATTATATAATATCTGAAAGCTCGCTCAACTACATATGAAAAATATATTTTTTAAAATCGCTCAAGTTCTTTTAGTTACGAAACCATTACGATAAATACGACTCGAAATATAGAGCATAGTATAAGAATCATCGATTTTTCAAAATTGTCGTAATTTGACGAATCATACACCGTTGTAAAGCTCTATCAACCTACTTTCAAAATATATAAAAGGTTTTTGAAATGGCACTTGTTCTCTAAGTTACAAAGATGTTATGATAAAAACAGCACAAAAATCGAAAATAACATATTGTCATCAATCTTTCGAAGTTATCGAAATTTGATGTATACACCAACAAAAAGCTCTAAGAACCAACTTTAACTCGTAAAAAATTATTTTTTGAAATTACACTCACTCTATGAGTTTTGAAGATGTTACGATAAAAAGACGTGAAAATCAAGCGTTACCTTTAAATCGTCGATTTTTCAAAGTTATTATAATTTGATAAATCATACACAATCGGAAAGCTCTATCAACCTACTTTCAAATGTGAAAAATAGTTTTTTGAAAGAAAACACGTTATTTGAATTATGATGATATTATGATAAAAACTTGCACAAAATCGAGCATAATCTAAAAAGAGCCGATTTTTTGAAATTGTCGTATTTTGATGAATCATATATCATCGGAAAGCTCAATCGACCTACTTTCACATACAAATTTTTTTTTAATTTTAAATCAGACCCATTGTTTGAGTTATGTAGCTGTTACGATGAAGACAGCTCAAAATATAGCGCTTAGTCTAAAAATTATTGATTTTTCGAATTTGCTGTAATTCAAAGAATCACACACTGTTGAAAAGCTCCATCAACCTACTTTCATATTTGAAAAATGAATTTTTAAAATTATACTCATTTTTGAGCTACTTTAATATTACGAAAAAAAAAATGGCACAAAAAAAAAAAATAACATAAATGTCATCGATCATTCGAAATTGTCAAAAATTGACTTATCGTACACCGACGGAAAGTTTTTATCAACCAACTTTCATACGAAGATGTTACGATAAAAACACCACAAAAATATAAAAAATTACATAAATGACATCGATCTTTCAAAGTTGTCAAAATTTGCCACCTCATACACCGACGAAAGAGCTCAATCAACGAACTTTAAAATGTAAAAAATATTATTATTTTAAATTGCACTCATTCTTTAAGTTGTGATGATGTTACGATAAAAAAAAAAGACACGAAAATCAAGCATAATTTAGAAATTATTGATTTTTCGAAGTTGTCATAATTAGATGAATCAAATACCGTCGAAAAAACTCTATCAACATACTTTCACATGTACAAAGTAATTCTTTGATATTACACTCGTTCTTTGAGTTATGAAGCAGTTACGATTAAAACAGTGCAAAAATAGAGAGAGCACGACCTAAAAATCATCGATTTTTCAAAGTTGTTGTAATTTAATGAATTATACACCGTCAAAAAGAACTATCAACCTGCTTTCACATGTGAAAAATAGTTTTTTGAAAAAAAAAAAAAAAAAAAAAAAAAAAAAAAAACTCGTTATTTGAGTTATGAAGATATTATGACAAAAATGGCACAAAAATTAAGCATAATCTAAAAAGGTTGGATTTTTTTAAGTTATCGTCCTTCGATGAATCATATATGAAGCTCGATCAACTTATTTTAACTTATGAGAAATAGTTTTTTTTAAATCAAACCTGTTGTTTGAGTTATGAAGTTGATGCGATAAATACGACTAGAAATATAATGAATAGTCTAAAAATCATTGATTTTTCGAAGTTGTCGTAATTCTAAGAATCACACACCGCTGGAAATCTCCATCAACATAATTTCATATTTGAAAAATAAAATTTTAAAATTACACTAGTTCTAGTTGTGAAGATTAAACAATAAAGATGACGGAAAAATCGAAAATAACAAAAATGTCACTGATCTTTCGAAGTGGTCGTATCACACACCAACGAAAAACACTATCAACCAACTTTCACATGTAAAAAATTTTATTAATTGAAATCGATCAGGCACTCGCCATCTATTTTCATGTTCAAATCTTTGACAACATGAAAAATCATTGTTCAACTCTTTGACAACATGAAAAAACTTACAATAAAAAAAAGTGAAAATCTAGCATAACCTAAAAATTATCAAATTTTTGAAGTTGTCAATAGTTTGAAGAATCAAACACCGTTGAAAAGCCCTACCAACCTACTTTCACATGTAAAAAGTAATTTTTTGAAATCACACTCGTTCGTTGAGTTATGACCATGTTATGATAAAAACAGTGCGAGAATCAAACATAGCCTTAAAAACCATCGATCTTTCGAATTTGCCTTAATTTGATGAATTATACACCATCAGAAAGCTCTATCAATCTACTTTCACATATAAGAAATGATTTTTTCAAATTACGCTCATTCTTTGAGTTATAAAGCAGTTATGATAAAAATGACACAAAAATAGAACATTACCTTAAAATCATCAATTTTTTCAAAATTGTTATAATTTGATGAATCAAACGTCGGAAAGCTTTATCAATCTACTTTCACATGTGAAAAATTCTTTTTTTGAAAGAAAACTCATTATTTGAGTTATGAAGATTTTACGATAAAAATGGCACAAAAATCGAGCATAACCGAAAAAGTTTCCATTCTTGAAGTTGTCATACTTCAATGAATATAGCATCGAATAGCTTGATCAACCTACTTTCAGATATGAAAAATAGTTTTTTTTTTTTTTTTTAAAATAGCACCTGTTGTTTGATTTTCGAATTTATTACAATAATTGCGGTTTGAAATATAGAGCATAGTCTCAAATCATCGATTTTTAGAAGTCGTCATAATTTGATGAATCATACACCGTTGGAAGCCTGTATGAACCAACTTTTAAATTTGACAAATGGTTTTTTTTTTTTTTTTTTTTTTTAAATTACACTCGTTTTTTGAGTTACGAAGATTTTACGATTAAAAATACAAAAATCTAAAACAACATAAATGACACCGATCTTTAAAAATTGTCGAAAGTTGATGCATCATACACTGATTCTTTGAGTTGTGACAATATTACGATAAAAAATATGCAAAAATCGAACATAATCTAAAAATCATCGATTTTTCAAAGTTGTCAAAGTTTGATGAACCAAGCACTGTCAGAAAGCCTTATCCACCTACTTTCATGTGTAAAAAAAAATGAAATTAAACTCATTCTTTGAGTTATAAAGATGTTATGATAAAAATAGTGCAAAAATTGATCACAACCTAAAAATCATCAATTTTTTGAATTTGTCGTAATTTGATGAATCATACACAGTCAGAAAGCTCTATAAACTTACTTTCATATATAAGAAATTATTTTTTCAAATTACGTTCTTTAAGTTATGACGCAGTTACGAAAAAAATGGCTCGAAAATAGAACATTACCTAAATATCATCAATTTTTTTTCAAAATTGTCGTAATTTGATGGTTCAAACACAATCGGAAAGCTCTATTCATCTTGCTCTGGTATGTGAAAAATAATTTTTAAAAGAACTTGTTATTTTGAGTTATAAAGATGTTACTAAAAAAATGGCTCAAAAACCGAGTATAAAAATGGCACAAAAATCGAGTACAAAAGTCAATTTTTTTATGCTGGTGTACTTTGATGAATCATATATCGTAAATCACACCCGTTTTAAGTTACAAAAATTTTATGATAAATACAGCTCAAAATATAGAACATAGTCTAAAAACCATCGATTTTTTAAATTTGTCGTTATTTGATGAATCATATGTTGTTAGAAAGCTCTATTAGCCTATTTTCACCCGTGAAAAATCATTTTTTGAAATTATACGTGTTCTTTAACTTATAATCCAGTTAAGACAAAAAAATGGCATGAAAATTAAACTCATTATTTGAGATAGGAAGATGCTATGATAAAACAATTGTTTCAAAAATCGAGAATAACCTAAAAATCATCGATTTTGGGAAGTTATCGTAATTTGATGTATCATACACCGTTGGAAACCTCTATCAACCTACTTTCAAATTTGAAAAATGTTTTTTTTTTTTTATTTATGACTTCGACTTACAAATATGTTGCGATAAAAATGGCACAAAAATTGAAAATAAAATAAATGTCATTAATCTTTCGAAGTTGTCAAAATTTAATGTGTCATACACCGACAAAAAGCTCTATCAACCAACCTTAACATGACTTTTTTTTAAAAATTACAATCATTATTTGAGTTGTGAAAATGCCATGATAAAAAAGACTCGAAAATCGAGCATAACATAAAAATCATCGATTTTTTGACATTGTCATAGTTCGATGAATCTCACTTTATCGAAAAGCTCTGTCAACATACAAATGTGTAAAACATGATTTTTTTTTTTGAAATTACACTTGTTTTTTTTATTTATGTAGTTGTTATGACAAAAACCATGTGAAAATCGAGCAAACTCTAAAAATCATCGATCTTTCAAATTTGTCGTAATTTGATGAATGATACACAGTTAGAAAGCTCTATCAACCTACTTTCACATATAAAAAAGTTTTTTCAAATTGTACTCGCTCTTTGAGTGATGAAACATTTATGATAAAAAAATAAAAAATAAAAAATTGTGTATCATCGGAATTCTGATCAATCAGCTTTCACATATGAAAAATAGTTTTTTTTAAACCACGACCTTTGTTTGATTTACAAAGCTGTTATGATAAATACGGCTCGAAATATAGGGCATAATCTAAAACCCATTGATTTTTCGAATTTGTCGTAATTTGATGAATCATATATCGTTAGAAAGTCCTATTGGCCTACTTTCACCCGTTGAAAATCGTTTTTTTTTTCAAATTACACGTGTTCTTTCAGTTATAGACCAGTTACAATTAAAATTGCGTTAAAATTACACTCGTTCTTGGAGTTACGAAGATGTTAAGATAAGAAAATGTTACAAAAATCGAGAATAACCTAAAAGTATTAAATTTTTGAAGTTGATGTAATTTTACGAATCGCACACAATTGGAAAATCCTATCAACCCACTTTCAAATTTCAATTAATTTTAAATTACACTCGTTCTTTGAGTTTACAAAGATGTCATGATAAAAAGGGCTCAAAATCGAAAATAATAGAAATGTCATCGACCTTTCGAACTGTTGTTGAAATTTGATGTATCATACATCGAAGAAAAGCTCCATCAATCAACCTTAACATGTAAACAAATTGTTTTTTGAAATTACACTCATTCTTTCAGATGTAAAGATGTTTAACCAACCTTAACATGTAAATTTTTTTTTGAAATAACATTCGTTCTTCGAGTTGTGAAGATGTTACGATAAAAAGATACGAAAATAAGCATAACCTTAAAATTGTCGATTTTTGGATGTCAAAGTTTGATGAGTCACACACCTTCGGAAAGTTCTATCAACGTACTTTCACACGTAAAAAGTTGATTTTTTTTTTTCGAAATTACACGTTCGTTTGAGTTATGAAGATGTTATGATAAAAATTGCATGAAAATCGAGCATAGCCTAAAAATCATCAATCTTTCGAATTTGTCATAATTTGATTAATCATATACCGTCAGGAAGTTCTATCAACCTTCTTTCACATACGAGAATGATTTTTTCAAATTACACTCGTTATTTGAGTTATGAAGCAGTTACAATAAAAATAGCACGAAGTAGAGCAATTACCAAAAAATAATCAATTTTTTGAAATTGTTGTAATCTAATAAATCACTGTCGGAAAGCTCTATCAACCTACATTCACATGTGAATAATAGTTTTTTGAAAGAAAAATCATTGTTTGAGTTATGAAGATGTCACGATAAAAATGGCACAAAAATCTAGAATAACCTAAAAATGGTTGATTTTTTTCAATTTTGCGTACTATGATTCTTATACCATCAAAAAAGTCAATCAAACTACTTTCACATATGTTTTTTTTTAAATCATGCCCATTGTTTGAGTTACGAAATTGTTATGATAAATACAACTCGAAATATCTAAAAAAATCATCGATTCTTGTTATTGTCATAATTTGATTTATCACACACCATCGGAAAGTTCTATCGACATACTTTCACATGTAAACAATGATTTTTCTGAATTACACTTGTCTTATGAGTTATGAATATGTTATGATAAAAATAGTGCGAAAATCAAGCATTGCCTAAAAACCCTTCGATCTTTCAAATTTATCGTAATTTGATGAATCAGACACCGTCAGAAAGAGTACTCAGCTTACATTCGCATATAAAATAGGATTTTTTTTTTTCGAATTACACCCATCTTTCGAATTATGAAACAATTACGATAAAAATGGCGGGAAAATATAGTATTACCTAAACACCATCGGAAAGCTCCATCAACCAACTTTGAAATGCGAACAATAGTTTTTTGAAAGAAAACTCCTTATTTGAGTTATGAAGATATTACAATAAAAATGGCACAAAAATCTAGCGTAAATTAAATAGGGTAGATTTTTTGAAATTGTAGTACTTTGATGAATCATATATCATCGGAAGACTTGATCGACCAACTTTCACATATGAAAAAAAAAATTAAATCACACCCGCTGTTTGAGTTACGAAATTGTTATGATAAATGTGGCTTGAAATATAGAGTACAACAAAAAACCCAATGATTTTTTTCAAATTATCGCATTATAATGAATCATACACCGTTAGAAAGATCTAATAGCCAACTTTCGCACGTGAAAAATCAATTTTTTAAAATCACGTGTTCTTTACGTTATAAACCTATTATGATAAAAATGGCGCAAAAATTGCACTCATTCTTTTGAGTTATGTAAATGTTATGATAAAAGAATGTTACAAAAATCTTGAATAACCTATAAAATCATCGATTTTTGGAAGTTGTAATTTGATGAATCATATATCGTTGCAAAGCAACCTACTTTCAGATTTTAAAAATTCTTTTTCGAAAATAAATTCGTTCTTTGGGTTACAAAGATGTTATGATAAAATTATAAAAAATTGACATGAATGTTATCGATCTTCCGAAGTATCATACATCGATGAAAAAGCTCTATCAACCAACATGAACATGTAATTTTTTTTTGAAACTATACTCATTCTTTGTGTAGTGAAGATGTTACAATAAAATGACGCAAAAATCGAGCATAATTTAAAATTCATCCATTTTCATTTATCACACACCGTCGGAAAGCTCTATCAACATACTTTCATGTGTGAAAAATAATTTTTTTTAATTACAATCGTTCTTTGAGTTATGCTGATTTTTGATAAAAAAACAGTGCAAAAATCGGGCATTGCCTAAAAACCCATCGATCTTGTGAATTTGTCGTTATTTGATAAATCAGACACCTTTAGGAATCTGAACCAACTTAAGCATATAAATAAATGATTTTTCAAATTACACTCGTTATTCGAGTTATGAAGCAATTACGATTAAAATGGTGCGAAAATAGAGCATTACCTAAAAATCATCGACCTTTCAAAATTGTTGTAATTTGGTCACAGTCGAAAATCTCTTTCAGTTTACTTTCACATATGAAAAATAGTTTTTTGAAAGAAAACTCGTTATTTGAGTTATGAAGATGTTACGGTAAAAAGGGCACGAGAATCGACCATAACCCAAAAAGGGTCGATTTTTTGACGTTGTTGTACTTTGATGAATCATATACCATCAAAAAGGTCGATAATCCAACTTTCACATACGAAGAGTAGTTTTTTTTTTCCTTTTGAAATAACTCCCTGTGTTTAAGTTATGAAACTGTTAAGATTAATAAGGCTCGAAATATAGAATATAGTGCAAAAACCATCAATTTTTCGAAACTGTCGTGATTAGATGAATCATACACCGTCGGAAAGCTCTATCAACCTATTTTGAAATTTGAAAATGATATTTTGAAATTACACTCAGTTATTTTTGCGAAGATGACATTAAAAACATTACAAAAATTGAAAATAACATAAATGTCATCGATATTTTGAACTTTTCAAAATTTGATGTATCATACACCAACAGAAAATATCTATCAACCAACTTTAACAAGTAAATAATTTATTTTTTGAAATTACACTCATTCGATGAGTTGTGAATATCTTATGACAAAAACACGCGAAAATTGAGCATAACCTAAAAATCACTGATTTATCGAATTTGTCATAGTGTGATGAATTGTGCACCGTTAGAAAGCTCTATCAACCTACATTCACATGTAAAAAAATGATTTTTTGTAACTAAACTTGTTCTTTTTGTTATGGAAATGATAAAAAAGTAAAAAAAGTGCGAAAATCGAGCATCGTCTAAAACCATCGATCATTCAAATTTGCCATAATTTGATAAATCATGCACACTCAGAAGCTCTCACAACCTACATTCGTGTATAAAAAATGATTTTTCAAATTACACTCGTTCTTTGAGTTATCAAGTAGTTACAATAAAAAGGCACGAAAATATAGCGTTACTTATAAATCATCGATTTTTCGGAGTTGTTATAATTTGATTACTCATTTACTGTCGAAAAGCTCTATCAACCTACTTCACATGTGAAAAATAGTTTTTTTTTTAAAGAAAACACTTTGTTTGAGTTATGAAGATGTTCCGATAAAAGTCACATAAAAATCGATCATACCTAATTGGTCGATTTTTTGAAGTTGTCATACTTTGATGAATCATATACCATTCGAAAGTTCGATCAACCTGCTCTCACATATGAAAAATAGTTTTTTTAATCACGCCCTTGGTTTGAGTTACGAAACTATTAAGATTAATACGACTCAAAATATATAATATTGTCTAAAAACCATCGATTTTTCGAAACTGTCGTGATTTGATGAATGATACACCGTTGGAAAACTCTATCAACATATTTTGAAATTTGAAAAATGTTTTTTTTTTTTTGAAATTACACTCATTATTTGAGTTGCGAAGATGTTAAGATAAAAACGAAGGAAAAATCAAAATTAACGTAAATGTCATAAATCTTTCAAAGCTTTCAAAATATACACCGACGAAAAAGATCTATCAACCAACTTTAAGGTGTAAATAATTTATTTTTTGAAATCGCACTCATTCTTTGAGTTATTGAAGATGTTACGACAAAATGATGCGAAAATTGAGCATAAAAATCATTGATTTTTCAAAAATGTGATAGTGTGATGAATGAGACACAGTTAGCAAACTCTATCAACCTACATTCACATGTAAAAATGATTTTTTGACATTAAACTCGTTTTTTGAATTATGAAGATGTGATAAAAACTTTGGGAAAATAGAGCATAGTCTAAAAATCATCTATCTTTCGAATTTGCTGTAATTTGATAAGATAAATCATACACACTTAGAAAGCTCGCTCACCCTACTTTCGCATATAAAAAATGATTTTTTTTTTTCAAATTACACTCGTTATTTATCAACCAGTTACGATAAAAATGACGCGAAAATATAGCATTACTTAAAA
Source organism: Osmanthus fragrans (assembly GCA_019395295.1). Lineage (NCBI taxonomy): Eukaryota > Viridiplantae > Streptophyta > Magnoliopsida > Lamiales > Oleaceae > Osmanthus > Osmanthus fragrans. Next base: position 12,094,501 of record CM033355.1, on the reverse strand, counting down.
ATCTTTGATTTTTTGATGTTGTTGTAAATTGTTACTCATTTACCATCGGAAAGCTCTAACTTACTTTCACATGCGAAAAATAGTTTTTTTTTTTTTTTTTTTAAAGAAAACTCATTCGAGTTATTATCATGTTCCAATAAAAAGTCACGTATAAATCGATCATACCTATTAATGGTCGATTTTTTGAAGTTGTCGTACTTTGAGAGTTATGAAGCTGTTGAGATAAAAATGGCATGAAAAAAGAGCATTACCTAAAGCTAATCGAATTTTCAAAATTGTAGTAATTTGATGAATCATAAACTATTCGAAAGCTCCATCAACGTGCTTTCATATTTAACAAATGATTATTTGAAATTACACTCGTTCTTTGAGTTACATGTTACGATAAAAATGACGTAAAAAAGGGAAAATAACATAATTATCATCGATCTTTCGAAGTTGTCGAAATTTGATGTTTCATATACAGATGGAAAGTTCTATGAACCAACTAAACGTGTAAAATTATTTGTTTTTCAAATTACACTCGTTCTTTGAGAGATTCATAGTTTGTTGAATCACGCACCATCGAAAATCTCTATCAACATAAAATGATTATATGAAAGTGTTCTTTGAGTTAAGAAGATGTTATGATAAAAATAGTGCGAAAATCGAGCATAGCCAAAAAATCATCGTTCTTTTGAATTTGTCGTAATTTGACCATACACGGTCCGAAAGTTCTATCAACCTAATTTCGCGTACAAGAAATGATTTTTTTCAAATTACACTCATTCTTTGAGTAATGAAGTAGATTGAGCATTACCTAAAAACTATCGATTTTTCAAATTTGTTGTAATTTGATGAATCATATACCGTAGGAAAGCTCTATCATCCTATTTTCACATATAAAAAATAATTTTTTAAATTACATTCGTTCTTTGAATTATGAAGTTGTTACGATAAAAATGGCACGAAAAAAGAGCATTGCCTAAAGCTAATAGATTTTTCGAAATTGTAGCAATTTGAAGAATCATACATCGTTCAAAAGCTCCATCAACGTACTTTCGTATTTAAAAAATGATTATTTCAAATTACACTCATTCTTTGAGTTACATGATACGATAAAAATACACAAAAACAAGAAAATAACATAAATGTCATCGATCATTCGAAGTTATTGAAATTTGATGTATCATGTACAGAAGGAAAGTTCTATGAACCAACTAAACGTGTAAAAAATTTTTATTTATTTTTTTTCAAATTACACTAGTTCTTTGCTCTATTCATAGTTTATTGAATCACGGATCATCGAAAATCTCTATCAACATACGTTTACATGTAGAAAATGATTTTACGAATTTACATTTGTTTTTTGAGTTAAGAAGATGTTATGATAAAAATAGTGCGAAAATTGAGCATAGCCAAAAAATCATCGTTCTTTCGAATTTGTCGTAATTTGATGAACCATACACCGTCAGAAAGTTCTATCAACCTAATTTCGCGCGTAAAAGAAATGATTTTCTCAAATTACACTCGTTCTTTGAGCAATGAAGTAGATTGAGATTACCTAAAAACAATCAATTTTCAAAGTTGTTGTAATTTGATGAATCATACACTGTCGGAAAGCTGTATCATCCTACTTTCACATATAAAAAATCATTTTTAAATTACATTTTTTATTTGAGTTATGAAGCTATTACGATAAAAAATGGCACGAAAAAAAAATTGCATTACCCGAAAAATCAACGATTTTTCAAAATTGTTGTAATTTGATGAATCATACACCATTGAAGTTCTATGAACCAACCTTAACGTGTAAAATTAACATTTTTGTTGAAATTACACTCGTTCTTTGAGGTGTAAAGATATTATGTTAAAAAATATGTGAAAGTCAATCATAATTCAATTCATCGATCTTTGGGAGTTTCATGGTTTGATGAATCGAGCACCAACGAAAAGCTCTGTCAACATACTTTGAGATTAAAAAGTGATTTTTTTTAATTTTTTTTTTTCAAATTTACACTCGTTCTCTGAGTTGAAAAGACGTTAAAATAGTGCGAAAATCGAGCTTGCCTAAAAACCATCGTTCGTTCGAATTTGTCATAATTTGATTAACCATACACCATCAGAAAGTTCTATCAATCTAACTTTACGGCCAAGAAATGATTTTTTTTTTTTTTTTTTCAAATTACACTCGTTCTTTGAGTAATGAAGTAGATATTACCTAAAAACTATCGATTGTTCGAAATTGTTGTAATTTGATGAATCATACACCATTTGAAAGCTCTATCAATCTAATTTCACATGTAAAAAAAGTTTTTTGAAAGAAAATCGTTATTTAAGTTATAAAAATATTACGATAAAATGGCACAAAAATCAAGCATAATCTAAAAGGAGTCTATTTTTTTACCATCCGAAAACTTGATCAACCAACTTTCACAAATGAAAAATCTTTTTTTTTTTTTAAATCACGCCCATTGTTTTAGTTGCTAATTTGTCACGATAAACATTAGTTGAAACCATCGTACAAAAAAAAAAACAAAAATCATCTATTTTTCGAAATTATCGTAATTTGATGAATCATACACCGTTGGAAAGCTCTATTAACCTACTTTTCAAATTTAGAAAATAGTTTTCTGAAATTGCACTTGTTATTTCAGTTACGAAGATGTTATGATAAAAGCAATGTAAAAATCAAAAATCAAGGAAATGTCATCGATCTTTCGAAGTTGTCGAAATTTGATGTATCATGCACCGACGGAAGCTCTATCAAACAAACTTTAACATGTAAAAAATTTATTTTTTGAAATTACACTAGTTCTTTAAGTTGTGAAGATTCTACAATAAAAAAAGACACGAAAATCGAACATAATCTAAAAAAGTCAATTTTTGGAAGTTGTCATACCAAAATGAATCATAGACCATCGGAATGCTCGATCAACCTACTTTTCACGTATGAAAAATAGATTTTTTTCTGATTTCACACCCATTGCTTGAGTTATGAAGCTATTACGATAACTACAACAAAAAATATTGAGCATAGTCTTTAATCATTGTTTTAAGAAGTTATTGTAATTTGATGAATCATACATAGTAAGAAAGTTCTATCAGCCTACTTTGTAACGCCCCGACCCCTAGTGTCCACCGGAACGCTACTTACTTTACTTCATTAACCAGTAGTTCAGTAACAAGTGTATAAGTTTTCTTAGCGAAAGCTTAAATCTTACAATAATAATTTTAAAACAATACTTCAAATACTTTAAACAAAACACTCAATAATTTTCTAAAACTTTGAAATGTAATTTATTTGAAGAAGATATAACGTGTCCTCGCATTCAACGTTATTCAAATATTTTAAAAACATAAAATTGGAAACGTTTCATAAAAATAAACCTAAATAACTTGCTCACCGATTTCCATGGGCTCGTTGCATCACTTTCCATCTTCTCCTTCATCCATGTCCAATGTAGCAACCTTTCAATCTGTAGAGAAGGGATTAAACCTGTGAGTTGAATACTCAATAGACATCATTGGTGCATTCGTGATTAAGCTATACATTTCAAAACTTGTAAGCTTAAAACATTTTCATAGAGAATTTTCGGTAGAATCTCAATCACGTAGAGTCATGACTTAACACGACGCTTCGACCGGACATTCATGCCATATCTGAAGGCACCATTTGACATGGAAGGATATGTCGTACCGAAGGTACCATTTGACATACAAACTTTAACATAGATCATGCCGTACCCAAAGACACTATTTGACATGGAAACATCATTTGCAAGAAATTTACAACCTAACACGAATTAACAACTTTACACCTCTACCTACCTTGATTGAATACTTTGAAACTTATTGAAAAATGCACTCCTTTGATGTTTGAAAACCGTTGAGAAATTAAGCTTGGAAAACACTTCTTGATAGCACCACAAAACTTTTAGGAAATACTAGTTTTTCTCCCTCTCTTTTCTCTCTTTCTTTTCTTTTCTTTCACTTTCTATCTTTCCTCTTACTTTCTTTCTTCTCTCTTTGAAAACTCTTCTTGTGTGAAATGGTGTGGTGAATCACGAAAATGCCTCTCTCTTATATAGGAACATGTTGGTTGGGGTCACTAACTGCATTCTTAAAGGTTGAGCCTTTTTACTTTCTTGGATTTACGTGTGTAGCAATAATTTAGGAGGTTAAATGCACAAATTGGTGGGGTTTAACTCTCCAAAACGTGGGTGGTCACTCCTTGGACATTTAAGAAGGTAATTGAAGAGAATAAATGTCTAAATTCTAGAAAGAACACGAAAATTCTTTATTTTCAGACAACTTCAATTGACCGGATCGCATCTTTGGTCGACCGAACCTCTGTAGGTCCCTTGAAAAGGAAGCTGCAGGAGCTTTCGACTGACCTATGGTTGATCGAAAGTGGAGTTTCGGTCGATCAATCGGTCGACCGAAGGCAAACTCAACCGAACTTCACCGAAATTCGGTACTTGCTTCTAATTCGGTATGTGCCATGACCAAATACGGTATTTGTCAAATAATGCAATCTTAGTCATAAAAGTGTTGACCTAGACCTTGGAAAGACATTAAACTTCATACAACTTCATCGAATAACTTTAAAAATAAGGTCGAGTTGCAAATTTGAATTTTCATGACCTGTAAACATATTTGACTATTATTGGGCTTCATTTTTTTATGTGGGCTGGGCCTAAGCTCTTCATAAAAATTATGAGCCTACTTCAATTAAATTTTTCGGGCTTCTACATACTTTCACTTGTGAAAAATAGTTTTTTTTTTAATCACATGTTACGATAAAAATGGCATGAAAATTACACTCATTCTTTAAGTTATGAAGATGTTACAATAAAAAAGTTACAAAAGTTATAAAAAAGTTACAATAACCTAAAAATCATCGATTACTTAAAGTTGTCGTAATTTGATGAATCGATTATACACCGTTGGAAAGTTCTATCAACCTACTTTCAAATTTGAAAAAAAAAATAGTTTTTTTTGAAATTACGTGCATTCTTTGAGTTACGAAGATGTTACGATAAAAATGGCATAATAATCGAAAATAAAATAAATATCATCATTCTTTCGAAATTGTCAAAATTTGATGTATCATACACCGACGGAAAACTTTATCAACCAACTTTAACTTGTGAAAAAAATATTTTTTGAAATTACACTCGTTATTTGAGTTGTGAAGATGTTACGATAAAAAGACGCAAAAATCGAGCATAACCTAAAAATTATCGGTATTTAGAATTTGTCATAGTTGACCTTCGGAAAGCTCTATCAATCTACATTCACATGTAAAAGATGATTATTTAAAATTAAACTCGTTTTTTAGCTGTGAATATGTTATGATAATAATAGTGCGAAAATCGAGCGTGGCATAAAAATCATCAATCTTTCGAATTTGTCATAATTTGATTAATCATTCACTATCAGAAAACTCTATCAACCGACTTTCACATATAAAAAATGTTTTTTTATTTTTTCAAATTACACTCGTTCTATTAGTTGCCAAGCAGTTACGATAGAAATGATGCGAAATTTTTCGAAAATTGTTGTAATTTGATGAATTATGCATTGTCGGAAAGCTCTATCAACCTATTTTCACATGTGGAAAAAAATAGTTTTTGAAAGAAAAATCGTTCTTTGTGTCATGAAGATTTTACATAAAAATAGCACAAAATCGAGCACAACCTAAAATGGTTGATTTTTTTTGAAGTTGTCGTAGTTTGATGAATTGTAAAACACTGGAAAGCTCGATCAACCTACTTTCACATTTGAAAAGTAGTATATATATATATATATTTTTTTAAATCACACGTGATTGAGTGTTTATGAAGCTATTATGAGAAATCACACCTAATAGTCTAGAAACCTTTCCATTTCTCGAAGTTGTCGTAATTTGATGAATCATACTTAATCAGAAATCTCTATCAAAAATCTTTTTTTCAAAATCACTTGTTCTTTAAGTTATAAATCAATTACAATAACATAAATGTTACAAAAATCAGGTATAACATAAAACTTATCGATCTTTTGGAATTGTCATAATTTGATGAATCATATGTTGTTTAAAGCTCTGTCAACCTACTTTCATATTTGACAAATATATTTTGATATTACACTCGTTCTATGATTTAAAAAGATGTTACTCTAAAAATGGTACAAATACAATCGAAAATAACATAAATGTCATCGATATTTTGAACTTGTCAAAATTTGATGTGTCATACATCTACAGAAAGCTTTTAACAATTAACTTTAACATGTAAAAAATTTATTTTTTGAAATTACACTCGTTTTTTGAGTTGTGAACGGTGTTACAGTAAAATAAACCACGAAAAATAGTGTATTACCTAAAAATCATCAGTTTTTCGAAGTTGTAATTTGATGAATAATACACCATCAGAAAGCTCTATCAACCAATTTTCCACATGAGAAAAATAGATTTTTGAAAGAAAACACTCGTTCTTTTACGTATGAAGATCTCACGATAAAACCACACAAATCGGGGATAGCATAAAAAAGCATTTTTTTTAAGTTGTCGTAATTTGATGAATTATACCATTGGAAAGCTTGATCAACCTAGTTTTACAGTTGTAAAAGTAGATTTTTTTTTTTTTTTTGAAATCACACCTGTTGTTTGAGTTTTTGAAGTTGTTACGATAAATACAGCTCAAAAAAAATAGGGCACAGCCTAAAAAACTATCAATTTTTTGAAGTTATTGTATTTTGATCAATCGCACACTGTCAAAAAGTTTCATCAACTCATTTTTACATGCAAGACATGGTTTTCTGAAATTGCACCCATTCTTTTAGTTATCAAACTATTACAATTAAAAAGGGCACGAAAATCGATCATAGCCTAAAAATGATGAATCTTTTGATTTTGCCTTAATACGTATGATTCACACACTGTAAAAACTCTCTATCCAAAATACTTTCACATATGACAAATGGTTTTCTAAAATTACGTTCATTCTTTGAGTATGAAGATGTTATGATAAAAAAAGGTCCCAAAACTCGAGTTTAACATAAATAAAAAAAAATCATCGATTTTTTGAAATTGTCGTAATTTGATGAATCATTTGCGGTTGGAAAATTCTACCAACCTACTTTCACATTTGAAAAAAAATGGTTTTTTGAAATTACATTCATTCTTTGAGTTATGAAAATGTTATGATAAAAAAACAAAAAAAAAAAATGGCACAAAAATCGAGCATATTCTAAAAATTATCAATTTTTTGAATAATAATAATTTGATAAAAATAATACACCACCAGAAAGCTTGATCGACCTACATTCACATGTGAAAATGACTTTTTGAAATCACATTCGTTGTTTGAGCTATAAAGTTGTTACAATAAAAATGACTAAAAAATAGAGCACGAAAACCATCGATTTTTCTTCGTTATCGTAAATTGATGAATCATACACCATTGGAAAGCTCTATCAACCTACTTTTATCTGTGAAAAAGAGTTTTTAAAATCACATATGTTCTTTGAGTTATGAAACCATTACAATAAGAACGACGAGAAAGTGCATAGCCTAAAAATCATCGATTCATCAAAAAATTAACGTAAATTTGATGAATAATACCGCACCAAAAAGATCGATCAACTTACTTCACATGTAAAAAAATGGTCTCTTAAAATCACATCCATCGTTTAAGATATAAAGTTACGATATAGAAACGACACTAAAATCGAGCATACTAGGGCTAGACAAAAGTCGTCCGACCGGAATCGAACCAAGCGGTTCTTCTGAAATTAAATACTCGAACGGGTACCTGAATTTACAATCGATAAATTCGGTTCGGTTCTCGGTTTTAGACCAATAATCGAAGAACTGAAAAGAACCGAGTCTTTTTTAATTTTTAAAATTTTTTATTATTATAAAAATCAAATTATTTAACTTTTTTTCTAAAAAAATTAGCTAATTAACAAAATTATTTTCAATCTTTTTGTTATAATAATTTTTTTGGCCCATTCAGCCCAAAGCCCAAGCCTATTTTATTTCCCCTCTTAGATCAAATAGTTGGTACTTATTAATAATACTTTAAAGTATTTTTATCACTATGACTTCTAATTTATATTTCTTTATTTTATGTATATTTGAATGTTTGAAGCAAAATGAATTATTGATATGGATCACCGATATTTTAGTATTAGTATACTAGTACAAACGTTTTTGGTATTTGTATACATTTGTAAATTAACCTTATGGTACAATTCGTTATTTATATATGTTATTAAATTGAACTAGTTAATTTGTAAAAATTAAGATGAACGTAGTCAGTAGTTAGTTTTTTATTATAAATGCTAAAAAATTTAATTATGGTACGGAACCGAAACGAACCCGAGCAAAGTCCATAATTATCTTTGGACTCGACGATTCCATTTAGATTCCCAAATTTTTTTGATTATGATTCGGTTCTCTTCAAAACCACAACCGAATCAGACCATGTTCAGCCCTAGGAGCATACCCTATAGATCATTGAATTTTCGAAGTTATAATTTGATAAATTATGCCATCGAAAAGTTCTATCAACTTATTTTCGAATGTGTAAAATGTTTTTTTTTTTCCAAAATCACACCCAATATTTAAGTTATGAAGTTAAAATAAAAACGGCGCAAAATTTTGAATATATCCTAAAATTCATCAATTTTTCAAAAGTTGTTGTCAATTCGATTAATAGTAACACAAAAAAATAGAAATTACATTCATTTTTTTTAGTTTTATAAAGATGTTTAGTTAAAAAATGGCACGAGCAACAAATGGGAATGTCCCAAAAATCATTGAATTTTTTTGAAGTTGTCATGCAATATATAATGAATCAGTCATCAGTCAGGTCATCGGAAAAAACCATGGAAATTTGTTTTTGACTTATAAGTTGTTACATTAAAAAATTTGCACGTAGAGAATAGTCGTAAAAAAACATGGATTTTCGCAATTGTCGGTAATTAGATCCCATTGGGAATACTCTATCAACCTACTTTCACATGTATGAAAATGACTTTTTTGAATTTAAATCCCATTCTTTGAGTTATAAAACTATTACGATGAAAATGGCACGAAAATCGAACATATCATAAAAATAGTTTGATATTTCGAACTCATTGTGATTTCATAAATCGTTCATTACTGAAAAGCTTTATCAACTTATTTTCCACTTGTGAAAAAAGGGCATTTGAAAATCACACCAGTTTCTTTGAGTTATGAAGGTACTACGATAAAAAAAAGGCACGAAAATAGAGCAAAGCCTAATTTTCAAAGTTATCGTAATTTTATGAATCGTATATGATGAAAAGCTTTGACAACCTACTTTCACAAGCAAAAAAAAATTTGAAATCAAATTCGTTCTTTAAGTAATGAAACATTTACAATATAAAACGCGAAAATTGAGCATCGCCAAAAAATTATCGATTTTTCAAAATTATCAAAATTTGAATGATTCATATAGAGTTAGAAATGTTGAACAATCTACTTTCACACTCACCCTTTGACTTATGAAGTTGTTGTGATAAAAACGGCCTGAAAATATCCTAAAAACCATTGATTTTTCAAATTAGTCGTAATTTTGTAAAATAATATAACCATCGTCAAGCACTATCCTCCTACTTATCACATGTAAAAAATGATTTTTTGAAATCACACTCGTTCTTTAAGTTATAAAGTTGTTAGGATAAAAATGATGCGGATTGAGCATAGTCCAAAAATCGTTGAATTTTCAAAATTGTCGTAGTTTGAAGAATCATACACAATTGAAAGCTCTATCAACCGACTTTTACATGTGAGAATATGTTTTTGAAAATACATTCGTTCTTTGAGTTAAGAAGAAGTTACAATAAAAATGGCACAAAAACTGAGAATATCCTAAATATATTGATCTTTACGAAGTTCTCGAAATTTGAGAAATCATACACCGTTGAAAAGCTCTAATCAACCTACATTCACATGTAAAAAAAGTATTTTTTGAAATAAACAGTGCTAAAATCGAGCATTGCCTAAAAGCAATCGTATATTTTCAAAATTGTCGTAATTTGATGAATCTAATATACGTTTGAAAGATCTATCAACGTCCTTTCACATTTTAAAAAATACTTTTTTTTTAACTACACTCATTCTTTAAGTTTATGTTTCGCAGGTACGGCAAAATTGGCATGAAAATAGAGCATAACATAAAAAAAACATCGTTTTTTGGAAATTGTTGTAATTTGATTAATTATTACACTTTCGAAAAGTTATATATCAACCCAGTTTTACATGTAACAAAATGAAATTACATTCGATTTTCGAGATGTAAAGATGTCGCAAAATAAACGACAAAAAAAATGAGAATAGTCCCAAAATATTAAACCGTCAAAAAGTTTTTATCAAAATTATTTTCACATGTGAAGAAGGATTTTTTAGAAATCACACCCGATCTTTGAGTTGTGTGATGTTAATAAAACGCGACAAGAAGATCGAGCATAACTAAAAAACACACACCCATTTTTTAAGTTATGCAGTTGTTACAATAATAAACCGCGAGCAAATTTGAGCACAATCTAATTTTCATTAATTTTTCCGAGTTTTCGTAATTTGATTAAATCCGTAATACACTATTGAAAAGCTTTATCAACCCACTTTTACATGTAAAAAATTGAAATTACATTCTTAGAGTTATAAAATGTAATAAAAAAGACCTGAAAAATTGAGAATAGTCTAAAAAAATATACACCGTCGAAAACTTTTATCTAACTTATTTTCACATGTGAAGAAAGGATTTTTTGAAATCACACCCATTTGAGTTTTTGAACCCGTTACAATAAAAACCACACGAGAAAATCAAGCCATAACCTAAAAATCATCGATTTTTCAAAGTTGTCGTAACTTAATGAATCATTACATTGTCTAAACCTCTATCAAAACTTTAACATATGACAAACAATTATTTAAAATTACAACTAATTCTTGAGTTTATGAAGATGTAACGACCAAAAAAAAAAAGGTCAAAGAAATCAAGAATAACCTAAAAGTAATCGAATTTCTCGAAGTTGTCGTCTAATTTGATGAATCATTACACCATTGAAAAAACTCTATCAAACCTACTTTTCACTTGTGAGAATGGTTATTCAAAATCGAACCTCTTCTCTGTGTTATAAAATTCTTATGATGAAAAAAGACACGAAAACTCGAGCATATGTTAAAAACAATCGATATTTCGAAGTTGTCGTGATTTGATAAATCTTTCATATTTGAGAAGGTCTATCACAACTTATTTTCATATATGAAAAAAGAATTTTTGAAATCACACCCATTCTTTGAGTTATGAAGGTGGTTACATAAAAAAGGCACGAAAATCGAGCTTATAACCCCATTTTGAAATTATCGTAACTTGAATCGTAGTATGTCATTGAAAGCTCTAACAAAAACTACTTTTTCGAAAAGCTCTGTCAACCCCACTTTCACATGTGTGTGAAATAGGTTTTGTGAAATACACTCATTCTATGAGTTATGAAAAGTTATGGTAAAAAATGACACAAAAATCGAAAATAACCTATATATTATCGATCTTTCGAAGTTATCGAAATTTGATGAATCATATGCCCGTTGGAAAGCATTATCAACAAAACTTTAATATTTTTAAATTTTCTATTTTAAAAATTATACTCGTTCACTGAGTTATGTCCTTTACTACATAAAAAAAAAAAAAAATGCGAAAAAAATGATCATAACCTAATATCATTGATTTCTGAGGTTGCCCTAGTTTTATGAATACATCGTTGAAAAGCACTATCAAAGAACAACACGTAGAATTATTATTTTTACATTACATTTTTTTCTTCGAGTTATGAAAGTGTTACAATAAAAATAACGCGAAAATTGAGAATAACCTAAAAATTATCAATTTTTTGAAGTTGTATAGTTTCATTAATTATACACCGTTGGAAAGCTCTATCAACCTACATTCATTTGTTAAAAAAGATTTTTAGAAATTTCACTCTTATTTGAGTTATGAAGACGTTACGATAAAAATAGTGCGAAAATCGAGCATAACCTAAAATCAACGTTCCTTTCGAAAGTAGTTTTGAATTTGATCACCGTCAGAAAAATTTATTAACCTTCTTTCACATTTAAAAAAAATGTTTTTTTTTTTAAAATTATACTCACTCTTTGAGTTATGTAGTAGTTACATTTAAATTGCCACGAAAATAAGCATAACCTAAAAATTATCGATTTTTCGACATTGTTTTAATTTGATGAATCATACACCGTAAAAAGTATCGGATTTTTTTTTAAGTTGCCGTAATTTATATTGAATAATATGCTAGCGAACAAGCTCTTTTCACATGTAAGCAAATAATTTTTTTAAATCACATCCGTAGTTTGAAGTTCCAAAACTATTACAATAAATACGGTCGAAAAAACTAGAGTATAGCATATATAAAATCGTCGATTTTTTGAATTTGTCAATAATTTGATGAAGTTCTACACCTCTCTGAAAACTATACAGTCTACTTTCATGTGGAAAATAGTTTTTCCAAAATCACGCATGTTCGTTAAGTATAAAGTTGTTAACGATAAAAAATGACGCAAAAATCGATCATTATAGCCTAAAAGACAATGGATATTTCGAAATTGTTGTAATTCAATAAATCATACACTGTCGAAAAGTTTTTATTTTTTCACATGTGGAAAAAGGGTTTATTGAATTCACGCCCCATTCTACTGAGTTATGAAGTTGTTCATAAAAAGGGCACATAAATCAAACATACCTAAAAAAATAATTAATTTTTCGAAATTGTTGTAACTTGTGACAAACGATTATTTGAAATTACACTAATTCTGATTTTATGAAGATGCTACGATAAGAAGAAAGTTGTGGAAAATCGAGAATAACCTAAAAATCGTCGTTAATTTGATAAATCATGCACATTTGGTACGCCTCTATCAACTACTTTTACATTTGAAAAATTATTTTTTGAAACTTACACTCGTTCTTTAAGTTATGATGATATAACGATAAAAATGACACAAAAAACGAGCTAATACTACTTTACTATCGATTTTTTGAGTTGAGGTAATTTAATAAATCATACCACCATTCAAAAGCTCGATCAACATATTCTACATGTGAAAAAGGGTTTTTGAAAGGCACATCCATCATTTGAAACTTTAAGAGCTGTTACAAAAAAAAGACGGCAAAAATAGAATATAGAAACCTTCGATTTTTCGACATTGTTGTAATTTGATGAATTAAATACCATCGAAATGCTTCTTTCAACTAATTTCATTTGTCAAATATAAATTTTTGGCATTACACCCATTCTTTGAGTAGATGAAGCTGTTATGAAAAAAATGTTTGAAAATCGAGATATAGTCCTTTAAAATCATTGATTTTCAAAGTTTTATCGTCATTTGATAAATCCCACACCATATCGGAAAGCCTCTGCCTACCTACGATTCATGTGCAGAACAATTTTTTGAAATCATCACCCGTTATTTTTACTTATAAAACTGTTACAATAAAAACGACTAGAAAGTTCAATAGGAGCCAAAAATCATCGATTTTTCGAAAATAATTGTAATTCGAATGAATCATACACCATGCAATAGATTGGTCAACCCACTTCCACACGTGGAAAACTGGTTTGTTTAAATCACATTCGTAAAATTTTTTGATGGGTTGTAATTTGATAAATCATTCACCATGAAAAAGTCCTATCAACTTATTGTCACAGGTATAAAAGATTTTTTTTTTTTTTTAAATCAACACATTTTTAAGTTGTGAAGTATTACAATAAAAACGACGTGGAAATTGAGCCATAGCCTAAAATTCATCAATATTTCAAAGTTGTCGAATTTGATTAATCGTTAAAACCGTCGAATAGCTTTATCTACCGACAATTACATGTATAAAAATTGACAAAATTACATTCGATTTGTATGAAATCACAACTGAATCCTTGGGAGTTAAGGAAGGTGTTTAGATAAAAAAGGCACAGAAAATATCGCATGACCTAATTTCCGAAATTATCCATCATTAAAAAAAGCACTAACAACCTAGTTTCACATGTGAAAAAAAATTGTTTTCTGAAATCAACCTTTCGTTCATTTTGAGTGAATGAAACGGTTTTTTAATTGAAATTTTCATAATTTGATGAATCATAAACAGATGAAAATGTCGATCAACACATTACCTACTTTCACACGCCATTGTTTTCGTTATGAAGATATAGTGATAATATACGACTTGTGATATAAACAAAAAATATTAAATTAGAAGAAAAACCATTGATTTTTCAAATTTGTCTACAATTGGTAAATTAGTAACACCGTCAAAAAGCTCCCTCAACTACTTTCACATGTAAAAACTAAATGATTTTGGGACGTCATACTAAGTTATAGCTGTTATAGATGCTCTTATTGATAAAAAAAAAAAACAGCAGCGAAAATTCGAGCATTGTTTAAGAACCATCGATTTTTTTGGAAGTTTTCAGGAGTTTGATAAACTCATAACAGAAGCATATGAAAAATAGTTTTTTGAAAAATGTTCTATCATACAGCTCCTATCACCCACTCTATTACATGTGAAGAAATAGTTTTTTTGAAAATGCACTCATTCTTTTGTTATTAAGTAACCAATAAAAATGTCAAAAAAAAATTCGAGAATAACCTAAAATATTTATCGATCTTTCAAATTTCTCAAAATATGACAAATTATCATACCAACGGAAAAGTTCTATCAATAAACTTTAATATTGTAAAAAAAAAATTTGTTTTGAGAAATTACCCTCGCTCTTTGCCGTTATGAGAATGATACGATTAAAAAAGACGTGGAAAAACGAGGCATAAGCATTCATTGATTTTCCAAAGATTATCATTGTTTCATGAATCATACACGTATGGAAAGTAGTCTTTTAGATATGAAGATTTTACGATAGAACACAGTCCGGAAAATCGAGCTAGCTAAAAATAACTATCTTTTGAAATTGGTACTTTGATGCCAGTTACACATTTTTACAACCATACTTGGAAAGCAAA